>CM073466.1:27632500-28172500 GCA_037074535.1 Gleditsia sinensis
CATTGGGATCTGTACAAGGCATCGCCATCCATTAGATCTTTTATGATCAAGTGCACGGAAGCAGCTAGCATATCGTTTGCTCTTATCTGAACATAACACCAACAATAATGAGAACGGGGGTTCCCAATAGGTTTAACATTAAAAGCATCATATGGTAAATAAGGAAAACACAGTGTTACGTCTAGTTGTATAAACTACAGAAAACATTTTCTCTTTGTATATGATAAAGTAACAAGAATGTATATCATGCTTTCATATTCAATAGACAGGTTATGCATCAATATCAGGCCTGTATAATAACTAGGTTATACTTCAATAATATGCTTGTGTATCTATCTTTGCAGTACTTTCATGCAAGGTGACTGATCATCTACAATCACATCACAACACTCAGTGACTATTTGTCTGTAGCCACATCTCCACACTCAGTGACTAATCGTCTGTAGCCACATCTCAACCATATACATCAATATGATATAACCATGTATACATCAAACAACTCACCTTTACCATCATGCTTGCCATCCACAATCACTTCGTCCCTTTATACAATCACTTTATAATAACTCCTTTTATCGTCATGTAATAATGTAGACATCATATTCTTTAATCATCATGACCATAACAATGGGATTATGCATTAACCAAACACATCACTAATATCATGAATAATATCATCACCACATCATTTAACAAATATATATTAATATACTTACCAACAATGCATACTTTATATCATGTAATCCCCATGCATTGATATATTAGCATAGGTATCAAGTCAACATGCATTTTATCCATACATTGTACATATATCTCATAATAAAAGAATGGAATTAACACTCCAATGCATCATACATATATTTCCTATGCAGTTAACTTACATATGTCTCATCAATACATAACAAATTCACTTGCATAGATCTCATTAATATGCATTTTTATCCATAAATAAAACATACATCTCATCAATATGCAATATGTGACTTAATTCCTTATAATAAAAGGATGGAATTCACACTACAATGCATCATTGAAAAGATATTTATTAGTGTTTTAGTTTCCCTTAACATCATCCATTCATTGGAGTTCATTTAGAGCCTTCAAAATGAAAAACAAAAAAATTCCAGCCTCAAACACGGCCTGGCCGTGTCACCAAGCACGACCATGCTTCAAGCTATGCAAACCATGCTAAAAAATCACAAAATAGCCCAAAGCACTGCCTGGCCGTGTCACCAAGTATGGTCGTTCTTCGGGTTTTCCCTACAGTTCAGATTTCCGTCAAACTAGACCTTCCTTTACTAAAAAGAACATAACTCCCTTATTTTAACTCCGATTAAGGTGATTTCAGTGTCTATAGAAAGCTAAGACAATTATTGATAACTTTTATGTTTACTACTTTAACCAATTAGAAATAGAAATAGGTAAAAAATGTGTCCGCAAATAGAATCATGATTCTATGCGTTAAATTTGACATTTCTTCACTCATTAGGGATACCTCTCTCATTTCAAATCTGATCAAGGTGATTCTAGAGGCATTAGAAAGCTAAGAAAAAGGGCTACAACTTATATGTTAGACATAGTTTCATATTTGATACAAATCATATCTAACAGAATCAACCATTCAGACTATCGATTTTCACCATTTTCAAGCCAAATTCAGCAAACACATGCATAATCTATGCATCCAAACTCTCACTTTTCATGGCCAAACATAAATATACATAATGAATCATCAAAAGAGGATATTTGAAACACTTATAAATCATTCAAAATACATTAAATTCTATGAAAATATGAATAATGTTAAACCTACCAAACTAGAGATTCTTTCTATCCTTGGATTTCCTCCTCTTGATCACTTCTCCTTCTTCCTTTTCTCTTGGATCTTCACCTTGTGCCTTTCTCTTTCTTCTTTTCCTTCCTCTCCTTCTCTCAGTCTCTCTCTCCTCTTCTTTTCCTTGGTCGCCACCTCTCTTCCCCTTGATCTGTTTGGCCTACTTCTCTTCCAAGCCACTTCTCCAAGTCAACTACTTCTTCTCCAAGCCAAGACTTGGTCAAGTCAACTACTTCTTCTCCAAGCCAAGGATAAGATATTTTAATCCAAGCTTCTCCAACAAGCTTAGCTGAACTCTCCTCCAAGGTGGTGCGCACTGTCGCAGGCACGCCCAAATTAAAACCTTACCTCAACACTAACCTGTAGTAGTGGGAGTAAGGGTCGATCCCACAGAGACTGGAATTACCTTATGTGATTCAGAAAGGGGGGATTGAGAGTTGCAATTAAAATTAAGTAAACAATAGCAAAAATAATTGAGAGAAAGTGATTAATGAGAAAAGCGTTGGTTTCGGTCGATATTCACCATCAAGGGATTGCATTGATCATTGACAAAATTATCAATCCTAAACCAAATATCTATCATTGGGATTCTATCCCAGTTCCTCCTTAAGCCTAGTAAATTAATGACAATCGCACTAATAATACTCTAATTAACGAGCAATCCTTTAACACATCGGTAAAGCATAACTTATTAACCGCATGAAGAACAAGAGAAACTAATAGAGCTAAACGAATACAAGCACATCGGTTATATTCAATTTAATTGATATTCATCATAGGATTAACGATTTATAATCCAAAATCCTTAATCCTATTTGCTTCACGAATCAAGTAATAAAAGCTTTGTTCAAAACCTAATTCAGCAGCTACACATACAATATACTAGTAGGCCTCCTAGCAATCACATGCATAATATTAAGAAAATAAGAACAGATGAATAAACAATACCCGGTTAAGATTGAATGCAATGAAATCAAATTCGTATCTCACAATGACATCAAATCCCTTGAGGTTTCAATCTCCCTCAACCAACTAAAGAAAATTAGCCGCGCAGGGCCATAGAAAACTAAACAAGAAGTAAAGAAAAGAGTTGAGAACTTGAATGAATTCTTTGCTGAATGAATCGATGCCTTCTCTGCTTACTTTCCTTCCTTTTTATAGATTAAACCCTCCTAGTCGAAGTAGGAAAATTTTTAGGTCAAATCTCCATCAATTAGGCTTCAAATCAGGTGAAAAAACTCTAAACTCGCGACTTCCGGAGCGGCGGCGCCGCGGCGCATAAGTTCAGCGCCGCGGCGCTGCGAAGCTTCATCCACGGGGTGCCGCGGCGCACCATGCAGCGCCGCGGCGCTCCATTCTTCGTACACGGGCGCCGCGGCGTACCCATGCAGCGCCGCGACGCTTGTGGTTCTGGGGCAAGGGTGCCGCGGCGCCAATAACCAGCGCCGCGGCGCTACGAGACATCCATGACGGGCCGCCGCGGCGCTGTATTGTGAGCGCCGCGGCGCCTAGAAAACGCCGGATTTTGCCAAAGTGCCGAACACGAAAGTTGTAGCTCTATGTTTCTTCTTTCCATAGCCGCTGGAATCAACTCAATCGGAGCTCAAATGAGTGAGATATGCTTCCATTAGTGACAAAAGGTCAGAAATCAGCATTTTTCATGATTTTCTTATCTTTTTCTTCCATTTTCTTCTTCCTTTGTTCCTACAACATAAAACACAAAACTAAGCTAATTCCTAATTATATTTTACTTAAATCAAACAAAAGGTAAGCATAAAGGTATTAAAATCATGCTTAATTAAGATCACATCAAATACCCCCACACTCAACCTTTTGCTTGTCCTCAAGCAAAATAATCCCTAAAGATAAAAACAAAAATCAATATATGTAGTAAGTGTTAGGCTTACCAAACTTTCTGCCTCATATCATAAAAATATGTTCAAGAAAAATTTCGAAAGATCATAATCATACACAAAATTAACCCAAATGTAATTCATTATTTTATCCTCTTGAATCCCAAGTGTGTGTGTGTTTTGAGCCATTAAATTTCCTTTTACCCAGATGAGTTTATATATCCCAAAATTTTGGTTGTAGATCTCTAAGTAGTTTAGGATTTCCATATGCTTATTCTTCATGCCACTCTCCACTAATGTAGGCCAAAACTACCTCTAGGATCAATAGGACTTTATTTAGCTTGTAATGTGGCCAGGATATAAGGTGGGATAAATGATACAAATTTAGGCTCAATCACCGAGCACCACATGATTAAATATGATCTCTTGAGCTTTTATAAATTTGGGGAGATTTTCCCCCCACACTCATTTTCTTGTTTCAATTGAATTTGATCCATCATTTTCTTTGATTCTCAATTTTTTTTTTCTTTCAGCCATAAAATTTGCTTGTATCCTCTTTGGATATTTCTTCTCTCTCTTTTTTTTTTTTTTTGCATAATTCTTTTCTTTTCTTTGCTCCACCTTTCCACTCTTCTGTAAATAAAGCTTTACAACACAAGTATTCAGAAAAATAATCATGGAGTGAGTGAATAGGATCAAAAATAAGGATATTCATACAAAATTTGGCTTTCGGCTCATTTGTGGTTTTTAGAAGAAAAAGTTCATTAAGCTCAAAATAGAGGAACTAAGGATATTTCATTGTGTAGGTTAGGCTAGAAAGGCTCAATCTATCCAATAATGCCTAAATCATCTCCTAAATAATAGTATTAACCTAGGATTTCGCCTCAAGCAGCATTCAAATAAGTTCTAGAATCCTGTTGAGATCATTACATATTTTTGAATTATATAAACCTTTTCTAAGTAAAAGATAAATCGAATGCCCAAATTTATTGTGTAAAATATTTCAGGATTCTAAAGTCAAAAGTAATAAATTGCAAAAGAGATAAAATCGCATACAACCATGAAGTTTCTACATTTTTCAAGAGCTAAAAAAAATTTGGATAGTCATATCATTGGCTGTTGGTTGTGCCTAACATCCCAAAACATAAATTGAATACTCACACAATCACTCAACTTGCTAAACGCAATAAAAGTGCATAAATAGTGAAAAACAGAAAATTGATGCTCATAATAGGGTCACAATGATTCAGACAAATAAACTTCCACCCCCACACTCAAACTTTACATTGTCCTCAATGTAAAAGAAAGATAAGAATTAGGGAAAGATATAGAAAAAAAAATATGAGTTAAGTGAACTTCCCTGAATTTGTTTGGAGTGGAATGCGCATGTTGCATTACTGGACCATGAATATTTCTGATTCCCACTTTTCTTTTTCTTTTTATGTTGGGTTGCCTCCCAATAAGCGCCTTTGTTTAACGTCGTTGGCTCGACTCAAGGCTCCTTATATCATTCAAGGAGGATCCTTGATGTCAACTTTGAATTGGGTTGCCTTTGAATGTATAGAATGCTGAGGTTCAGCTGCATTATGAAGAGGGAAGTTAGCATTAGTCAAAGATTTAATTAAATGAGAACTCAACTTACCTGGAAATAACCGATGTCTTGAGTAGCTTTTGGCATCTAATTTAATTTCATCCTTTTGAGATTCTACCAAAGCATGCGGTAACTTTCCTCTATCTTTGAGTAAGGCATATTTATCTGAGGTTATAACTGCGGGTGGTTCTCCACTGTATATGCCCTTTAAATGGCTAGGGAGGCTCTTTAAGCCTAGGTTAGAATACTGCAAAATAGAAGGTACAGGCATCTTATTAGAAATTGATAACAACATAGAAAAATCCTTACCTGTTTGCTGCACTTCTGGTGCTTCCTCTCCTACTATAACATTCTCGTCGAATTTGACGTTTAGGGTACATTCCATAACCTCTTTCCTAGTAGGCTTACTAGTGTCAACTTCCGAGTCATCTTTTTCATTTAGTGCAGAATTTTCTTCCTTTTGCATTAACGATGCTGGGGCTAGACTTTCAATTTCTGAATTTTGAGACTCTAGCCTGCTGACTGTTGTTGCTAATTGCCCAATTTGATTTGTTAAGCTTTCAATGCTGGCCCTTACCTCTTGTTGAAATTGATGAGTACTTTGTGTAAGAGATTTAACAATATCTTCTAAAGGAGTACTTACCTGAAAATCCTGAGATGTATTCTGTCTAGGATAATAGGCCTGTTGAGTATGCTGAAAATTTGCAAAATTTTGTTCTGCAAGACTATTTTGTGCATTCTCATACCTGAAGTTGAGATGATCCTTCCATCCAGTATTGTACATGTTTGAATAAGAATCATACCTCACTTGTTGTGGTTCATGGAAATCATTAACCATATTTACCTGCTCAAATGACTCATCATAGAAAGTTGGGTACCCAAAAGAAGGATGCCCTATGGCTGAATAATTTCCATAGCACTTCTCTCTTTGCATATTTTCTACACGTTGACGAACAAGAGAAGTTAAATTTGCAAGTTGCTCTTCAAGGGAAGAACTACATACCTCACCAGCATATCTTAATGGAGAGCCCAGCCTAGTGCCAAATTGTTGAAAATTGGCTGCCATATTCAAAGTTATGAACAAAAAGAAAAGAAACAAAATCACAAAAGGTAAATAGACACAGTCCCCGGCAACGGCGCCAAAATTTGGTGCGCACTGTCGCAGGCACGCCCAAATTAAAACCTTACCTCAACACTAACCTGTAGTAGTGGGAGTAAGGGTCGATCCCACAGAGACTGGAATTACCTTATGTGATTCAGAAAGGGGGGATTGAGAGTTGCAATTAAAATTAAGTAAACAATAGCAAAAATAATTGAGAGAAAGTGATTAATGAGAAAAGCGTTGGTTTCGGTCGATATTCACCATCAAGGGATTGCATTGATCATTGACAAAATTATCAATCCTAAACCAAATATCTATCATTGGGATTCTATCCCAGTTCCTCCTTAAGCCTAGTAAATTAATGACAATCGCACTAATAATACTCTAATTAACGAGCAATCCTTTAACACATCGGTAAAGCATCACTTATTAACCGCATGAAGAACAAGAGAAACTAATAGAGCTAAACGAATACAAGCACATCGGTTATATTCAATTTAATTGATATTCATCATAGGATTAACGATTTATAATCCAAAATCCTTAATCCTATTTGCTTCACGAATCAAGTAATAAAAGCTTTGTTCAAAACCTAATTCAGCAGCTACACATACAATATACTAGTAGGCCTCCTAGCAATCACATGCATAATATTAAGAAAATAAGAACAGATGAATAAACAATACCCGGTTAAGATTGAATGCAATGAAATCAAATTCGTATCTCACAATGACATCAAATCCCTTGAGGTTTCAATCTCCCTCAACCAACTAAAGAAAATTAGCCGCGCAGGGCCATAGAAAACTAAACAAGAAGTAAAGAAAAGAGTTGAGAACTTGAATGAATTCTTTGCTGAATGAATCGATGCCTTCTCTGCTTACTTTCCTTCCTTTTTATAGATTAAACCCTCCTAGTCGAAGTAGGAAAATTTTTAGGTCAAATCTCCATCAATTAGGCTTCAAATCAGGTGAAAAAACTCTAAACTCGCGACTTCCGGAGCGGCGGCGCCGCGGCGCATAAGTTCAGCGCCGCGGCGCTGCGAAGCTTCATCCACGGGGTGCCGCGGCGCACCATGCAGCGCCGCGGCGCTCCATTCTTCGTACACGGGCGCCGCGGCGTACCCATGCAGCGCCGCGACGCTTGTGGTTCTGGGGCAAGGGTGCCGCGGCGCCAATAACCAGCGCCGCGGCGCTACGAGACATCCATGACGGGCCGCTGCGGCGCTGTATTGTGAGCGCCGCGGCGCCTAGAAAACGCCGGATTTTGCCAAAGTGCCGAACACGAAAGTTGTAGCTCTATGTTTCTTCTTTCCATAGCCGCTGGAATCAACTCAATCGGAGCTCAAATGAGTGAGATATGCTTCCATTAGTGACAAAAGGTCAGAAATCAGCATTTTTCATGATTTTCTTATCTTTTTCTTCCATTTTCTTCTTCCTTTGTTCCTACAACATAAAACACAAAACTAAGCTAATTCCTAATTATATTTTACTTAAATCAAACAAAAGGTAAGCATAAAGGTATTAAAATCATGCTTAATTAAGATCACATCACAAGGCAAGGGAAAATATTATTTTAATTCCAAGCTTCTAGAAAGTTGCCTCTCCTTAACACATGCCTTCTCTTTCTTTAAGAATTACACTTTTTCCATTTAGCCACTTTATCCTTTTTCTATGGCTTCAACAATGTTCCATTTTATTCTCTTCCATTCCCTTCACCATGAGAATTATTTTCCACTTATTTAAATCCGGGATGTTACATTAACCATATTCCTCACTACATCATTCAACAATTTTATATTAACACACAATATATAATTTAATTTCTCATGATAAGAAGGATAAAGTCAACATTATAATGCTTCAATTTAAAGACATTTATCTGTATTTTGGTTTCTCTCGTTATCATCCATCTATTGGGGTTCGTTTAATGCCATTAAAAACTACAATAGGGCAAAATCAGCTTCAAGCAAGGCTTCACTGTGTCACAGGGCACGATCGTGCTCTGGCTGCATCCAAATCCATAATCTCACACAACACGGCCATGCTAGGGTTCCCAAACAACACACGTGTTGGCCGTGTTTTGTAGCACATCCAAAATAAGGCCACTAACGTCGAGCACAACCTGGCCCTACCCTTGAGCACAATCGTTCTTAGTGAATGCCCATCTTTCTCCTTTGTTTTCTCACCTCCATACAATCTCACAACCACTAAAATAGCCACCCACAACATTTATATATAATTATTCAGGCATTTGATCAAATTAAACACACCAAGAAGATGATTTAGCTTCAAAACCCCATTAAAATTTTTTCCTAAGCCTAATTCTTCATATTTAACCCTAGATCCATATCAAAACTTCATCAAATGGTTCCAAGAGGCATTCACATATATCAATACATAACATATACCATAAATCAACTATTAAAACTTAGATTTCATACAGATTTAATGTAAAACCTACATGAAAATCTTCTCATTTTGCCTATTATCCAAGAAACCATCTTTGAAGCTTCTTGACTCACATAACCTTCTCTTTTTCTTTCTCCTAAATTCCTGCATCAAATACCATAGATAAAAGCTTAAGAGGCTGAGAGTATTGAGGAGAAAGGATTTATGAATCTAGGTGTGCAAGAAATCACCTTAGTTCTTCTCCCATCTTCTTCCTCTTTCTTCTCTTTATCTCCTCTCTTGGTCGATCATCATAAAGAGTTACCCAAGATATTATTAAAAAATTGCACCTTCTAGAATCCCTTAATCCACTTCCAACTATATCCTCTAACTAGAATTTATTTACAAAAATGTCATTCTATTACATTCCAACTTTTCCTAAACTAAAACCATGTTTGGTTTTCCCAAAAAAGTTTCCCAAACTCATTAATCTTGTTCTAAGAAAAAACTTAGTGGGTTTTAGAAACACTTTCTCTATATGTATCTAGCCCATTTCTTAATACTCAAACTTATTCTAAGAGGTTAGAAATTAGAGTTTTATCCTTTCTAGTTTTCCTCCAAAAAGGAAAATTATTCTCTTTCTCACCCTTCAAACTTAGAATTATATGCTATTGAATGGAAATAAATAGGGGGATGTTATAGTCGGTCCCTTTTTCGTCTTTCTTATCTTGGTCAACTTCTTCATAAAGTCAACATAAAAAAAAATGGTAGCTTGCTCTAGAAGCCAGTTCTCCTTTCCAATTATCTCATATTAACTAGTTTTCCACTACATTACATTCTAACTATCCATTGCTTTAGGCCTTGTTTGGCTTCCTCAATTTCTCCAAATGATTTAATTTTCTCTTGGGAAGATGCTAAGAGGTTTTAGGGACACAACCAAAAACATATTCCTGGATCATTCTTTGATGCTCGATTCTAACCTGAAAGGGTTAGGAAATTCTAATTTTTCTCTTCTAATTTTTCTTCAATAATGAAAATCCTTCTCTCTATTCCTAATGGATACTTACTTAGCGAGAGGTAAAACCAACTCATTTCAACTCATCTTATGGGAATTATCCTAACAATAGCTTTCTTTTTGCTATTTAGGCCACTTTATTGTTTTAGGTTGTTACCAATTTTCTAGAGTTTTTCCTCCATGTCTTATTTCATTCTATTTCCTTCCTTTCATTATTATGATTATTATGGCATTCATCGAAAATGAAAACTAAGGGATGTTACACTAATTGAGGGGTCATGCCTAATGCCAAATTGTTGGCAATTAGCAGCCATATTTGATATTAGGATTCTAACTGCTTTAGGCGTATTGTCTACTATTTCACCTCCCTTAGCTACATCAATTATACTCTTGTCACTCTACAAAAGACCCTTACAAAAAAACTGAATTAGTATATGCTCACTAATTTGATGATGTGGGCACCTTGCAGAAATTTTTTTAAATCTTTCCCAATACTCATAAAGGGTCTCTCCATGTAATTGTCTAATGCCGCATATTTCTTTTCCTAAATTTACGGCTCTACATGCTAGGAAATATCTTTCTAAGAATAATTTTTTTCTCTCATTCCATGTAGTGATAGTTCATAAGATAAATAACATAGCCAAACTTTGGCTGAGTCTCTTAAAGAAAAAAAAAAGAAAGCTTGTGTTTAATTTGTTCTTCCGTTATTCTAAGGGGCTTCATGCTTATACACACGAAATGGAATTCCTTCAAGTGTTTATGTGGGTCATCACCTACAAGACCATAAAAATTGGGTAAGAAATGAATTAGTCCATATTTCAATTCAAAATTAATATCTCCATCAAGATTAGGAAAAGTAATGCATAAGGGTTGTTAGTACAAATTTAGAGTGGCATGCTCTTTCAGAGTAAGATTCCTAGCCATGACTACTTCATCCTTCTCTTGATTAATCTCCTCATAGAAGTCTCTTTTGTTCCTAAATACGCATTTTTCAATGTTTGGATTATACTACAAATCTTAAGAATAACTTTTTTTATCTTGTTCCATGTAGTGATAGTTCATAAGGCAAATAACATAGCCAAACTTTGGTTGAGTCTCTTAAAGAAAAAAGAAAGCTTGTGTTTAATTTGTTCTTCAGTTATTCTAGGAGGCTTTATGCTTATACACACCACATGGAATCCCTTTAAGTGTTTATGTGGGTCACCAACTACAAGACCATGAAAATTGGGTAAGAGATGAATTAGTCCATATTTCAATTCAAAATTAATATTTTCATCAAGATTAGGAAAAATAATGCATAAGGGTTGTTAGTGCAAATCTGGAGTGGCATGCTCTTTCATAGTAAGATTCTTAGCCATGACTACTTCATCCTTCTCTTGATCAATCTCCTCGTGAATTTCTCTTTTGTGCCTCTATTCACATTTTTCAATGTTTGGATTGTACTACAAATCTTAAGATTGAGCAAAACGAGTAACAAGCAGAAATAACAAAAAAAGTTATAAAAGATAATGGCTGCAGTCCCTGGCAACGGCCTCATAATTTGCTTAGTACTATCGCAAGTACACCAAATTAAATTAATACCTTATCTTAATATCATCTGTAGTAGTGGAGTAAGGGTCAATCCCACAAAAACTGGTATTATCTTCTGTGAATAAAATAAGGGCAGTTTCTGAATACTGTCAATAAACTATCAAAATCAGAATAGATTGATTACAGTAAATAAAATATGAGAGTATTCAATAATGAAAGAGTTGGTTTTGGTTGATATGTACTATCAAGGATTGTATTGGTCATTGACAATATAATCAATTTGATGTGTTCATAATTAAATATGATTTTAATACCTTTAAGCCCAATTTTTGTTTGATTTAAGTAGAATATAAATAGGAATTAATTGAATTTTTTGTTTTGTGTTGTAGGAGCAAAGGAAGAAGAAAATAGGAAAAAAAATATAAGAAATTCATGAAAAAAATGCTGAATTGCAGCGATTCTAGACCTTTCAGTATTAATTAGACAATATCTCCCACATATAAACTTTAAAAAAATTGATTCAAGTGGTTATGAAAAGCTATGACAATTATCTACAACTGTTATGTTGATCATGTATTCTAATTTAGGAGATTTCATAGTGTTACAGGGCTTGAAAATAAAAATTACAGTAGAGCAGATGAATCCTGACCTATGGACACTATTTTGAATATATATCCCTTATTTTAGTTCTGATTATGTTAATTCTAGTGGCTATGGAAAGATAAGAGATAGCGTTACAACTTTCATGTTGAACACTTTTCCAAATTCTGAAGAAATCATAGCACCACAGCATTAGCAGTCCTAGTAGATTTTGGATTTTTCAACAATGGGGCATCGGGGTGCTGCCATAGACAGCTGTGGCTCGCAATGCCTAGAATTTTAAGCACCACAGCGCTTGTAGCCACTGTAGAAAGTAAAAAATGCAATGTTTATGTTATTTTGATTCTAAATGAAGCACAAAAGCCCAAGAATAGCCCTAGACTCAATCCTAATTCATCTAGGACTCTCCCAACCTATAAATAAGAGGGAAATCAAGTATCAAAGGAGGCATCCAATCCATCTAAGGATTCAAGGATCAATTTCTCAAGTTTCTTCTTCTTCTTCTCTAGATTTTCTTATAGCCCTATGTGGCTAGTTTCCTTTTCGTTGGTTGAAGAATATTGAAACCTCAAGGATCATTTATGCATTGTGAGATTTAGATTTATTTTTATTAGTTCAATCTTAATTGGGTATTGATTATTCATCTACTCTTCTCTTTTAGTTGATTATTCATATAATTTCTAGGTGGCCTACTAGTATATTATTTGTCCTAATCTACAGCTGAATTATGTTGTGAACAAATTTTTCATTACTATGATTCATGAGGCAAATAGGCATAAGGATTTTGGATTATAAATCATTAGACCTATGATGAATAATTGACTAAATTAGATATAGCCGATGTGTGTATATATGTTTAGCTCTATCAGTTTCTATAGTTTTTCATGTAATTAATAGATTAGACTTTATTGATGTGCTAAAGGATATCATATTAATTATGGTTTAATTGAGACGATAGTCATCAATTACTAGACTTAAGGAGGAACAGGGTTAGAATCTCAATGATAGATATTCAAATAAAGATTGATCATGTTGTCAATGATCAATGCAATCTCTTGATAGTGGATATCAACTGACACCAATGCTTCTTTTATTAATTACTCTCTTAATTATGTTCATTATTGTTTACTTTGTTTTATTTGCAATTATCAATGCCCTCTTTTCTTAATCACATAAGGTAATTCCATTCTTTGTGGGATCGACCCTTACTCCCATAACTACAAGTCAGTTGAGAGGTAAGGTATTAATTTGGGTGTACCTATGACAGTATGCACCAAATTTTGGTGCCGTTGTCGAGGACTCCATCTATTACCTTTTTGTGGTTTTTATTTTGATTTATGCCTGTGACTTGATATGATAATTATCAATATTTACATTTCTATCTACATATTGGAAAATTTGTATACAGGCACAGAAGAGGACTTCAAGAGGATATTGATCAAGAAAAAGAAGACGTAATCATGGATAGGCACCCCACTCTGAATGAACTTGCAGCTCTAGATTTACATCAGCAACCCTTATGCATTACTTTTCCTAATCTTGATGATAATGTCAATTTTGAATTAAAATCTGGATTGATTGATCTCTTACCCATTTTTAATGATCTTGTAGGTGAAGACCCACATAAACACTTTAAGGAATTTCATGTGGTGTGTACCAATATGAAGCCCCGTGGAGTAATAAAAGAACAAATTAAACTCAAGGCTTTTCCTTTCTCCTTAAGAGATGCTACCAAAGATTGACTGTATTATTTACTATCTGGCACTATCACTACTTGGAATGAGATGAACAAGTTATTTCTAGAACGTTATTTTCCTACATTTAGAGCCGTAAATATAAGAAAAGAAATATGTGGCATTAGGAAATTATATGGGGAGACACTTTATGAGTATTGGGAGAGGTTTAAAAAGCTTTATGCAAGCTACCCATATCATCATATCAGTGAGCAGCTACTGATCCTATATTTTTATGAAGGTCTTTTGTAGGGAGACAAGAGCATGATAGATGCAGCTAGTGGAGGAGCACTAGTAGATAAGACTCCTAAAGCAGCTAGAATCCTAATATCAAACATGGTTTCTAATTCCCAACAATTTGGCATTAGGCATGATTCTCCAGTTCAACAATACCCATGAGGTAAGAAATTCTTCCCTTCAGCAACAAATATCCAAACTGGCATTTTTTGTATGCCAAATTGCTACAGGTACACCATAGCAAGTGAAAATTTGTGGAATATGTTCAGTAATGGGGCATCTAAGTAATATATGCTCTACACTTCAAGAGGAATCCATAGAACAAGCTAATGCTATAGGAGGTTTCCTTGGCCAACCAAAGAGATATGATCCTTATGCTAATACATATAATCTTAGATGTAAGGGTCATCCCAATTTCAGGTATGGGAATGAACAAAATAGGCCTGCAGAAAAAAAAATTTAGCATAATTAACAGGGTTATTATCCTAGATAGAATACATCTCAGGATTCCCAAGTAAGTACTTCTTTAGACGATATTGTTAAATCTCTTGCACATAACACTAAGCAATTTCAGCAAGAGATAAGAGTTAGTATTCAAAGCATGGCAAATCAAATGGGCCAATTAGCAACCACAGTTAATAGGTTAGAGGCTCAAAATTAAGGTAAGTTGCCTTTTCACATTATGGTAAACCCAAGGGAAAATGTAAGTTCCATTATGCTACAAGGTGATAAAGAAGTTGAGATCCCAATGCAAGAGGTATATACACCAATTGAGCAAGAGGAAGAAAAAAATAAGGTTGCTATGAAAGGTAAGCATCCAAAAGGTAAGTTTGCACCTTTATTTAAATAAGAACATCCACCTCCCTTTCCTGAAGCTCTGAAAGAAAATAGGATGAATGAGAAAACTTATAAATTATATGATACCTTTAGAAAGTGTGAGGTGAATCTTTCTCTTTTAGATGCAATCAGTTAGGAACCTCACTATGCCAATTTCTTAAGGGAATTTCACACCCAACAGAGGAAGCAAAAGTTAAAAGGAGTTGAGAAAGTAAAAGTAGGTGAACATGTTTATGTAATTATTCAGAGAAAACTTTCTACAACATGCAAGGACCCATGTATGTTTTCTATTCCCTGCTCTATAGGCAACACTACATTTGAGAAGGCCATGCTAGATCTAGGAGCATCTATTAATGTCATACCATACTCTGTTTATGCTTCTTTAGCACTAGGACCTTTGAAAGAAACATGTATTATAGTTTAATTGGCTGACAAATCTAATACCCTTCCCGAGCGTGTGGTTGAGGATGCTTTAGTACAAGTTGGTGACCTAATTTTCCCTATTGATTTTTATGTACTTAATATGGACAGTGGTGATCAAACCACTACAATTTTATTAGGGATACCCTTCTTAAAAACATCCAAGGTCATATTAGATGTTCATAGTGGCACAATGAAATGGAATTTGAAGGAAAAATTATGAAATTCAATAATTACAGTGTCATGAAAGATCTTACTGCCTATGCTATTAATATGGAAGATTCTGTAGTACAGGATGTTGAGCCTTTAGAGACAAAAGTTGAGAAATCGGGCTTGAGTGTTCATATGTAGGAGAATAAAAAGGAAGCTCCAAAACTGCAGCAAACAAGTAAAGCTCCCCTTACCTTAATAACAAATTCTAATGTAAGTACACCTTTTGTTTTGCAGGTTCCTGGATCAAATCTATCACCTCTTCCCAATCACTTGAAATACTTGAAAATTGGGGATGCACCACCTATCATAGTTGCCAAAAATCTAGTTTCTAAAAAAGAAGAGGCATTGATGCATATTCTTCAAGAAAAAAGAAATGCCATTACAAAAATAATAGCAAACCTTAAAAGCATAGACCCAAATGTAGAGCAGCATCAAGTTCTAGAAATCAAAACTATAACGCCCCTAATTTATGTTACGTAAAATAAACATTTTTTTTATATATTTTGCAATCAGATATTTTCTATAAATATACAAAATTCAATTCTTTATCATGGGAACAGATACATATAGGATCTCTCATGTATACACAATATACAGACTAAGTCTATAAACATCAAAGTACAGTAGAAACGAGGATCCTGCCTGTAGCATTCAGAGCACTCTAGAATACAAACACAGTATAATTCAAAGACCGTGAGTCTTGGAAGCAACGTAGACTCACCCAGAGAATATATCACCTATCTGCGGACTCAGACTTTGATATTTTTATCTAAAAAATGTGAAAATATTGTGTAGTGAGTTTGACAACTCAGTTAGCAAATAATTCCTCCTATGACCTCTGAGGTCAGCATATGGATGTACTTATATTTTAAAATGTATCACATAGAAAATACAGTTCAGAAGTACATTCATATGGGACCCGTATTTCAAATATTCTCAAATCAAAGGATATTCAGATATCCAAAACCATTTTCACCATGTTATGATCATTAAACAAATGTTGTTATGCTCAACTGTATAAGCTATAGTAAAATATTATGATTTGAAGGTAAAATCATTACTTTTAATGCACCTGCCTCACTCGGCAATCTAGTCAATGCAATGAAAATATAACTCATTTGCTATATGCATAGTGACCTCGACCCTAGTCACAATAAGTGATCAGGGAATGTGAGTACATCACCCTCCTGCCCCCTCACATTACCATTGTCACCCGGTTGGAGCGGCCCTCCCCCAACTTACTCAGGCTAATAGGGCGTCCCCTATTCGGTACTGTCACAAGCCATACAACCAGCCGATATTCATCAATACATATAATTACATGTAAAATTATCAAGCAACTCGTCATGAGCTTTACGCTTGTCATATTTATCAAGCAACTCGCCATGAGGTTTACGCTTGCCATTTAATCTCATTTATAATATGACATGCATCATTTTCACAAGTATATAGCTTTACAAATCAATGCATCGTGCACATAATATTCACTTTATCAAATAATGATAAATACATTTAGAACCACATATTCAATTAGTTCCAAAATCTATTTCTAAAACCATACTCTTCTTAAACTATGTGCCAGTTCGTAAGTATAACAGATATTTTAACACATTTCAGAAACTTATAATAGTATAAATAATTTATAAATAGAAAGAATAATACATTTATAGTTCAATAAGAGCATGGTACAAGTCATAGAAAGAATTATCTACTCACAGGGTAGGGCTCCTGGTTGGACAGCCCTAAAATGTACTTTTCCAAGCTGAATTTGACCAATTAGACCTCAAAAACATGTCCAGAGGGTCCAAAGACTTAGAAAATGACTCCAGGAGCTTGGTTACTATTCATCACTGGAAAACACTATTCACTCACCGGAAAACACTATTCATCCGCTGGAAATCACTATTCACGACGAACAAAAAGTTGTTAGATAGTTGAAAAATTTCATATCCTAAGGTTTATCTAACTCCTGAATCCATCTACAGTATCAGAATTTCAATTAGAGGTCTCTAAGTAAGAGTTTTAGAATTTACCTTTTTATGAGATTTTCTACTTCAGATCTACGGCTGATTTGAAAAATTGATCGGTCAAAACCGTAGTATTCTTCGTCCTGAATCAATTAGCACCTTCAGTTTTGAGATCGGAAGTCAATAGGCACTCCAGATCTAGAGAAAAAGTTGAAGGTTACTATTTATTTACTATTCACTCAATATTCATCCGTTGTTTTCATTTTGCAGACATCTGCCCTCTGTCTATTGCCTCCCCCTTCCCTTTTTTATTTTTATTATATTTAATTATTATTATTATTATTATTATTATTTAATATTTGAATAATAGGATTTTCTTTATATAAATTCATATAAATTCCGTTTTACATCCTAAAATATCCCAAAAATTTCTAAAAATTTACGTTCTCATAAACCTTTCGTTAAACTCTTAAATCATGATTTTTCTTGATAAAAATCATAATAAAACAAATCTCAAAATAAATATCTTTATACATATTAAAAGAAAGAATATTTCTAAAAATACAACAAAATTTCATTAAAGACCAATATAATTATTTCAAGTAAAACAATAATTATTTTAATTAAAAATAAACTTACTTTTAGTAGAACATAATCATTTTTAAACAAATAAAAATATATTTGTTTATAACAAAACATTATTATTTAAAAATAAAAATTATGGGATGTTACAAAAACCCTGCGAAGGTATGAAATTTCTCCCTTAGTTAGGACCCTTTGTTATTAATAAAGTAATTGCTTGTCATGCAGTAGAATTTCAAGGGTTTCCCAGAAATTTAAAATTAAATTAGACATCAAGGATCCTTCATGAATGACATAAAGGATTTTGAGTCCAGCCAACGACATTAAACAAAGGCGTTTATTAGAAGGCAACCCAACATAGTCATAAAAAAATAGAGGTGGAAATCAAAAAAATTTAGGGTCCAATAATGCAACATGCTCATTCCACCCCAAACAAATTCAGGGAAGTTTACTTAACTCATATGTTTTCATATATACTTCCCTATTCTTATCTTTCTTTTACATTGAAGACAATGTAAAGTTTGAGTGTGGAGATAGAAATATATTTGTCTAAATAATTGTGACTAGATTTTGATCATCAATTTTCTGATTTTCACTATTAAAGCACTTTTATTGCATTTAGCAAGTTGAGTGATTGTGTGAGTGTTTCAATTTATGTTTTGGGATGTTAGGCACAATCAACAGCCAATGATATAACTATCCAAAATTTTAGCTCTTGAAAAATGTAGAAAAGTCATGGTTATGTGCAATTTTAACCCTTTGTGATTCATTATTTTTGACTTTAGAATCCTGAAACATTTTTACACAATAACTTTGGGCATTTAATTTGTCTTTTACTTAAAAACGGTTTATAAAATTCAAAAATATTTTGTGATCTTAAAAGGATTCTAGAACTTATTTGAATGCTGCTTGAGGCGAAATCCTATGATAATATTATTATTTAGGAAATGATTTAGGTATCATTTGATAGATTGAGCCTTTCAAGCCTACCCAAAGCAATGAAACATCCGTAGTTCCTCTATTTTGAGCTTAATGAATTGTTTCTTCTAAAATAAACAAATGAGCCAAAAGCCAAATTTTGTATAAATATCTTTACTTTTGACCCTATTCACTGATTCCATGATTATTTTTCTAAATATTTGTTTTGAAGAGCTTTATTAACCAAAGGGTGGATGGGTGGAGTAAAGGAAAGAAAACAAATATGCAAGAGAAAAAAAAATCCAAAGAGGATAAAAGTATATGCTATGAAAGAAACAAAATAGAGAACCAAGAAAAGTGATGAATTAAATTCAATTGAAACAAGAAAATGAGCATGGGAGGGAAATCCTCACCCAAAATTGAGAAAAGCTTAAGAGATCAGATTTAATCATGTGGTTCTGGGTGATTGAGATTAAATTTGTATACTTTATCTTACCTTATACCATGGCCACATTACAAACTAAACAAAACTCTATTGATCCTAGAGGTAGTTTTTGCTCACATTAATAGAGAGTAGCATGAAAAATAAGCCTATGAAAATTCTAAACTAATTATATATTTGCACCCAAAATTTTGGGATATATAAACTCATCCGGGTAAAATAAAATTTAGTGACCCAAAAACACACACACACTCGGGATTTAAGACAATAAAATAATAGACTGTATTTGGGTTAATCTTGTGTATAGTTATGATCTTTCAAAATTTTTCTTGGGCATATTTTTAAGTTATGAAGCAAAAATTTGGTAAGCCTGAAACTCATTACATATATTGATTTTTTGTTTTTCTCTTTAGAGATTATTTTGCTTGAGGACAAGCAAAAGGTTAAGTGTGAGGATATTTGATATGTTCATAATTAAGCATGATTTTAATAACTTTAAGCTTACTTTTTGTTTGATTTAAGTATAATATAAATAGGAATTAATTGAGTTTTGTGTTTTGTGTTGTAGGAGCAAAGGAAGAAGAAAAGAGGAAAAAATATAAGAAATTCATGAAAAAAATGTTGAATTGCAGTAATTCTAGACCTTTCTGCATTAATTAGACATTATCTCCCACATATGAAAATCTAGGAAAATTATCTACAACTGTTATGTTGATGACTTTGTCCAATTCGTGATATTTCAGAGTGTTACAGAGCTTGAAACTAAAAATTACATTGCAGTAGATGAATCCTGCCCGTTAGTCATTAATTTGTGTATGTCTCCCTCATTTTAGCTCCGATTACATTGATTCTAGTGGATATGGAAAGATAAGAGATAGGGATGCAACTTTCATGTTGACCACTTTTCTAGATTTTTAAGCAATCATAGCACCGCTATGCTACCATAGATAGCCGCGGTGCCTGACGCCTATAATTTTGAGTGTCGTGGTGTTGCAAGAGGCTATCGTGGCGCCTGCAACCATTGAAAAAAGTAAGAAACATAATTTTTATATTATTTTGACACCAAATGAAACCCAAAAGCCTAGGAACAACCCTAGAATCAATCCTAATTTATTTAGGACTCCCAACCTAGAAATAAGAGGGAAAGCATGTAACAACTCCATTTTTTTTTACAAATATACATATATATATATATATATATATATATATATATATATATTTGTAAAATCCCATGAAGACATTATCTCTTTACTTCTAACTATTTAACTCATAATAATATTCAATTAAATTAATCAAGCATAATTAAGGTTTATGGTATACCATTAACATTGATACAATTCTGGGTTCACATACACATCATTAATTAAAAACGTTCGTATAAAACCAAACACATATATATCTACATCTTATTCATCCATGTTGACCAATTCTGGGGATACAGGTGCGGATGGTTGCACTTTCACCGGGATGTTAGCCAACTCGACCCATCGTACGCTAAAATCCGGTCATAGAGAATATCTGCATATTTAATTTTCTGAAATATAATGAGAATTAAATTCCAGTAGGTTCAACAATAAATCATAATCATGATCAATATTGCTCATAATGTCATGTTCTTCTATATAAGCTATAGCAAATATCTTAGGTCACATGAATGTACTTTATCTATGCACATAAAAATTGTGCAGTAATGAAATATATGGCATGAATAACTATTTTTATAATATTATACGATGCCTATCAATTTATTTTCATATCAAGCTATCCCATTTAGGGTGAGTACTTTCTACTTTCCAGTACGAGATTTTCTCACTCCTTTTGACATGGCACACTTTCTCTTTCTTTTCTCATTAGCATAATCAAAGTCGCGAGTAGGACGTCCCCCACTGGTGCACCACATGGACTGCCATGTGACCATGCTCATCTCTTTTCTTTTCTTTTCACATTAATAGCCAAAAATATGATTTCAATAATAAGTATGTTCATTATACTCATATGCCATAGTTTATCATCAAAGCATAATCATTACCAAAAATCATTGGTAAAATGCAATCATGGCATGAACATAATCATTTTCATATATCACTTTATAAAATATTTTCATGTCATAATTACTTACTTAAGATAGTAAGGAGTTCATGCAATGGCAATGGCTAGTATACACTAGTCATTTATTATTTTCATTTATAAGATTCTTCTTATTTCTTAAATATTATTTTCATCTCTCACTAATCAGAGTAAAACTCCCTCATTTTAACTTAGTTTGAGGTGATCTTGGTGTCAATTTAAAGCTAAGACAATCCTCCAAAACTATAATGTTAAGATTTTAGTGAAATTGTAAGGAATTGTGGTGTTATTTCTTCTCAGGTAGGTTTTGACCTCTACTTACTAATCTGACCATATCTCCCTCCTATGGACTTTAAATTAAGTGATTCTAGTGGCTAAAAATTCATGAGTCATATATCTATATGTTAAACATTTATTTTAACTCCCTACAAGTTGTTTCAAAAAATGTAAACACATAAGCTTACCTAACAGATTCTTCCATGGTTAACTAGTTTTTGACCACTGCTAAGTAATCTAACCATATCTCCCTCATATGGATTCTAAATTGAATAATCAAATGGATAAAAATTTTTGTGTGTGTGTGTGTGTGTGTGAGAGAGAGAGAGAGAGAGAGAGAGAGAGAGAGAGATATATATATATATATATATATATATATATATATATATATATATATATATTTAATGTTAACCATTTCTTTCAATTCCCAACATATGTTTCCTAGAAATTCAAACACAGAAGTTTACCTAACAGATTCTTCCCTAGTTAACCATTTTTTTACCACTAGTTACAAATCTGACTATATCTCCCTCATATGGATTCCAAATTGAATAATTCTAGTAGCTAACAATTTTTGAGACATATATCTATATTTTTAATGTTAACTATTTCTTTTACTTCCCTACATATTTTTTCCAAAAATTGAAACACTGAAGCTTACCTAACAAATTCTTCCTTGGTTAACAATTTTCTGACCATTGCTTACTAATCGTATCATATCTCCCTCATATGGATTCCAAATTAAATAACTCTAGCGGATAAAAATTAATGAGACATATATATCTATTTTTAATGTTAACTATTTCTTTTAAGTTTGAACATATTTTTCCCAGAAATTCAAAGATGGAAGCTTACCTAACAGATTCTTCCCTAGTTAACCATTTTTTGACGAATTCTTACTAATCGAACCATATATCCATCATTTGAACTCCAAATTACATGATTCTAGTGGCTAAAAATCTGTGAGACATATATTTATATTTTTCATGTTAAAATTTTCTTTTAATTCCTAACAGATTCTTCCCAGAATCTCAAAAAGAGAGGTTTCTTTGGTTACTCCAAAATCTAGTTTTTTAACCAAATCTTTCCTAAGATTTTAGTTCATTCTTTTATTACTTCCTCTTCCATTTTCTTCCTAATTTACATCTAACCATAAGATTACTCATTTCAACATTTTAATTTGATTACTTACACTTAATTTAACATATTCCATCTTCGACTTCTCAAGAAAACAAAAATCAAATCATGTATTATTAAGGGTGTTTCCTAACCAAAATTTCTCATGATCTTCTTCTAAGTGTTTACGGCCATACTCATTTTATCAATCTAATTATATTCCATCAATATTTCACCACAAATCAAATATACATAACATTAGCATAAAAGACTTAAATTTTTGCCTCCCATAGCCATATATCTATGCAGAATTTTACATACAAACCGAAGTATTCAAAACATCCATCACATGCAAGATCATTATGTAACATTATATAGCAACATCCAAGGGAAATCATCAAAATAGCAAATATTATAAATTTTATCAAAGTTCTAAGATCAAAATTCTATATAAATGTTACAAATTTCAAAGTTTTTCTTCAAAAAGAGATATTCTTAAACCTACCTAAAGAACTTCCTAGCTTACTTAGTGAATTCTTTTTGTTGTTTCCTCTTGAAGGAAGTGGCAAGATTCCTCCCTTCCCTGAACTTTTCCAACAGCTTGAATAAGAGAGGGAGGGTGAGTTTTGAACCCTAAGGATGAAGAAAAAAGTTGTATTCAAGTGGAGATTAAGCTAACTTACCTTGAGTACTAGTTCTCTAGACTTCTCTTTCTTCTTCCTTCCTCTCTTCTCCTCTCTTTTTCTCATTTCCTCACTCTACCTTACTTTTGTTTTTCCTTTTCCCTCACTTAGACAAAATTCTAATGATATAAGAGTGGTTTTAGCTTAAATACATTATTAAGTGGTCCTCCTCTCATAATTATAAGTCTACCTTATCACAATTAGGATGCACTTGACTGCTTTTTGGGGGAACATAACTCATGTTCTTGTCTTCCTCTCCCTTAGTCAAGATATGCATAGCAAAAGGAGATTTGTCTTTAAAAATCATGATAAAATGTTCTTAAGACAAGGGACAAGGTCCCCTTAATTTAGGGATTCATTTCCTTTTTCTTTTGTCTCACTCAAGTATGATAGATTTGCCTTTCTAAGTGGCAAATTTCCATCTCTTGAATCTCCCTTGCTTAGCTAAAATTATTTGTGTAGGATAGGGATGCTTTGTTCTAATACCATGTATTATTACCTACTATATTTTCATATGACTTGCTGAAATTATGAGTGTAGGATATAAATGTTTTGTTCTAATGCCATGTATTATTACCTACTATTTCATAACATGGCTTACTGAAATTATGAGTGTAGGATATAGATGTTTTGTCTTTATGCCATGTGACCTAATTTTGATTATTATTATACTATAATTTTCTCACATGGTTCTTATTTTTCCCTCTTGGATTTGGGCTCATTGTTACCCATTTCCTTTGCTTTGGCTTAAATTATACCTCTCATGAAAATTTTGGTCATATTTTCATGATTTTTGGGTTGGTCTAACTTCTATATCCTAGTCCAAGTCTATGTATATCTCTTGCTTAGGCTATCCAATTGGCTTGCTAAAAACTCATGTGAAGTGGAAAAACTCTATATGAAGTGTCTATAGGTGAAGGCCCAAATGTATGGGTGGAGAAGTTAAACTTAGGAACTATAGCTCTTGAATTAGGAAAAATTTCCCTAATCCAATCTTCATAAATTTTGAAGACCTTTACTTAATTCCAAAAATTTATATTCCTTACCCAAAAATTTTTCCTTTCTTTAGGACGTGATTTCTAATTTTTCCTATAAGGTTTTCTCTCTTTACCTATTCCCTTAATGTTAGAAACATTTTCTATGCATACACATAAGATGAAGAATTTCTAAGGCGTATACTTTCTTAGAAATCTAAAAATTGTTTAATAAGTTTTATTTCTTTAATTAAATATTTATGTACCTTTATTAATAAAAGAAACAAAATTAGGAATGTTACAAAGCAAGCATCAAAGGAGGCATCCAATCCATCTAAGGATTCAACGATCAATTTCTCAAGTTTCTTCTTCTTCTTCTTCTTCCCTTGGTATTCTTATGGCCCTGCGTAGCTAGTTTCCTTTTTGTTGGTTGAGGAAGATTCCATTCTCGAGGATCATTTACGCATTGTGAGAGTTAAATTTGATTTTTTTAGTTCAATCTTAATTGGGTATTGATTATTCATCTACTCTTCTCTTTCCAATGATTATTCATATAATTGTTGTAACATCCCGTAAGAAAATAAAATTTATTAGACAATTTTTAGATATCTAAGGAAATATAATCCTTATAAATTCTTTACCTTACGTATATGCATAAAAATATTCTAACATTAATGGAATAGGTAAAGAGAGAAAACTTAAGAGGAAATATTAAAAATAAATATACTAAAACAAGTTGAAATTCTTGGGTAAGAAAGATAAATTTTTGTAAAGTCAGTAAAGGTATTAGAATTTCAAGAAGATTGGATTATGGTAATTTTTCCTAATTTAAGAGTTAAAGTTACTAAGTTTAGTATCTCCACCCATAAATTGGGCTTTCACCTATGGACACTTCATATAGACTTTTTCTACTTCACATGAATTTTTAGCAAGCCAATAGGATAGCCCAAGGAAGAAATAAAACATAGACTTGGACTAGGATATAGCCCAAAAATTATGAAAATGTGACAAGCCCATTATGAAAGGTAGAATTTTAACCAAAGTAAATAAAATGGGCAAGAATGAGCCCAAACCCAAGAGGAAAAATACAAATAAAAATAAAAATAAAGTGATGGAATAATGGTGTAATCAAGAATTAAGTGACATGGCATTAAGACAAAAGTTTAGCAAGTGGTGTGATATCCTACATTCATAATTTTAGTAAGTGGTATGATAATACATGGCATTAGGACAAAACATCTATATCCTACACTCATAATTTTAGCAAGTGGGTAATAATACATAGCATTATGACAAAACATCTTTATCCTACACAAATAATTTTAGCTAAGCAAGGAAGATTCAAGGGTTGGAAATTTTCCACCTAAAAAGGAAAATCTATCATACTTGATTAAGACAAGAGAAAAGGGAAATGAATCCCTAAATCAAAGGGACCTTGTCCCTTATCTTAAGAACATATCATCATAATTTTCAAAATACAAATCTCCTTTTCCTATGCATATCTTGATTAAGGAAGAGGAAGACAAGAACATAAGTTGTTTGTTTTCCAAAAATTCAACCAAGTGTATCCTAATTGTGATAAGGTAGACCCATGATCATGAAAGATGAATTATTTGATGGTCTATTTAAGGAAAACCCACCCCTATAACATTACAATTTTTGTCCAAATGAGGGAAAGGAAAAATAGAAGCAAGGTAGAGTGAGGAAAGGAGAGGAAGAAAGGAAGAAAGAGGAAGGAGAAATCTAGAGGACTAAGTACTTAAGGTAAGTTTAACAATTTTTCTTTTTGAAGAAAAATTTTGAAACTTGTAATATTTATATTAGATTTTGATCTTTGAACTTTAGTGATTGGTCATGGATGTTGCTATATCATGTTACATATTATCTATGTTTGAATACTTAGGTTGGTGTAGATAGTTCTACATAGGTATGGCTATGGGTGGCAAACTTTTACGCTTCTGTTCTTTAAAATTCTGGGAAGCATTAGTAAGGAATTAAAACAAATGGTTAACATGACAAATGTATATGTATGTCTTACGGATTTTTACCCATTGGAATCAATCAATTTGGAGTCCATATGAGGTAGATATGGTCCGATTAGTAAGCAAAGGTCAGAAAATGCTTAATCAGGGAAGAATATGTTAGGATAGCTTCTGTATTTTAATTTATGGGAACATTTTGTAGGGAATTAAAATACATGGTTAACATACGAATTATAGCGATGTGTCATGGATTTGTAGCCACTGGAATCACTCCATTTGGAGTCCATATAAGGTAGATATGGTCCGTTTATTAAGCAATGGTCAGAAAATGGTTAATCAGGGAAGAATATGTTAGGATAGCTTCTGTGTTTTAATTTCTGAGAACATTCTGTAGGGAATTAAAATAAATAGCTAACATAAGAATTATAACTATATGTGTCACGGATTTGTAGCCACTGGAATCACTTAATTTACAATTATTATTAGTGAGATATGTATAGATTAGTAGGTAGAGCTCAGAACCTACCAGAGAAGAAATAACATGTTCTTTGAGGGAATAATATCACCATGATTTCTTAATATTATGTTCAAATTTTGAACATAAGAGTTTTCGATAATTGATTTGTCTTTAAATTGATATCCAGATCACCTAAATCGGAGTTAAAATGAGGGAGTTATTCTCTTATTAGTAAGAGAAGGTCAGATAGGATGAAAACCTGCATCAAGAAAATAAAGAAATAAAATTAATATTTAAAAAAAGAAGAAGAATCATATAAATGAAAATAATAAATGACTAGTATATGCCATAGCCATTGCCATTGTATGAACTTCTTACCATCTTAAGTGTGAAATTTTGACATGGAAATATTTTATAAAGTGATATTTGAAATGGTTATGTTTATGGAATGATTACCAATGATTTTTGGTAATAGTTATATACTTATTATTGAAAGCATATTTTTGGCTATCATTGTGAAAAGAAAAGAAATGAGCACGGTCACATGGCAATCCGTGTGGTGCACCAGTAGGGGACGCCCTACCAACGGTTATGATCATGTTAATGAGAAAAGAAAGAGAAAGTGGGCCATGTCGGATGGAGCGAGAAAATCCCGTACCGGAGAGTAGAAAATACTCACCCTAATCGGGGTAGCTTGATATGAGAATAAATTGATAGTCATCATATGATATTCTAAAAATAATTAATCCTGTCATACATGTCATTACTGTACGATTCTCATGTGCATATATATAGTGTATTCATGTGACCAAAGATATTTACTATAGTTTATACAGCTGAACATGATGTGATGAGCTATATTGATGATTATTTATTGTTGAACTTACTGGGATTTAATTCTCACTATATTTCTATATCATGTTCAGAAAACTATTTATGTAGATTTTTCTATGGCTCTGGCTTTTAGTGTACGTTGGATCGAGTTACTTTATGTTGGGCAAATCCTAGAATCAAATAATATGTTTGTGGTCGAGTTGGTTCAGATCCCGGTGAAGGTGCAACCACCTGCACCTATATCTCTGGAATTGGTCAACCAGAATAAATAAGATGTAGTTATTTATGTGTTTGATTTTGTTGTACGTACGTTTTGATTAATGACGTGTATGTAAACTCTATATTGTATAATAATAAAAAAAGGTTGTTACAATTGCTAGGAGTCCTCCTAGTATATTATCTGTTTTAATCTACTGCTGAATTATGTTGTGAACAAATTTTTCATTACTATGATTCATGAGGAAAATAGGCATAAGGACTTTGGATTATAAATCATTAGACCTATGATGAATAATTGACTAAATTAGATATAGCCTATGTGTCTATATTTGTTTAGCTTTGTCTGTTTCTTTAGTTGTTCATGTGATTATTATGTTATACTTTACCGATGTCTAAAGGATATCATATTAATTTGGGTTTAATTAAGGTGATTTTCATCAATTACTAGGCTTAAGGAGGAACAGGGTTAGAATCCCAATGATAGATATTTAGATTAAGATTGATTATATTGTCAATGATCAATGCAATCCCTTGATGGTGGATATCAATCGACACCAATGCCTTTTTTATTAATTACTCTCTTAATTACTTTCATTACATTTTACTTTGTTTTATTTGCAATTATTAATCCCCCATTTTCTCAATCACATAAGGTAATTCTAGCCTTTGTGGGATCGACTCTTACTCCCATAACTACAGGTTAGTTGATAGGTAAGGTATTAATTTGGGTGTACCTGCGATAGTACACACCATAATTCTATATTAAGTATCTACCACTAAGATTTTATCCCTGTTTCTCCTTAGGTTTTGTTAATTGATAATGATCGCCTTAACTAACCCTAATTAACAAGTAACCAAAGCCAATCGATAAAATTCAACTCATTAACTGCATCAACAACTAAAGAAACTAATAGAGCCAAACAACATAGAGACATTGACTATATTTAATTTAGTCAATTATTCATCATAGGTTAACAATTCATACTCATACAATTATTAATCCTATTTGCCTCTTAAATCACAATGATGAAAACTTTGTTCAATATATGATTCTGTAGTAGATTGAAACAAATAATATACTAGCAAGTCTCCTGGAAATCATGTAAAGTGATCATGGAGAAGAATATCAGATGAATAATCAATACTTAATTAAAATTGAACAATTAAACATTAATCCAAATCTCACGATGCAAAAAAGATCCTTGAGGTTTCAATCTTCCTCAACTATCGAAAGAAACTTAGCCACGTAGGGCTATAAGAAAACCTAAGAAAATACAAGAGAATTGAGAGAACTCTTCTAGCTTATTGGGCTTTATTTGGAATCAAAATATCCTAAAGTTTGTAAAGGCATCATTTTGTTGCAGCAACCATGTTTCTTCTTGTGTAGCACCACGATGCTTTGAATTTTTTGGGTCGTGATGGCACAGTGCTTTGATTCTTCTAGATTTCACGAAAATGGTTAACACAAAAAATTGTATCTCTTTGTCTTAACTTTTTGTAGCCGTTAGAATCTCCTCAATCGGAGCTTATATGTGAGAGATATGCTCTATTTAGCGAAGAAAGGTCAGGATTCAACATTTTCCATTATTTTTCTCTTCTTTTCTTCTTTATTTACTCCTATAACACAAAACACAAAAATAATTTAATTCCTAAATATTCTTAACCTAAATTAAACAAAGAGTAAGTTTAAATATTCTTGAATGATGCTTAATTGTGAACGCATTAATTATCTATACATTTCTCTACCTTTGTCATCAATAAAAAAAGGGAAAAAACATAAGTACATATATAAAGAAAAAGTCACTTATTGGTTTCAATATATATATATATATATATATATATATACACACACACACACACACTAGTAAAAAATAAGGGTCTTGTTGATGCCTCTATAGCTAAAATCTCTAATACCCTTATTCAAGATGAGTTACTATATTAGCTACTATATCTACATGATCTTCAAGTTTGGCTAATCTTCCATATACGACAATATGAAAACTCTCAATATTTTAACCAAGTTTCATTGATGCTTGTCAGCCTCTAATCCAAGCTAGTGAATCTTTGATCCATTACAACTAGCCTCTAATCAATCCAATTTACCATACCCAAAAAGGAATTTTCATACCTAAAAGAACTTGCCTTTACTTAAGGAGGTAGAGTTCGCTTAGGAGCAACTTCTTCTTTCCTTTCCCACTTCCTATCCTTTTCAAAGCCTATCCTTTGTATTATAGTTACATTGAATGCTGAGGGCTTTTCAATCTAGATGTCTTTATACTCAATTCCATAGTATTTGAGCATTTTTAAGATAGAAGATTCATAGGAAAAGGGGTCATTTTATTTCCTAGTAAGGTAAACCATTCTCTTTATGATTAGGTAGGAATAATCAATGGCTTTTCCTTTTATCATGCAATACATCAGACATTGCTTAGTATGTTTCACATAATTGAGATTCCCTGACTTTAGTAGCAGCACATAAGATATGAAATAATGCAGCATAACATATTAAAATTCAATATCCTTTATTAGCACCCTATTATATACATTATTCAAGTGGATACCATATAATTTCATTTGAGCCATTTTCTTATTGTACCATGTTAAGTTCTTTTGAATATCTCCATCAAAATCTCTAATCCTATCATCATTATCATCTAGTTTAGGCAACTTAAGGATTTGTGCTAAAAGATCTCTATCAAACACAAACTCAATTCCTCTAATATTTGAGCTAATCACTAAGTTTTGTTCATCACCTTATACATTAATGTGGAATACTCTAACTGTTGTTGGTGAGAAAGGCGTTTTCAAAGTAACCAATTCTCTAGTTCCTTATGCAAATATAATCTCACTTATTAGAAGATTTTTATTAAGCAAAAATTTTAAATCATAGTACTTTCCATCAATGAAAATTGTACCAATAAATTTTTCAATGTATGTATTTTCTTGAGTAGCTTAGTTAAACAAAGGAGCAAGGATTTTGAATGAGCTTGAAGCTTTTTCTTACTTCTTTGGAAGTTTTATAGTTGTCTTGGATGTCATTTTCTTCTAATATTAAAGAAGAACTAAAATGGCTAAACTAAAACCTTAACTCGTGATCTTGAGAGAGATATAGAGAATGTATGTTTAATTTGTGATAACTTCACCTAATTGGATACGGGTTTTATTTTTTGATAAGTTATGAGAAGATTTACCAAAGGAATTTGCAATAGATGGACTAGGTTAAAAGAATTTGAGTGAGAGAAAGAGAGATTGATTTTTCACGAAAGAAATGAGGGATTTATGCAATTTTAAACATTTATGGACATCTATAGGACCCTATCTAGCTCATTAGGCAATTGTTACCGTATGTTTTCTGAGAAAAAGACTCTCAGGAGTTCCTTTGGGTATCTAGGAAAAGTAGTGGGCACTTGTTACTTTTTGTTTTTCTCTTTAAACTTCAAAAGAACTAGCCAACATGCATTAAACCCTTCTTATAGGAGTCTATAACTCCATTTTTTTAATCTAATCATTTTCTTTCCATTTAGTAGTTATCCAAACTTATTATTGGGCATCTGTTAGATATTGTTTTTCTTTAATTCTCTTGAATAGGTGTCCAATAGGCTAAGTGAAGGCCTATATGTAATGACTTCAAAAAAAATTGTTTATATATATACTGATAGCTATAGACAGTCTACTTTTGTTTCTAATGGCATTACCTTTTCCTTTTACTATATTTGTTTACTTACTCAACTACTTAATTAATTAATTAATTAATTAATGACATAGTAAATTTAGTATAACAACATAGCATTAATAGATACATAAAGCAGTAAACTTGTATTATTTCTAGGAGCTTTAGGTTAACATAACCACCATGGAGATGTTTATGTATATGCCATAGTAACCTAGGTAGAGTATGTAATACAAAAAGGAGAAGGGTACATGGTCACTATTAAAAAAATTCTCATGGTTAGATTAGTATAAATATTTACATGCAACATAGTATTAACCCAACTATGGCATAGCATAGTATCCATCTGAATCCTCTGATGATGCAGGTAGTGGTGGCGGTGACATGTACACTAAAAGCTCAGATATGTTCATTATAACTAGATATTGCACTACTAGTATTTGCCTTAGGTAGGGCATCTCTATCTAGTGGAACACGAATATCACAGTTAATACATATACTGTCATATTAATCTACTAATGTAAGCATAATATAAAATAATGGTGAAATTAGAAATTTCCAGTAGGTTTAATAGTGAACATAGTGAATAATTATCTCTATACCATATTATATCAAATAGTACACACGTTTAATTAATATCATAGCACATGTTCATAGAACATAACTTTTGTAACATCACCATTATATATATATATATATATATATATATATATATATATATATATATATATATATATATATATTGACTTATAGGTTTATGAAGTCATTACTTTTACTTCTAACCACTTCTGTCGTAATACTTACTTAGTCTAAGCAAGCATAATTAAGATCAAAGAGCATAAGCTAACATTATCATTAGTACTGTTATGATTTACATACATTTTGTAGTGTCCCAGATATTACCTAGTACAAACCAAAGGATAAGAGGACGCCTGGATGGTATGCCAAAAGAATATTGTTAGCTTCTAGATGAAGTTAGTCAAAAGCACCTGTACAAAAGTCAAACATACGCATATCTATGCCCTAATCATCCATAGTGACCACATCTAAGGACACCAATGCGGGTGGTGGCAACTCCATTGGAATCTCGGTCATGTCTATAATAGATACATCATTCATTATTGGTATTTTCCTAAAGTAAGGCAACTCGATCTAACGTACAGTAAAGGCAAGAGTCATGGAGAAGATCTGTATAATTACTTATTTGAACATAACATAGAAATATAGTGAGAATTTTATCCCAGTAGGTTCAACATAAATAATATTTCATCAATAATAGTAGTCATCATGTTATATCCAGCTGTATAAGCTACAATAAATTTATTAGGCCATATGAAAATACCATATCTATGTACATGAAAATCATGCAGCAATGACATGTTTGGCATGAGTAACTATTTTAAAATATCATGGACATGTATCGTTAATTCATATATTAAAGGCTAGGGAATAAATCATCATGCCAAATAAAATATCATGCATAGGATGGTAAAGAATTCTTACAAAGGCAATGGCTAGGGTATAAATTAGGGTTTATCTAGAGTCCTTTATTATCTTTATTTATAAGATTCTTCTAATTTCTTAAATATTAGTTTATCTCTTTATTTTATTTTATTCTTGGCCTCTAGCCCATTTTCTCTTGACATAAATCTTACTTAGATTACTTTTCATATGCTCTTAGAAATTTCTTTTGTCACCTCTTTTACTTATAGTCTTTGTAACATCCCAAAGATTTAGTAATTTTCATTTATGTATAGATTATTAAAAGAAATAAAGGAGTAGGGATGTAATTGAAAGGTTTTGAGGATGAAAATGAAAATTTATTAATATTTTTGGGGTCAAAATGTAAATAACAAAATTTAAAAGACTTCCTCTAACAATTAGCAAATTGCAATTTGGTCCCTCCATCATTTTTTTAAAAATCTTCCGTAGGTTTATCGGGAGATCACTATTCACTCTATCTCCTCCATTTTCTCTCTGAAGTTTTGGAGTACTTTCGAGCATCTGATCTCAAAACTAAGGGTACCACTTGATTCAGGAGGAAGAGTACTACGATATTGGCTGAACAATTTTTCAAATCGGCTGAAGAATCGCTATAGATCAGAAGTACAAAATCTTAGAAAAAGGTAAACTCTGAAACTCCTATTTATAGTCCTTAAATTAAAAATCTAACACTGTAGATGGATTTAGGAGATAGTTAAATTATAGGGTATGAAAATTTTCAACTATTTGACAACTTTTGGTGTCATGAACAGTAATTTTGACTGATGTGAATAGTGATTCTGGTAGGTGTGAAATTTCTTACCAATATGAATCACTGATCCCCTGCACAACATAACCACAAACATACTCAAGACACTATAAGATCGTTTTAGATAACCATCCACCCATTGACCATTTAGGATCGAGCTCTTTTGATACCAATTATGTAACAACTCTATTTTAAAAAATATATATATTTCTAAAGTCACACAAAGTCATTACCTCTTTACTTTTAACTAATTAACTCATAATAACATTCAATTAATTTAACCAAGTATAATTAAAGTTTAAGGTCTACCATTAATACTGATACAATTCTGAGTTCACATACACATCATTAATCAAAATGTCTATACAAAAGTCAAACACATATATATCTACATCTTATTCATCCATGTTGACCAATTCTAGAGATACGAGTGGTGCATACTATCGCAGGTACACCCAAATTGATACCTTACCTCAAAACTAACCTGTAGTAATAGGAGTAAGGTTTGATACCACAGAGACTAGAATTACCTTATGTGATTGAGAAAGGGGGATTGATAATCAGAAATTAAGTAAAGTAAACAACAATAAAAATAATTAAGAGAGCGTGATTAATGATAAAGACGTTGGTTTCAGTTGATATCTACCGTCAAGGGATTGCATTGATCATTGAGAACATAATAAATCTATAATTGAATATCTATCATTGGGTTTCTAACCCTGTTACTCTTTAAGTCTAGTAAATTAATGAAAATTGCACCAATTTAACCTTAATTAACAAGCAATCCTTTAACACATCGGTAAAGCATAACTTATAAACTGCATGAAGAACTAGAGAAACTGATAGAGTTAAACAAATATAAACACATCGGTTATATCTAATTTAGTTAATTATTCATCATAGATTCAATGATTTATAATCCAAAATCCTCAAACCTATTTGCCTCATGAATCACAGAATTGAAGACTTTGTTCAAAACATAATTCAGCGGTAGATTAAGACAGACAATATACTAGTAGGCATCCTAGCAATCATATGAATAATCATTGAGAAGAAGAGCAGATGAATAATCAATACTCAATTAAAATTAAAATAATAAAATCAAATCCAAATCTCACAATGCATGAAGATCCCTTGAGGTTTCAATCTACCTTAACCAACTAAAAAGAACTAGGCACGCAAGGCCATAAGAAAATCTAAAGAAGAATTGAAGAATGTAACTAAGAACTTGGATGAATAATTGAACAAATTCTTTGCTTGCTTTCCTCCCTTTTTATAGATTAACTCCTCCTAATCGAAGTATAAGTGTATTTAGGTCAAATCCCAGCCCATCGGGCTTCAATTGATCGGGCTTCAATTGGAGTCAAAAAGACCTAAAATTCGCGAATTTGGCAAACTGATATGGCGGTGAGTGCCACGGCATGGCAGACTTCCAAAGGCGCCGCAGTGCTCATTGCTGGGCTGCTCAGTGCTGCGGCGCTCTGGATGCATCTTCACACGGCATCGCAAGGCTCTATTGTGAGCACCATGCCGCCCAGAATCTTCTGGATTTTGTCAAAGTGCCGAACACAAAAGTTGTAGCTCTATTTCTCTGCTTTCTAAAGCCACTAGAATCACCATAATCAGAGTCCAAATGAGTGAGATATGCCTCAATTAGTGAGAAAGGGTCAGAAAATTATCATTTTTCCATAATTTTCTCTTTATTTTCCTCTTCTTTCCTTCTTTATTATTCTTAAAACATAAAACACAAAAATCAATTAGTTCATATCTATTTTCTACTTAAGTTAAATAAAAACTAACTAAAATAATGCTAACAACATGCATAAATTACAGCATGTTAAATATGTAACATCCCGTAATTTTTAGATATTTTCCTTAGAAATTCTTCACCTTACATATATGCATAGAAATTGTCTAATATTAATGGAATAGGTAAAGAAAGAAAACCTAAGAAGAAATATTAGAAATAAACATGCTAAAGAAAGGTGAAATTCTTAGGTAAAGAAAGATAAATTTTTGTGAAGTAAGTAAATGTCTTAAAATTTCAAGAAGATCGGATTAGGGTAATTTTTCTTAATTTAAGAGCAAAAGTTACTAAGTTTAGTATCTCCACCCATAAATTGGGCTTTTACCTATGGACACTTCATATAGAGTTTTTCCACTTCACATAAGTTTCTAGCAAGCCCATTGGATAACCTAAGCAAGAAATAAAACATAGACTTGGACTAGGATATAGTAATTGGACCTATAGCCCAAAAATTATGAAATGTGACTAAGCCCTCCAAGAAAGGTAGAATTTTATCCAAAGCAAAGAAAATGGGTGGGAATAAGTCCAAATCCAAGAGGAAAAATAAAATAAAATAAATTAGGTGATGATATAATAATGTAATAATAATAAAGATTAGGTTACATGGCATTAAGACAAAAATTTAGCAAGTGGTGTGATTCTACATTCATCATTTTGGCAAGTGGCATAATAATACAAGGCTTTAAGACAAAAACATCTATATCCTACACTCATAATTTTAGCAAGTGGTATGATAATACATGGTATTAAGACAAAACATTCCTATCCCACACAAATAATATCAACCAAATAATGGAGATTCAAGGGCTAGAAATTTTCCACCTAAAAAGGCAAACCTATCATACTTGTTTAAGACAAAAGAAAATGGAAATGAATCCCTAAATCAAAGGGACCTTGTCCCTTATCTTAAGAACATATAATCATAATTTTCAAAATACAAATCTCCTTTTCCTATGCATATCTTGACTAAGGAAGAGGAAGACAAGAACATAAGTTGTTTGTTTTCCAAAAATTCAACAAAGTGTATCCTAATTGTGATATGGTAGACCCATGATCATGAAATGTGAATTATTTGGTGGTCTATATAAGAAAACCCACCCTTATAACATTAGAATTTTGTCCAAGTGAGGGAGAGGGAAAATAGAAGCAAGGTAGAGTGAGGAAAGGAGAGGAAGAAAGGAAGAAAGAAGAAGGAGAAGTCTAAAGGACTAAGTGCTCCAGGTAAGTTTAACAATATTTCTTTTTGAAGAAAACTTTTGAAACTTATAATATTTATATGAGATTTTGATCTTAGAACTTTGATGATTCGTCATGGATGTTGCTATATCATGTTACATATTGATCTTGCATGTGATGTATGTTTGAATACTTAGGTTGGTGTAGATAGTTCTGCATGGTTATGGCTATGGGTGGCAGAATTTGTAGCTTCGGTGTTTTACTTTTTGGGACCAATCTATAAGGAATTAAAATAAATGGTTAACAAATGAATTATAGATATGTGTGTCACGGATTTTTAGCCACTGGAATCATGCCATTTTGAGTCCATATGACGTAGATATGGTTTGATTAATAGTCAAAGATCAGAAAATGGTTAATCAGGGAAGAATATGTTAGGATAGCTTCGATGTTTTAATTTTTGGGAACATTATATATGGAATTAAAATAAATTGTTAACATATGAATTATAGATATATGTGTCACGGATATTTAGCCACTGGAATCACATAATTTGGAATTCGTATGAGGGAGATATGGACAGATTAGTAGGTAGAAGTCAGAACCTACCCGAGAAGAAACAACCTGTACTTTGAGGGAGTAATATCACCATGATATCGTAATATTTCGTTCAACTATTCAAGATAATAGTTTTAGATAATTGTCTTAGCTTTCCATAGACACCAATATCTCCTCAATTGGAGTTAAAATGAGGGTATTATGCTCTGATTAGTGAGCAAAGATGACAGAGCACGGCCAGACCGTGTTCTGGGTGCTTCAAGTACGGGCTAGCCGTGTTCGGGGCTGTTTTTTAGTACATTTGAAGTATTTTTAAAGCATGGCCGTGTCCTGAAACATGGCCAAACCTTGTTGGATGCTGGTTAAGCCTATTTTCAACATTTTTCTATCCTAGATGAACCTCTTTAACTCTAGGGTAATAGTAGAAATAAAAAATGAGAACAAAGCTCTATAAATTTGTAAGAACATGTGTTGGAAATGATATAAATAAGAAGAAAATTACTAAAGGCCAAGCATAAATAGAAGGTTAGATATGATGAAAAACCGCATCAAGAAAATAAAGAAATAAAATTAATATTTAAAAAAGAAGACGAATCTTATAAATAAAAATAATAAATAACTAGTATATGCCATAGCCATTGCCATTGTATGAACTTCTTACCATCTTAAGTGTGAAATTCTGACATGGAAATATTTTATAAAGTGATATTTGAAATGGTTATGTTCATGGCATGATTACCAATGATTTATGGTAATATTTATATTTTGATGAACATACTTGTTATTGAAAGCATATTTTTGGCTATCATTGTGAAAAGAAAAGAAATGAGCACGGTCACATGGCAATCCGTGTGGTGCACCAGTAGGGGACGCCCTACCAACGGTTATGATCATGTTCATGAGAAAAGAAAGAGAAAGTGGGCCATGTCGGACGGAGCGAGAAAAGCCCATATCGGAGAGTAGAGGATAGTCACCTTGACCGGGGTAGCTTGAAATGAGAAGAAGTTGATGGCCATCATATGATATTCTGAAAATAGTTAATCCTGTCATACATATCATTACTGTATGATTCTTATGTGCATAGATGTAATGCATTCATGTGACCAAAGATATTTTTTGTAGTTTATACAGCTGAACATGACGTGATGAGCTTTATTGATGATGATTTATTATTGAACTTACTAGGATTTAATTCTCACTATATTTCCATATCATGTTCAGAAAATTAGTTATGCAGATTTTCTATAGCTCTGGCTTTTAGTGCACATTGGATCGAGTTACTTTATGTTGGGCAGATCTCAGAATCAAATAAGATGTTTGTGGTCGAGTTGGTTCAGATCCCGGTAAAGGTGCAACCACCCGCACCTGTATCTTCGGAATTGGTCAACCAAAATAAACAAGATGTAAATATCTATGTGTTTGATATGTTGCATGTACGTTTTGATTAATGATGTGTATGTGAACTCAATATTGTGTAATAATAAAGAAAAAAAAAGGTTGTTACAAAATACCTTTACACTTATTCTTTTGCTTGTCCTCAAGCAAACATTGATTCATGTGAACAATATTCAAAATATGATATGAGTGAATGGCTTACCAATGCGCTGCCTCATAGTAAAAATTGTATGCTCTTAATGAAATTTCAGAAAATGATCATGTGCAAAATTTAATTCAAATGCAATTTATGATTTTATTTTCTAAAATACTTAGTGTGTGTGTGTCTTTGAATGATTTAATTTTCTTTTACCTGGATGAGTTTATATATCTCAAGAATTGGAGCATGGATCTCTATTTATGCTTATTTTTCATGCTACTCTCCACTAATGTAGGCTAAAACTACTTCTTAGGATAAAAAGAACTAAATTCAGATTATAATGTGGCTAGGTTATGGGGTGAGATATAAGATATAGTTTGAAGTTCAATCCCCAACACCACATGATTAACTCTAATCTATTTGAGCTAATTCTCAAGATTGGGGAATTTTTCCCCCACACTTATTTCCTTGCTTTACTGCATTCTACTTTTCCTTGATTCTCTATTTCTTCTCTTTCAACCACGGAATAGACTTTCATTAGTCTTTTGAGACTTTTCATTTTCTTTTGATTTTTCTTTTCTTTTGTCCTTGCTCCACCCTTCCACCCTTCCACCCTTTTATTAATGTAGATCTACAAAACAAGTATTCAGAAATTAATCAGGAGTGAGTGAATCAGGTAAAAAAAAAGTATTAATAATAAATTTTGGTCTTGGCTGTTTTGTGGGTATAGAATAAAATGTTAATTAAGCTCAAAATAGAGGTTCTAAGGATATTTACTTGCTTGGGTTAAGCTTGAAAGGCTCAATCTCGTCAAATAATGTCTAAATCATCTCCTAATTATTAGTATCAGCCTAGGATTTTGCCTCAAGTAGCATTTAAATAAGTTATGTAAATTTTAATGAGGTCATAAAATATTTTTGAGTTATATAATCTTTTTTTAAGTAAACGAAAAATTAAATATCCAAAATTACTGTGCAAAAGAATTTCAGGATTTTTAGAAAATAGGTAATAATAAATTGAAAAGAAATTTAAATTACACATAATTATGACTTTCCTACATCTCTCAAGAGCTATAAGCAATTTAAACAGTTATATAATTGGCTATTGGTTCAGCTAACACAAACTCATAAATTGAGATAAAGTTTATATGCTCACCCTGTTTAATAACTAAAATAAAAGTGCAAAGATCATAGAAGCTTACTGTAGTACATAGTAAAGTAAATAGTGCACAAATATTAGTTATTATATAGTTATCCAACTGAATCATAATGTGACCCCCCAGACTTAAAATTTTACATTGTCCTCAATGTAGAATAGAAAAGCATAAAATAAGAGAAACAAGTAATAAAAAAGAAGAGGATCTAGTGAAACTTCCTTGATTAGTTATCACCATCCATCTCATCTTACTCAGGTGCAGGCCTAAAGGGCGGCTTAGGAGGTGCCGGGAATGCTATAGGGAGGTTCAGGGCATGGGCCAGCTGGCTGAAGCAAGCATTGTTGTGCTACACTATGGAGTATTGGTAGAGAGGTATGTCATTCATCTGATGAGTGAGGACCTCTGTTCGTTCCCATAGATCTTCAATAGTGTGCTAGGCTAGTGGTGGAGCTGAACTGCTACCAGGTTCCTCTGTAATCATAGGCTGAATGCCTAACTCCTCTTCCACTGCTTCCTCCTGCCCCTTATATTTTTGAATGTCTGCATAGGAAATAGGTTTCATTGGGTGAATAAGAGCCTTAATAGAATCCCAGCTGACTCCAGCCTTCTCACATAGACCAGTGATTAAACTAGGGGCAAAGAGGGATCCGCTTCTAGAACGAATACAACCAAGTATCTATCTATGGATGAGTTTTCCCACGTCAATGGAAAAACCCTTCAGTATAGAAAAAATCAGAATGGTTATGTCCTTCTTGACCTGACTCATATTCAAGCTGGGTATGAATTGTGCTGCCACGAAATAGTGCCAAGCTTTAGCCACTTTATTCATGTCTGCCCTGGCAAAATACAGTTGCTGTCCATTGCTATCCAACTTCTAGGAAGCCCCTCTGTAGCAAAGAGTGGATGTAATCTCTTCAAAGTCTATGTTTGATTGGATGAAGGCAGAGTACTCATCATCTTCAATGTCAGGCAGAGATTAGAATTCATTGGTAGTATGAGGATTAAAATTCACCATCTTGCCTCTAACCTGTGCTTTGTGGCATTTATGGACTGTAGCATTGGAGTAAAACTCCTGTACCACGGGAATGACTCCTAGTTCGGGGATACTGTAGAAAATCTCCCAATACCTGTGGAGGATATTGTCTCTATGAGGAAACCCAATGGTGACAGTGAAACCCCTCTCAGGAACGATGTATTTATGAACCACCACCTTACTATGGTGTTGATAGACTTCTTCACTCATAAATGTCGTGCTATCAAATACTGGAGGCTCTTCTACTCTGTTCTTCCTCTTTGAGAGGCCCAATTTGGAAGTTTTTGGAGCCATTGCACTTAGCAAATTCACTGGGGTGTTTTATCAAACACCTGGTGTGCGTTCTTAAAATGCAAGCAGAATGAGTGGTAGATTCCCAACGTGGAGTCCAAATTAAATGTAACCAAGTAACAACGGAGTATGGAGATCAATCTACAGCAGAAAGATAAAGAAAACTGTACCCAATTGAGCTTGAATTGTAGCTGGAACTTGCAAAATCAAATTTGTCTTAGAACCCTAGAAAATTGCCATTGAATCTAACCCAAAAGCTGAAAAAACTGTTTAATCCAGCAAAAGAAGATGAAAAACCATTGAATTCAAGCAAGAAAACATAATGAGAGGTTATTATAATGGATTGGGGGTGGGAAATTGTATATGGGGGTGAGGGGATGTAAAAAATGATTGCTTGGGACGAAGAGGTCGCGACGCTCACCTGATCTGGGCGATATACTGTAGAAAATCTCCCAATACCTGTGGAGGATATTGTCTCTATGAGGAAACCCAATGGTGACAATGAAACCCCTCTCAGGAACGATGTATTTATGAACCACCACCTTACTATGGTGTTGATAGACTTCTTCACTCATAAATGTCGTGCTATCAAATACTGGAGGCTCTTCTACTCTGTTCTTCCTCTTTGAGAGGCCCAATTTGGAAGTTTTTGGAGCCATTGCACTTAGCAAATTCACTGGGGTGTTTTATCAAACACCTGGTGTGCGTTCTTAAAATGCAAGCAGAATGAGTGGTAGATTCCCAACGTGGAGTCCAAATTAAATGTAACCAAGTAACAACGGAGTATGGAGATCAATCTACAGCAGAAAGATAAAGAAAACTGTACCCAATTGAGCTTGAATTGTAGCTGGAACTTGCAAAATCAAATTTGTCTTAGAACCCTAGAAAATTGCCATTGAATCTAACCCAAAAGCTGAAAAAACTGTTTAATCCAGCAAAAGAAGATGAAAAACCATGGAATTCAAGCAAGAAAACATAATGAGAGGTTATTATAATGGATTGGGGGCGGAAAATTGTATATGGGGGTGAGGGGATGTAAAAAATGACTGCCTGGGACGAAGAGGTCGCGACGCTCACCTGATCTGGGCGATGGGTGCCACGGTGCTTGTGCGTCCGCAGTTTTTTTTTTCAAATAAAGAAAAATTAAAACTATGAAAAGGAAAATAAGAAGAAGAAGAGGAATGGTTGTTGGGTTGCCTCCCAACTAGTGCCTTTGTTTAACGTCGTTGGCTCGACCCAGCTTCCTATCTTTGTGCACGGAGGCTCTTTGATGTTCACTTTAAATTTCTGGGACTGATTCAATCCTTGAAATTCAACTGCATAACTAGAAGCCACATTAGTAATAATAAGTGGTCCTAACCAAGGGAGAGATTTCTTACCTTTAAGGGGTCTAACCCCTTTTATTTCTAGAACTTGATGCAACTTTATAGTCAGGTCTATACCTTTAAGGTTTGCAATTGCTTTGTAATGACATTTCTTTTTTCCTGAAGAATATGCATCAATTTCTCTTCTTTTTTAACACCTAAATATTTTGCAACTATAATAGGTGATGCATCTCCTACTTCTAAGTATTTTAGGTGATTAGGAAGAGGTGACAAAATTGATCCACTTTCCTACAAAACTGAAGCTACAAGAGTAGTATTAGAATTTGATAATTCCATATAAATAACCTTACCTTTTGGTGGCCCTTCTGAAAAATCATTGAGTGCAGCCTGTTTCTCCTTTCTTTCTTCATCTAAGTCTATCTCACCATGGTGCGTACTATCGCAGGTACACCCAAATTGATACCTTACCTCAAAACTAAACTGTAGCAGTGGGAGTAAGGGTTGATCCCATAGAGACTAGAATTACCTTATGTAATTAAGAAATGAGGGATTGATAATTGTAATAAAACCAAGTAAAAAATATTGAAAGTAAATAAGAGAGAGTGATTAATGATAAAGACGTTGGTTTCGGTTGATATCCACCGTAAAGGGATTGCATTGATCATTGACAACATAATCAATCTGTAATTGAATATCTATCATTGGGTTTCTAACCCTGTTCCTCCTTAAGTCTAGTAAATTAATGACAATCGCACCAATTAAACCCTAATTAACAAGCAATCCTTTAGCACATTGGTAAAGCATAACTTATTAACCGCATAAAGAACTAGAGAAACTAACAGAGCTAAACAAATATAAACACATCGGTTATATCTAATTTAGTTAATTATTCATCATAGGTTCAATGATTTATAATCCAAAATCCTCAAACCTATTTGCCTCATGAATCACAGAATTGAAGACTTTGTTCAAAACATAATTCAACGGTAGATTAAGATAGATAATATACTAATAGGCCTCCTAGCAATCATATGAATAATCATTGAGAAGAAGAGCAGATGAATAATCAATACTCAATTCAAATTGAAATAATAAAATCAAATCCATATCTCACAATGCATGAAGATCCCTTGAGGTTTCAATCTACCTCAACCAACTAAAAAGAACTAGTCACGCAGGGCCATAAGAAAATCTAAAGAAGAATTGAAGAATGAAACTAAGAACTTGGATCAATGATTGAATGAATTATCTTCTTACTTTCCTCCCTTTTTATAGATGAACTCCTCCTAATCGAAGTAGGATTGTATTTAGGTCAAATCCCAGCCCATCGGGCTTCAATTAGAGTCAAAAAACCCTAAAAATTGCAATTTTAACGACCTGTACGGCGGAGGCGCCGCAGCGCTTTACTCAAGAGCCGCGGTGCTCTATTGGTAGCGCCACGGCGCCCAGAAAATTCCATAATTTGCAAATGTGCTGAACACAAAAGTTGTATCCCTATGTCTCTTCTTTCTAAAGCCACTGGAATCACCTTAATTGGATCTGAATTAAAGGCTATATGAAAAAATTAGTGACCAAAGGTCAGAATTCATGCTGCTGCACTATGATTCTGATTTACGAGCTCTGTAAAGCTATTAAAGTTGCCAAATTTGACCAAGTGTTCAACATAAAAGTTATAGATAATTGTGTTATCGTTTCACAACCACTTGAATAACTTTGATTGGAGTTCATAAGAGGGCGAGATACTCAAAATAATGCTGAAAGGTTTGCAATTACTGCAATGTAGCATTTTTCCATGAATTTCTTATCTTTTTCTTATCTTTTCTTCTTTCTTTGTTCCTACAACACAAAACACAAAATTAAGCTAATTCATAATTAGATTTTACTTAAATAAAAAAAATTAAGTTTAAAGGTATTAATATGAAGCTTAATTAAGATCACATCACACCATCATCTTCTGCTATAGATTTGTTCACACTTTCCTCCATTTTATCCTTTTCATCTAATTCAAACACATCGTATGCCAAAAAATCAAGTACATCAATGGAATAAATAGGAGTATCATCACCTGGGTGTTTCATGGCTTTATACATATTGAATTTTATTACTTCACCATTAAATTCCATAGTGAGTGTACTGTTGTGAACATCTATCTTGGTTTTAAAGGTTTTCAAGAATGGTTTCCCTAATAATATTATAGAAGTAAAATCCCTATTGTCCATGTCAAGCACATAAAAATCTGCAGGGAACACCAAATCATCTACCTGCACCAATAAATCCTCAGTTATTCCCTTAGGATATGTAGTGGACTTGTCTGCCAGTTGAATTATCAAATTTGTAGAGTTCAATGGTCCTACAAAGTTGCGAGGAAAAAAACTTGGTGCTGAACTGGGAGAAGTGTCAATTTATGGCGAAAGAGGGGATTGTGTTGGGACATAAAGTCTCTCAAGATGGACTAGAGGTTGCAAGGCCAAAGTAGAAATCATAGAGAAGCTACCTTCTCCCACCTCAGTCAAGGGCATCAGAAGCTTCCTTGGCCATGCAGGATTCTATAGGAGGTTCATCAAGGACTTCTCTAAGGTTGCTAAACCTCTATGTAGTTTGCTAGAAAAGGATAGAATTTTTTGCTTTGATGAAAACTTCATGACAGCATTCCGTGACCTCAAGAAGAAATTGAGTACAACAATGGTTAATGTGGCACCAGACTGGACTTCTCCATTTGAGCTAATGTGTGACGCAAGTGAAGCAGCATTGGGAGCTGTCCTTGGGTAGTGTAGGAACAATGTTTTTCATTCTATATATTATGCAAGCAAAACGCTACAAGGGGCCGAGCTCAACTACATAGTAATAGAGAAGGAGTTGCTTGTAGTGGTGTTTGCTTTTGAGAAATTCAGATCATATTTGGCAGGAGCAAAAGTAATTGTGCACACAGACCATTCTGCCATAAAACACCTGGTTAAGAAGAAGGATTCCAAGCCTAGATTTATTCGATGGGTTCTCTTGCTCCAAGAATTTGATTTGGAGATCAGGAATATAAATGGAACTCAGAATCAGGTGGCAGACCATCTCTCCAGATTGGAACAAAACAACATAGAGGTAGAAGAAATTAATGAGAAATTCCCATATGAACAACTCTTCCTCATGTCTGAAGCTAGTGTGCCATGGTATGCTGACTATGTAAACTACCTAGTGAGTGGCCTGGTCCCACAGGATTTGACGTCACAGCAGAAGAAGAAATTTCTGAACGATGTGAATTCATATTATTGGGATGAGCCATACCTCTTCAAGAAGTGTGCTGACCAAATGATAAGAATATGCATTCCCAGCGAAGAGATGGAGCAAATCCTACAGCAATGTCATGCTTCACCCTATGGAGGCCTCTTTGGAGGAGTGAGGATTGTAAACATAATACTGCAAGCAGGGTTCTACTGGCCTTCTCTATTCAAGGACTCCCACTCCTTTGTGTTGTAATGCGACAGGTGCTAGAGAATAGGAAACATATCCAAAAGACATGAAATGCTACTGAACAACATTCTAGAAGTGGAATTATTCGATGTATGGGGAATAAATTTCATGGGCTCATTCCCTTCAAGGTTTGGGAACCAATACATCCTAGTAGCTGTTGACTACGTCTCAAAATGGGTAGAAGCAAATGTGTCTCCAACTAACGAGGCAAGGGTGGTAACCAGATTTCTGAAGAAGAACATTTTTACAAGGTTTGGAACCCCTAGAGCCATCATTAGCGATGTAAGATCCCTTCCGCAACAGGCAATTCGGAGCACTGCTGACCAAATATGGAGTAAGGCACAAGGTGGAAACACCATATCATCCACAAACCAGTGGGTAGGCTAAAATCTCCAATAGAGAAATCAAGAGAATACTAGAGAAAACGGTTGGCCTAACTAGGAAGGATTGGTCCTCAAGGCTAGATGATGCATTATGGGCCTATAGAACAGCCTATGAAACACCACTGGGGATGTCAACATACAAGTTGATGTTTGGTAAGGCTTTTCATCTGCCAGTAGAGCTAGAGTATCAGGCATATTGGGTAGTAAATGAGTTAAATTTGAATTTGGGAGCTGCTGGTGAAAAGAGGATGCTGCAGCTAAATGAGATGGATGAATTTCTTGGTCAAGCTTATGAGAATTCCAAGCTATACAAGGGAAAAACAAAGCAATGGCATGACAAGAAGATACAACTGAGGGACTTCAAAGTAGGATAGAGAGTGCTGCTGTACAACTCCAGGCTAATCTTGTTCCCTGGGAAATTAAAATCTCAATGGTCTGGGCCCTTCCGCATTAGCAAACTCTTCCCTTTTAGAACTATTGAAATGGAAGAAGAAAAGGAAGGGAGGACATTCAGAGTTAACGAACAACGAATCAAGCACTACCTGGGAGGTGATGTGGATTGCCATCATACCTCAATCCAATTGCAAGAGGGATGAACAAGGAAGAAGTCAGGTTGTTGACTCTAAAACAAGCGCTCATGGGAGGCAACCCATGTTTAAATTCATTTTTGTTTTATTTTACAATTGTTAGGTAGCTTAAATTGTGACTCTAATATCAGTTGTGTTCATTTCGCAGGGATGGGGAAAACATCAGTCTGAAGGTCAGTTTTTGCCTTGCTGCAGCAAAAGCGTGTGAAAGCTAGTCTTTGTTTTGCTGTAGCAAAAGTGTGTGAAAGCCAGCTTTTGTCACAAGACTTGCTGCAGCAAAATTATGGGGAAGCCAGTTTTTGCCACAGGAATTGCTTTAGCAAAAGAACTCAGCCCTGAAGTAAGGAGTCTTCCCTTGATTAAGAAATGGTGCCAGATGAAGAAAGGAAAACATAGATGCTGGGTTGAAGAAATGCACGAAGGGACACCCAAAGGCTTGAGACAAAAAGAGAAGTTGTCAAACAAAAAAAAGGGGCCGGGAAAACCTTGAGAATCACATAAGTCACGTCCACCCCCCTTATTTCACCCAACGTAATTTGGTGTACTCAACAGCCTCTGCAAGTCTCTCTCAACCCCTTCGCATCCCGAGTGCTCTATTGTGCTCATACCCTTCACATCTTGGAGCCCCCTTGCATGAACGAACACCCACATCTCTTAGAATATCCATGAGCCCACAATGCCGAGGGACAAGACCGTAGCACGTAAGGCAAGAAAGATGCAGAAGTTTACCTCCGAAGAAAATAAGAGGCGACACGATGAAGAAACCGTTTATCGGAATTTCTGCACAGAGAAAGGGTTCATCTTTACAACGCTTGAAGATCTGGGTCTGCCAATGTATGTGGCAGCAGTGGTGAAGCAACGAGGATGGGAAACCTTCGCCAATCACCCCAAGCCTGCCTTTATCCCTCTGGTAAGAGAGTTCTATGCCAACTTTCTACAAAACGCCAAGGAATGGGTCAGAGTCAGGGAGACCCGAGTGCTATTTGACTAAGCCACTATCAACAAAGCCTACAAATTGCCTGATAAGGACGATGATTATAAAGCACATTTAGAGGCTTTGCAAGACCACGACTGGCAAGCAATGCTAGCCCAGGTATGCATCCCAAGCCCCACTTGGGACAGATCTTCTCAGGGTGCTGCAACCATCAATTAAGCTTCCTTAGTGCCTGTAGCAAAGGTTTGGTATCATTTTCTAAAGATTCGCCTTTTGCCCTCCACTCATGGGCAAACGGTGAGCAGAGATAGGGTGAAATTTTGACATGAAAATATTTTATAAAGTGATATTTGAAATGGTTATGTTCATGGAAGGATTACCAATGATTTTTGGTAAAATTTATATTTTGATGAACATACTTGTTATTGAAATCATATTTTTGACTATTATTGTGAAAAGAAAAGAAAAGAGCACGGTCACATGGCAATCCATGTGGTGCACCAGTAGGGGATGCCCTACCAATGGTTATGACTATGTTAATGAGAAAAGAAAGAGAAAGTGTGCCATGTTGGACGGAGCGAGAAAATCCCATACCGGAGAGTAGAAAATACTTACCTTGACTGGGGTAGCTTGATATAAGAATAAATTGATAGTCATCATATGATATTCTGAAAATAGTTAATCTTGTCATGCATGTCATTACTGTACAATTCTCATGTACATAGATAAAGTACATTCATATGACCAAAGATATTTGTTGTAGTTTATACAGATGAACATGACGTGATGAGTTATATTGATGATGGTTTATTGTTGAACTTACTGGGATTTAATTCTCACTATATTTCCATGTCTTGTTCAGAAAATTAGTTATGCAAATTTTTCTATGGCTCTGGCTTTTAGTGCATGTTGGATCGAGTTACTCTATGATGGGAAGATCCCAGACACAAATAAAATGTTTGTGGTCGAGTTGCCTCAGATCTCGGTGAAGGTGTAACCACCCGCACCTGTATTTCCAGAATTGGTCAACCAAAATAAATAAGATGTAGATATTTATGTATTTGATATGTTGTACATACGTTTTGATTAATGACGTGTATGTGAACTCTATATTGTATAATAATAATAAATAAAAAAAGTTGTTACATTACATGCCCAGTCAATACACTAAACCTATACTCGTGCTTCCACTCCCTCCTCAATTTGTTCCCTTGCACCCAAGCCTAACGAAGCTTCCATCATCCCTTCTCCCATTATTCCTCTGCTACCCATGCTCAACCTGTAACACCTACTTACTAGCATCATTTTTCATATATCTATATTGTAGAATGTTCCTTATTATATATAAATTTCTATTAATGACCACCTAGTCCATAAATTTACTTATTCACTTATATTGTTACTTATCTTTATTTTTATTATATATAATTTTTTTTATGAGCATACAAGAGTTTCAGGTTATTCCAAACATTTTCAAATTTCATTTTCTTAAAGATAGGAGAATCAAACTAACTAGACATGATACGCATTACATGCACACAAAGGCTCTCACGCTATAAAAGAAAAGTATACAGTTATCACTTAATTTTCATCAAACTATGTGCTATCTAAAAGGGACTTGGTATTCTGCTAAGCCATCCCACATATATAATCCATATATATATTCAGATAAGTCAACCTTGGGAATCTTGTTGCTCACTTCTTCCTGAAGTACCTGGAATGTGTTTGTATAGATATAAAAAGATGATATGACAATCTTAATAGCTAGAAAAACTTTTATTAAACAGTATATATTTCATTCCTTAAAACATTTCAATTTATTTCACTGAAACATAAGCACTAACCATACATACATACATCTTCTTGGTCACACTAGGGACCCATAACATGTTGGTCTACTTACCCAATGCAGTCCCATACTTGCAAAGGGTTATGCATCTCTTATTATTGGCCAATATTTGGGGGAAATGGGGCTTACTTGGCACACTTTAGGAACCCCTTAATTCTCGAGAATGCATACATAACATATCTTTAGACCATCATTTATTATAGCATAAAAGTCAGGCAACCAATGAAATTGATAAATTCAAGATTATAAATATAAAGAGTGTTTTAAGGAAAAGTTAGCTACCTCAATTCCAGCACAATTACTTCCTTTCCAACGCTGCCAAGGTTACAACCAGCTACTCAAAATAAAACATATAAAAGCCTTTGGTTAATGCATGCATATGAGCACCTAAAATCTTAAGTCTCTTGTTTAAGAGTTCTTGTTCCCCAAAAAGACTTGTGATTCTGTTCAGTTTTAGAATTATTATTAAATATAATAAAAGTTCTCCAAAAATTCTAAAATTTTGTATGGAGGTTCCTTTACATGTCTAATTTATTTCATGTATTTCTCAACTCTTAAATCTTCCATTCACCCTAAGAAGTACCTCATTAACCCAGAACAGTTCATATTGGTTTTGGTTCCATTTCTATTTGGTTTTCCATTCCTTTAGATGGGTAAAATTTCCTTAAAATTCGTGATATTTTATATATAGTATCCTAGATATGGTATATAATCACCATAAAAATTTTAAGTAAATTATAATTCATTTGACCCCTCAAATAACCTAATTTTTATAGCTACCCCCAGTTCTGGTATGTTCTGACTCACTTCCTGACCCATAGAACTTCTATATTTTATTATATGCCTTAAACTACCCATAATTTCCTAAAATTTGGTCGAGACCTTAGTTAGTATTCCTTTAACATGTAATAAAATTTATATGAAAATTCAACATCTAACCCCTTCATTGTTTAATATTTCCATCAATAGCCTAAACTGTCTAGCGAATTTTTCTCTACACTATTTTGATTGGAAATGGCCTATTTTTATACTCTCAAAAATTACGAAAATTTTCAAAATTGATTATCAATATTTCAAGACTTTTCTCACCAAAAATTAGAGAATTTAAAGGCCATTTACTCAATTTAGATGAAATATAATTAGTTCCTCTATTTTGAGCTTAATGAACTTTTTCTTCTAAAAACCACAAATGAGCCAAAAGCCAATTTTTGTATGAATATACTTATTTTTGATCCTATTCACTCATTCCATGATTATTTTTCTGAATTCTTGTTTTGTAAATCTTTATTTACAAAAGGGTGGAAGGGTGGAGCAAGGAAAATAAAAGAATTATGCAAAAAAAAAAAGAATTATGCAAAGAAAATAGAAGAAAAATCCAAATGCTGTGGAAAAAAAATTAGAGAATCGAGGAAAATGATGGATTAAATTCAATTGAAGCGAGAAAATGAGTGCGGGGAAAAAAATCTCCCCAAATTTTAAAAAAAGCTCAAGAGATCATATTTAACCATGTGGTGCTGGGTGATTGAGCCTAAATTTGTATTCTTTATCCTACCTTATACTCTGGCCACATTACAAGCTAAACAAAGTCTTATTGATCCTAGAGGTAGTTTTGGCTTACATTAGTGGAGAGTGGCATAAAGAATAAGCATATAGAAATCCTAAACTAATTAGAGATTTACAACTAAAATTTTGGGTTATATAAACTCATCTGAGTAACAGAAAATTTATTGACTCAAGAACACACACACACTAAGGATTCAAAAGGATAAAATAATGGATTGCATTTGTGTTAATCTTGTGCATGATTATGACCATCAAAAATTTTTCTCACATATATTTTCATGTTATGAGGCAAATGTTTCGTAAGCCTAACACTCACTACATATATTGAATGTTGTTTTTCGCCGTTAGGGATTATTTTGCTTGAGGACAAGCAAAAAGTTAAGTGTAGGGGTATTTGATGTGATCTTAATTAAGCATGATATTAATACCTTTAAACTTAATTTTTGTTTGATTTAAGTAAAATATGATTAGGAATTAACTTAGTTTTGTGTTTTTTGTTGTAGGAAGAACGAAAGAAGAAAAGAGAAGAAAAAGATAAGAAATAATGGAAAAATGCTGAATTGTAGTGATTCCTGACCTTTCAGCACTGTTTAGAACATACCTCCCCCATATGAACTCCAATAAAAGTGATTCAAGTGGCTGTGAAAAGATAAAACAATTATCTACAACTTTTATGTTGAACACTTGATCAAATGTAGGAGATTTCATAGGATTACAGAGCTCACAAATTAGAATAATAGTGCAGTAGGATGAATCCTGACCTTTGGTCACTAATTTTAGCATATCTCCTTCAATTTAGATCGGATTAAGGTGATTCCAGCGGCTATGAAAAGAAGAGACATAGAAATACAACGTTTTTGTTTGGGACTTTGGCAAATTCTTGAATTTTTTGGGCTCCACCGTGCGCAAAATAGAGCGTCGTGGTGCTGCATCATTATAGATTCAGAGGGCTGCGGTGCTCCCTAGCACGCCACGGCGTTGGCTGCCTTGAAGCACCGGGGGACTCGGTGCCTAAGCCCCAGCACCGTGACACCCAAGTTTCAGAACCAGAGTGCCTCACCGCCACACCAGAATGCTGAGTTTGCAATTCTTAGGGTTTTTTAAACTCCAAATGAAGCCCGATGGGGTGCGATTTGACTTGGAAACAACCCTACTTCATTGAAGAGCATCCAATTTATAAAAAGGTAAGAGAGGAAGCATCAAGGGGATCCATTCAATCATTCAAACTCTTAGTTACTTTCTTTAATTCTTCTTTAGATTTTCTTATGGCCCTGCACGATTGATTTATTTTTAGTTGGTAGAGGAAGATTGAAACCTCAAGGGATCGATATGCATTGTGAGATTTGGAATTGATTTCATTAGTTCAATCTTAACCGGGTATTGATTAATCATCTGCTTTTCTATTCTTAATGGTTATTCATATGATTGCTAGGGATGCCTACTAGTATATTGTATGTCTTTATCTATTACTGAATTAGGTTTTGAACAAAGTTTTCATTACTTTATTCATGAAGGAAATAAGATTAAGGATTTTGGATTATAAATCATTAACCCTATGATGAGTGATAAGCTAAATTAAATATAACTGATGTGTTTATATTTATTTAGCTCTATCAGTTTCTCTCGTTCTTCATGCAATTTATAGGTTAGACTTTATCGATGTGCTAAAGGATATCTTATTAATTAGGGTTTAATTGGTACGATTGTTAGCAATTCACTAGACTTAAGGGGGAACAGGGATAGAATCCCAATAATAGATATTTGGTTTAAGATTGATCATTTTATCAGTGATCAATGCAATCCCTTGATGGTGAATATCAATCGAAGCTAACATCTCTCTTAATAATCATTCTCTTAATTATTTTCATTATTGCTTACTTTTCTTTATTTGCGATTATCAATCCCCCATTTTCTCAATCACATAAGGCAATACCAGTCTCTGTGGGATCAACCCTTACTCCCACTACTACAAATTAGTTGAGAGGTAAGGTATCAATTTGGGTGTACCTGTGACAGTATGCACCATGGACTAATCTACAGCACTTGTATATCTGTGGATGTTGCAGCTTGAGGGGCCATTATGAACAAAACAGTGGATGAGGCCTATGAGTTAATTGAAGATATAGCTCAAAATCACTACTGCTGGTGTAATGAGAGGCAGCCATCAAGAAAACCATCAGGTATGTATGAAGTAGATGCATTTAATCATCTAACTTCTAAAGTTGATGCCCTGTTTTAGAAATTAGATACACTAAGCATTAATGCCATTGGCTCTTCTCCATCTTCTGCATGTAAGATTTGTAGAGTTATTGGTCATGTGGCCAATGAATGCCAGCTTGGAAACTATACACCTCAGGATTGTAAATAGGTAAGTTTTGTGAATAATTAGAAAAATAATCCTTACAGAAACACCTATAACCCAGGTTGGAGGAACCACCCGAATCTCTCATACAAGCTTGATATGAATCAGCCTTAAAATAATTTTAGCCAACTTCCAGGATTTCAGAATAAGAGACCCTTCAATCTGTCTCCTCAGCCAAAGTCAAATTTAGAGACTCTGATGGAAAATTTCATCACTACTCAGAAAAAATAGAATGATAAGTTCAGAGCCCAGCACCACTCAATGAATGAGGCTATAAAAGATTTAGCCTCTAAGGTTAACTCGCTTGCTATCCATAGTAAGATGCTGGAAAATCAGATCATACAGCAAGCAAGCCTATCTAACAGGAACTTTGGTAGACTTTCAGGTCAGACTAAGAACCCTAGAGAGCATTATAATGTCATTTCCTTGAGAAGTGGTAAAAAATTGGTTGAATCAAAGAGAATAGGAGAGATAAAAGAAGATGAACCTCAGATTGCATCTAAGAAGAAAAGAGAAAAGGAACCAAAAGAAGAGGAAAAAAAGGAAGAATAGCCCAAATATGTGGCTCACGCACCTTACAAGCCACCAATCCCTTTTCCTCAAAGATTGGTTAAGGTTAAGTTAGCGAAGCAATTTAGGAGTTTTTTTAGATATTTTAAAGAACTTGAACATTAACATTCCATTCCTAGAAACCATCTCCCAAATGCCTTCCTATGCAAAGTTTCTGAAAGAAATCCTCTCAAATAAGAGGGAAATTGAAGAGCTTGTTTTTGTGGCATTGACAGAGGGATCCAGTGCTTTAATTCAAAATAAGTTGCCACAAAAGCTTAAGGATCCTGGAAGCTTCTCAATTCCTTGCTCTATAGGAGACATGAAGATTGAAAGAGCCCTGTGTGACCTTAGAACAAGTGTGAGCCTCATGCCTCTTTTGGTTTGCAAGAAGCTTCAATTGGGTGACTTGAAGCCTACCACTCTTTCTCTTCATTTGGCTAACCGATCCATTAACCATTCGATAGGTATATTAGAGGATGTTCCTCTAAAGGTAGGTAAATTTTTCATACCAATTGGTTTTGTTATTTTAGATATAGAGGAAGATGGCAAAATCTCCATCATTCTTGGAAGGCCTTTCCTAGCCACAGCTGGTGCAAACATGAATGTAAAATATGGAAAGCTTTCTTTGAAATAGGGGATGAAAAAGTAGAATTTAATTTGAATGATACTATGAACTCTCTATCTCTAAATGAATCTTATTGTATGATTGGTTTACCTAAACCAAATATGGATGATTATATCATGAATTTTCTTCCTTCTAACCCACTTGAGTTATGCTCTGTGGAAAGTTCTTTTGTTTATGATAAACAGGGAAAATAAAAGAAGGCCATTGATGAGGAAGTGAAAGATACAAAGGTAGAATCTAAGCCACCTCCTCTCAATTTGAATGGAGCAAAGGAAGAAAGAATTGAGCCAAAAAGAACTTTGAAGGCTATTAGACAAAGCCTCAAGCACCATACTAAGAGGCAATGGATCAAAAAGAGGATTATTCATACACTCTTCTTCAATCATCCTTGAGTGGAAAGTATGAAAAGGAGTCAAGCTAATGACTTCAAACAAGCACTTGTGGGAGGCAACCCACATTTTAATTTTTAAGTTTCTTTTCATTTTGCTTTCTTACTTTTAGTTTTAGTTTTTATCTTTAATATAGTTAATTTCTTATGTTAGGAGTTTAATGAGTGTTTTCATCTGATTTTTAGGTCCATTCCCATGTGCTTAAGGGTGAATTAAAGGATGAAAATAAAAGGAAATTGAAAAGAGTTAAAAACTACAACAATTTTCGAAGAAATAGGCATTCCAATAAGCAACACGGGTGACCTATGTCTACCACCACGCCTGTGTCATAAGCACGGCCGTGCCCCAGGCCTAGTGCAAACACTCCGTCCCCGTGTTCCTCAACATGGGCCAAATCCAGAGATTTTGGATTTCCAACGCAGAATACAGGTAGGCCGTGTCCTAAGACATAGCCATGCTAGACTTCCCAAGCCAACACACCCTCCCCATGCTAGCCAACACGAGCTACATCTCCACAAAATTTAAAGATCCAGCCGGAAGCACAGGTGAGCCATGCTTCAGGCCCAGGTGAGTTTTTATCAATGATTTTATTCCCTTTTCTTCCCCGTGTTCATTCTCACTTCTCCCTTGCCCTTGCCTGTGTCTTCCTCTCTTTCACCGTGCCCCTTCCCAACCTATTCTCCTCTTTTCCCATCTCCTTCTCCATCCTATCCTCGTACCATTCCCTCATTCCCCTCTACAAATTTCTTTAACCTAGCCCCTCCCATGCTCAACCTATACCTCACCTTGCCTTCTCCCTCCCTCCTCGGCCTATCCCTTCTACTACACGTGTCTTAATCTAGTCCCCTCTCCCTTTTGGTCTCCCTACACCTAACCATTCCCATAGCCTAGCTTCCCCTACACCTAGTGTATTCCCTTTCACTCCAGCCAACCTGAAGCCCTCCCACACACACACCCAAAAATTCCTCTACACCCACACTCATATTCCCTTACACCATCACTTCCTTTCTTGTGCCCTCTTCCACCCACACATACCCAGAAAACTTACCCGTAGCCACCATACCTTCCTCTCCCAACTTGCCCTCCATCACTAACCTAGAAATCCCACTACCTCTCTTTACCATACCAGCAAACCTATACCTCAACCCATACCCCTGCACAAACACCACCTTACCCGTGCACACATACTCCCCCACACCATTATCCCTCTGCTCCTTATTCGTGGCTCCACCTTACAGCTGGACATACTCACTCGTGGAACATTCCTTGGTTTTACTTGGGTTTTCCCTCCTCCAGGTAATTTTTGATTCACTACACTTGTTCTTTAAATTTTTGGATTGTAACTAATGGTTAAATGCTGGACTCAGTGATTACACTGGTTTAAATTTTTGAATTGGTCTGATCCTGCTTTCTGCACTTGAACTTCAATATGCTAGATTTGCTGCATTGAACTTTTTGGTCTTTGCTTGTTTGCCATTAAGCATATTGTTTCCAAATTGCTACCCTTGATTAGCCATAAAATGTTGGATAGTTTTGCCTGATTAGATAGCTTTTCATGTTGATAATTGTAGGCATTTTCTTTTCAGGTTTAAATATATCATTTCCTTAAACTTGAACTTCACTTTTCTCAACTAGAACTCCCCTCCCATTGTTTAGAGTTGCTGGATGGTTTATCTGAATTTACGGAATATGTTTAGCTGAATGGATGTCTTTGGGAATACATGCTCTGCATGCTGAAAACTTTCTTGCATACTAATGAATTCTGAATATTGACTTGGTGCATTACTTAGTTTGGATATTGTTACCTCTTTCCCTGGTCTTTGTTTGTTTTTCTTATTGCACTAGGTTTTAGCAAAAAATTTGCCAAATTTAGAATGCTTACATATAGATTTGTTGGTAGCTCTAACTTGCTGGTTGTTGCGATTTGTTGGAATTTTTCAATATTCATTATTCCTTAATGAACAAGTGTAGTGAATTAGAAATTACCTGGAAGGGGGAAAAACCAAGTGAGACTAAGGAATGTTCCACGAGTGAGTGTGTCCAGCTACAAGGTGGAGCCACGAATAAGGAGTAGAGGGATAATGGTGTGGGGGAGTGCGTGTGCACAGGTAAGGTGGTGTTGGTGTAGGGGTATGGGTTAAGGTATGGGTTGGTTGGTATGGTAAAGAGAGGTAGTGGGATTTCTGGGTTAGTGATGGAGGGAAAGTTGGGAGAGGAAGGTATGGTAGGCTATGGGTAAGTTTTCTTGGTATATGTGGGTGGGAGAGGGCACGGGAAAGGCGGTGCTAGTGTAGGGGAATAGGAGTGTGGGTGTAGAGGAATTTATGGTATTGTGTGTGTGTGAGGGCTTTGGGTTGGTTGGAGTAAAAGGGAATACGTTGGGCGCAGGGAACTTAAAATGCCTAAATTTTCTCCTCCTTTTCTTCTCCCGTGTCTTAGTATATCCTCATCGTGCCCTAGCCTATGCCTCACTGATGTGATCTTAATTAAGCATGATATTAATACCTTTAAACTTACTTTTTGTTTGATTTAAGTAAAATATGATTAGGGATTAGCTTAGTTTTGTGTTTTGTGTTGTAGGAACAAAGGAAGAAGAAAATATAAGAAAAAGATAAGAAAATCATGGGAAAATGCTAATTTCTAACCTTTCGTCACTAATTGAGACATATATCACTCATTCACCTAGCTGCATCGTGCTCTTCTTCCCTTCTTTCCCAATTCCATCTCCTTCCTCAACCTTCTCCACCCCTAATCCCATACCCGTGCCCTAATCCCTCTCCCTCTCGGTTCCCCCATAACTAGAAATTCCCATTCTAGTGTTCCCCTTCCTCTCAACTCCCTTACCTAAATCTTCTCTGCAACCACAACTCACCTCTTCCTTCTCCCTCTCCCCACACCTAACCATTCTTATAGCCTACTATTCCTTCCTCTACCAACACCCTTTCCTAGATAACCCGAAGCCCCCTCTCACACACACCTAGCGAATTCCCTCTGCAACCTAAATCCCAGCCAACCCGTGCCCATTTCTGCACCCAAGCCATTCTCTCGTGCACTCTCCCCCTCACCTAGAAATTCCCGTGCTCCCTCCTAACTCTCTTCCATCTTCCTTCCACTCCTTACCTCAGCCTATTCCCCTGCACCAGCACCACCTTACCAGTCCCTCACCCACTCCCCCTCCCATTATTCCCATGTACCCAGATTTTATTCGTGGCTTCACCTTGCTGCTGGTTCAATATATCTTGTGGCTTTTCTCCTCTATATAATTTTTAAATTTTATGCATTGTGGTTTATTCCTTCTGAATTCAAAATTTTGGTTGCTGGAGTTCATTATTTGACTGGTTTGCCTAAAATAATGGCAAAAAGAATTTGGAATGCCATACTGAATTCTCTAGTTGATTGCTTGTACTGCACTTAGGGATGAATGTTTGCTGACTTTACTAAACTCTCTGCTTTGTCTAGCATTTGATTCTATGACAGTAAGTCCCCTAGTTTTTATGTATGTTGGACACTTTGCACCATCTTGTTTTGATTAAATCTAAATAGAATTTTCTTTGTGCTTCAATAATCTGTTTAAATTTGAACTGATTTGGATATGAATTTGTCTGCTACACTGAGCTTCCTTAGTATTTCCTGATTATTGTTGGCTAAGTTTGAATTGAACATATATGTGATTAATTAATCTCATCCTGGAAGTTTTGAATCTTAAATAGAATTATGCTAGCCTACATTATTTTAGATTAGGAATTGGCCTTGAATTTTTTGGCTTGTTGGATTGTTACTTTTGATTGGCATAAGATACTATATCTGGTTTGGATTTTCTACATTATTTATCTAGTTTGGACTGACATAAGATACTATATGAATTTGGTTTGAACAGTTTGATAAAGGAGAAATTTAAGTATTGAATGGTTATATTTTATCTTCTAATTCATAGTAAACTTGTGATAATTTATCTTCTTTTGGTTATGCTTTGCTTTGGATATTACTTTGGTTTGTTTTATGCTTGTAGGTGAGCAAAAGAGGCCAAGAAGCAAAGGAAAAAACTCATGAGAAGTGCCATATGGACTTGGAACATGCTTAGGAGGAAGCAAGGAGACAACCCTAAAGAAATTGGCAAGAAAAGACCTTGGCAGCTTAAAGCATGGCCATGCTGTGCTTTATGCAAAGAAAAAGAGAGTCCCAGAATCCTGCCCAAAGCACGACCGTGCTTCATGTTTGTACACCACGTGATTTTTAGGGTTTTGAGCAGCCAAGATGGTACATATACATGGGGAAAATGCAGAGGAAGAGGGAGAGACACATTCAGACTATCTTTTACTCAATTTTAGGCTTCGAAAACACCATTAGATTAGATTTATAGTAGGATTAGTGTTTACTTTCATGTTCTTAGGTTAGATTTGAGATTGATTCAGCATTGTCTCCCTATCACATTCTGCAACTAGGTTTTATCTTTCTATTCTACACTTACTTCTTTTTTTACTCCTTTCTTTTGGTTTGTATTAAACTTTAATGATTTACTTAATGAATATGCTTTTGATTTCTGTTTCAATTATGCTTGAGTAGATTTGATCTAGGGTTTTGGTAAACCCACTTATGATATGATGATATTGAATTATTAAATTGATTGTTGGAACCCTAATTGAATTATCCATGGTTAATTAGGATTGACTATTATGCATTGATTATATGAGTTGATGAATGTCTGACCAATGTTTTATCACGTCTTAGGATATTAATTAATGAACTGAAAGGTGAAAATTAATATCAAACTTTAATAGTTAATTAGGGATATCTTAATCACAAAAGTAGTTTAAGGTTCTCTAGGAATGAATCAATTAGTGAGCACGAGAAAATCGATTAATTGTATTTCATGGTTGGCATAGAATTTAAAGGACTTAGGTTGAACTAAGAACCATAAGAGTAAACAATTGGATTAACCTAGGTACGATTAGTAATGATTGAAAGATGTTGCTAGTTAATTAAGGCTAAACGATCCCCAATAACCTAGATAACTGCAATTAGAGGTACATATTGAATGTTGAATGTCTTAAGTGTGGTAAACCCTAACCCTAGGCTTTTGTTGATGGAATTCCTTATTATTTTAATTGTGACAAACTCTCTCATTGAATTACATCGATTTAGATAGCATACTTCATAAAGTCTAGTAATTGATAATTGTTCTCTGTAGGATATGACCTGTACTCACCGGACTAGCTACAGTTACACCGTGTACTTGCGGTTATTTACAAAACACACACAAGAAGTTTTTTGCGTCGTTGCTGGGGAACAATAGTCAATATGAGATACTTTGCGAAATAGCTATACTAGATCCTTTTTCTTTTCATTTTTCTGCATAATTATATCTTGCTAATTTTTACCTTTTTTTCTTCTTTTATAGGTGTGTTCCTATTTTATGTGAAGAGAATGTGAGTTCTTCACTGAATTTGATCTAGAAATTAAAGGCACACTATGAAGGAGAAGAAGAAGACAGCAGCAAGAACATTTTGCACCTACCATGGCAGATAGAGATAATTGATCTCTTAAAGATTTCACCTCCCGAGATATATATGACCTGAACACAAGCATTATCAGACCAGTTGTTGAGGCTAACAACTTTGAGCTGAAGCCTTCTCTTTTGCAGATGGTTCAGTAGAATTAGTTTGGAGGGTCACCTACTGAAGACCCTAATCTCTATTTATCAGTTTTTTTGGAATACTGTGACACATTAAAGATGAATAGAGTATCCTCTGATGCCATTAGACTGAGACTGTTCCCATTTTCTCTGCAGGACAAGGCCCGTGCATGGTTATATTCCCTTCTATCGGGGCAATAACTACATGGCAGCACCTTTCTCAAGCTTTCTTGGCCAAATACTTCCTACCAAGTAAGACAGCTCATTTTAGGAATCAAATCACTAACTTTGCTAAAAAAGAAGGTGAGTCTTTATATGAAACTTGGGGAGAGATTTAAAGAGCTCCTCAGAATATGTCCACACCATAGGTTGGAAAAGTGGCTTATAGTCCATACATTCTACAATAAACTAATCTACAGCACCTGTATGTCTATGGATGTTGCAGCTAGAGGAGCTTTGATGAATAAAACGGTAGATTATGCATATGAGCTGATTGAAGATATGGCTCAAAATCATTACTTATGGTCTAGTGAGAGGCAGCCAAGAAAACCATCAGGTATGTATGAAGTAGATGCATTTAATCATCTAACTTCTAAAGTTGATGCCCTATTTCAGAAATTAGGTAAATTAAGCATGAATGCCGTTGGTTCCTTCCCATCTTTTGCATGTCAGATTTGTGGAGGTGTTGGTCATGTGGCCAATGAATGCCAGTTTGGAAACTCTGTACCTAAGGATTGTGAGCAGGTAAGTTTTGTGAACAATAACCAAAGAAATAATCCCTACAGTAACACCTACAATCTAGGCTACAAAAATCACCCAAAACTTTCATACAAGCCGAATATGAATCAGCCTCAAAATATTTTTAGGCAACCTTCTGGGATTCATAATCAGAGGCTCTTCCATCTGCCTCACTCAAAGTCAAATTTGGAGGCTCTGATGAAAAATTTCATCATTACTCAGATGAAACAGAATGATGAGTTCAGAGCCCAGCACCACTCAATGAATGAGGCTATAAAAGATTTAGCCTCTAAGGTTGACTCGATTGCTACCTATAGTAAGATGCAAAAAAATGGGATTGCACAGTAAGCAAGCCTATCTAACAGGAACTTTGGCAGATTTCTAGGCCAGACTGAGAACCTTAGAGAGCATTGTAATGCCATTACCCTAAGAAGTGGTAAACAATTGGCTAAATCAAAAAGAAGAGGATGGATAAAAGAAGAAGAACCTCAGGCTACATATGAGAAGAGGAGAGAAGAGGAACCAAAAAAAGTGAAAAAGAAGGAAGAAGAGCCCAAATATGTGGCTCCTGCACCTTACAAGCCATCAATCCCTTTTCCTCAAATATTATTGTGGCACTGACTGAGGGATCCAGTGCTTAAATTCAAAATAAGCTGCCACAAAACTTAAGGATCCCAAAAGCTTCTCAATTCCTTGCTCTTTAGAAGACATGAAGATTGGCAGAGCCCTATGTGATCTTGGAGCAAGTGTAAGTCTTATGCCTCTTTTAGTTTGCAAGAAGCTTCAAATGGGTGACTTGAAGCCTACCACCCTTTCTCTTCATTTGGTTGACCAATCCATTAAGCATCCGGTAGGTATTCTTGAGGATGTTACTCTAAAGGTGGGTAAGTTTTTATATCGATTGATTTTGTTATTTTAGAGATGGAGGAAGATGATAAAATCCCCATCATTCTTGGAAGGCCTTTCCTAGCTACAGCTAGTGCAAATATCAATGTAAAAGATGGAAAGTTTTCTTTGAATGTAGCGAATGAAAAAGTAGAATTTAATTTGAATGATACTATGAACCCTCCATCTCTAAGTGAATCTTGATTTATGATTGGCTTACTTGAACCTAATATGAATAATAATGTCATGAATTTTTCTCCTTTTGACCCACTTGAATTATACTTTGTGGAAAGCTCTTGTGTTTATGTTAAACTGGGGGTCAAAAAGCAAGAAATTGAAGAAGAAATCAAAGCTCCAAAGTTAGAACCTAAGCCACCTCCTCTCAACTTGAATAGAGCAAAGGAAGAAAGGATTAACCCAAAAGGAACTTTGAAGGCTATTAGACAAAGCCTCAAGCATCATACTAAGAGGCAATGGATAACAAAGAGAGTTATTCAAACTCTCTTCAAGCCTCATTTAGTAAAAGCGATAACAAAGAGAGTTATTCAAACTCTCTTTAAGCCTCCTTTAGTAAAAGCATGAAAAGGAGTCGAGTTAATGACTTTAAACAAGCACTTTGTGGGAGGCGACCCACATTTTAATTTTTAAGTTTCTTTTTGTCTTGTTTTCTTGCTTTTAGTTTTTGTTTTTATCTTTAATTTAGTTAATTTCTTAGGTTAGGAGTTTAATGAGTGCTTCCATATGCTTTTCAGATCAATTCCCATGTGCCCAGGGTTGTATAAAAGGATGAAAATCAAAGGAAATTAAAGAGGATAGAAAATTGCAACAAATTTTGAATAAAACTAGAGTTCAGCCCAAAACACGGGTAGCCTGTGTCATCCAACACACCCATGCTTCTAGGACGGGTAAAATTCTAGGGAAATTGGTGTTCCCAGCATCCAACACGGGCAGGATGTGTCACCTGACACGGTTGTGCCCCAAGTCCAGAGCCAGCACACTTTGCCCGTGTTGCTCAACATGGGCCAATCCAGAGGTTTTGAGATTCCAACCCAAAGCACGGCCTAGCCGTGTCCCCCACCACAGTCGTGCCTTAAGTTATGGGAAGCACTTCCAACCCGTGCCATCCAATACAAGCCACACTCTAGGAATTTTTGAAGGTCCAGCCCGAAGCATGGCTGTGCTTCGAGCCTAGGGACTTACAAAGGACCCAGAAATCCCTCTTTTCGCCCCTGTGTTTGGACCCTCTTCTCCCCATGTTCATCTCGTGCTTCGTAGTTCCTTTTGCTCGTGTCTTCTTCTGTGAATAGTCATGCTCTCTTTTTTGTCCTTCCCTCCATTTACCCAGCCAAGCTCCACTTCAAATTCCATTTACTGTGACCTCCCATCCCCTTCTCCCATCTTCAAATTTACCCATTCTCCCATGTTCAACCCACACCCTTTTTCCCTGCACCAGCCTACCTGAAGCCTCATTCCCACATTCCCCTGCATTACCTTATGCTGCATTGAAGATTGCTGGTTGCTAGTTACTCCTTGCTGCATCTCCATCCAAGTAAGTTTTGATTTCTTGCAATTTCTTTAAATTTCTGGATTGGAATTCTAGACTTAGTGATTACACTGGTTTGTTGCCAAATTTTCTGATTTTTCTTACTTCACTTAAGCTTCATTTTATGGACTTACTGCATTAAAATTTCTGGACTTCACTTGTCTTGCATTGAGCATATTTTTTGTCAAATTGCTACCCATAATTAGCCACCAAGTTTTGGATAAATTTTCCCTAATTATATAGGTTTTCATGCTGCTTGGTGTTCTGATTTATTAATCTCAGTCTCTGCACTAAAACTCCCTTCCAATTGTTAGACTTGCTGGATGGTTTATATGCATTATATTAATTGATTGGTTGACTACTTTACTTCATTGGATGCTTGGTTTAACTGTGTAACAACTCCATTTAAGTATCAATTTTTTTTTTAAATACCATGAAGTTATTACCTCGTTACAACTTAACTCAATATAACATTTATTTAATTTATACAATACAGAGTTCACATACATGTCATTAATCAAAACATACGTACAACATATCAAACACATAAAAATCTACATCTTATTTATTCTGGTTGACCAATTCTGGAGATACAGGTGCAGGTGGTTGCACCTTCACTGGGATCTAAGCCAACTCGACCACAAACATTTTATTTGCTTCTAGGATCTGCCCAACATAAAGTACTCGATCCAACGTGCACTAAAAGCCAGAGCTATAGAAAAATCTACATAACTAATTTTCTGAACATGATATGGAAATATAATGAGAATTAAATCCCAGTAAGTTCAACAATAAATCATCATCAATATAGCTCATCACATCATGTTCAGCTGTATAAACTACAGAAAATATCTTTGGTCACATGAATGCATTATATCTTGCTTCGTCCGATATGGCACACTTTCTCTTTCGTTTCTCATAATCATAATCATAACCGTTGGTAGGGCATCCCCTACTGGTGCACCACACGGATTGCCATGTGACCGTGCTCATTTCTTTTCTTTTCACAATGCTAGCCAAAAATATGCTTTCAATAACAAGTATGTTCATCAAAATATAATTATTACCAAAAATCATTGATAATCATGCCAAGAACATAACCATTTCAAATATCACTTTATAAAATATTTCCATATCAGAATTTCACACTTAAGATGGTAAGAAGTTCATACAATGGCAATGACAATGGCATATACTAGTCATTTATTATTTTCATTTATAAGATTCGTCTTCTTTTTTAAATATTAATTTTATTTCTTTATTTTCTTGGTGTAGGTTTTCATCATATCTAACCTTCTCTTTATGCTTGGCCTTTAGTAATTTTCTTCTTATTTATATCATTTCCAACACATGTTCTTACAAATTTATAGAGCATTGTTCTCCAATTTGATTTCTACTATTACCCTAGAGTTAAAGAGGTTCATCTAGGGTAGAAAAATGTTGAAAATAGGCTTAACCAGCTTCCAACACGGTTTGGCCATGTTCCAGGACACGGCCATGCTTTAAAAATACTTCAAATGTATGAAAAAACAGCCCCGAACATGGCTAGCCCGTGCTTGAAGCACCCAGAACACGGCCTGGCCGTGCTCTGTGACCTTTGCTCACTAATCAGAGTATAACTTCCTCATTTTAACTCCGATGGAGGTGATCTTGGTGTCTATGGAAATCTAAGACAATTATCTATCACTCTTATGTTAATCCTATCAGCAAAATAGTAATAAATCTTTGTGTTATTACTCCCTTAAAGTCAATATTATTTCTTCTAAGGTAGGTTCTAACCTTTACTTACTAATCTGACTATATCTCCCACATAAGAATTCCAAATTAAGTGATTCCAGTGGATAAACATCCATGACACAAAAAAATATAATTAATATGTTAACCATTTATTTTAATTCCTTATATAATTTTCCCAGAATTTAAAACACCGAAGCTATCCTAACATATTCTTCCCTGATTAATCATTTTATGACCTTTGTTTACTACTCGGAACATATCTTCCTCATATGAACTCTAAATTGAATGATTCCAGTGGCTAAATATCCATGACACATATATCTATAATTCATATGTTAACGATTTATTTTAATTCCTTATAGATTGTTACCAAAAATTAAAACACCGAAGCTTAAAATTCTGCCAGCCATAGCCATACCCATGCAGAACTATCTACACCAACCTAAGTATTCAAACATACATCACATGCAAGATCAATATGTAACATGATATAGAAACATCATGACCAATCATAAAAGTTCTAAGATCAAAATCTCATATAAATATTATAAGGTTCAAAAGTTTTCTTCAAAAAGAAATATTGCTAAACTTACCTGGAGCACTTAGTCCCCTAGACTTCTCCTTCCTCTTTCGTCCTTTCTTCCTCTCCTTTCCTCACTCTACCTTGCTTCTATTTTTCCTCTCCCTCACTTGGACGAAATTATAATGTTGTAAGGGTGGGTTTTCTTATATAGACCACCAAATAATTCACCTTTCATGATCATGGGTCTACCTTATCACAATTAGGATACACTTTGTTGAATTTTTGGAAAACAAACAACTTATGTTCTTGTCTTCCTCTTCCTTAGTCAAGATATGCATAGGAAAAGGAGATTTATATCTTGAAAATTATGATGATATGTTCTTAAGATTAGGGACAAGGTGCCTTTGATTTAGGGATTCTTTTCCATTTTCTTTTGTCTTAAACAAGTATGATAGGTTTTCCTTTTTAGGTGGCAAATTTCTAGCCCTTGAATCTCCATTATTTGGTTGATATTACTTGTGTGGGATATGAATGTTTTGTCCTAATACCATGTATTATCATACCACTTGCTAGAATTATGAGTGTAGGATATAGATGTTTTTGTCCTAAAGCCTTGTATTATCATGCCACTTGCCAAAATGATGAATGTAGAATCACACCACTTGCTAAATTTTTGTCTTAATGCCATGTAACCTAATCTTTATTATTACATTATTATTTCATCACCTAATTTATTTTATTTTATTTTTCCTCTTGTATTTGGGCTTATTCCTACCCATTTTCTTTGCTTTGGATAAAATTCTACCTTTCTTGGAGGGCTTTGTCACATTTTCATAATTTTTGGGCTATTGGTCCAATTACTATATCCTAGTCCAAGTCTATGTTTTATTTCTGGTGCGCACTGTCGCAGGTGCACCCAAATTAATACCTTACCTCAAAACTAACCTGTAGTAGTGGGAGTAAGGGTCGATCCCACAGAGACTGGAATTACCTTATGTGACTAAAAAGGGGGGAATTGATAATCGCAAATTAAGTAAAGTAAACAATAATGAAAATAAATAAGCAAAAGTGATTAATGATAAAGACGTTGGTTTTGATTGGTATCCACCATCAAGGGATTACATTTATCATCGACAACATAATCAATCTGTAAATGAACATCTATCATTGGGGTTTTAACCCTGTTTCTCCTTAAGCCTAGCAAATTAATGATAATCACACTAATAAAACCCTAATTAACGAGCCATCTTTTAGCACATCGGTAAAATATAACTTGTTAACCGCATGAAGAACTAGAGAAACTGACAGAGCTAAACAAATATAAACACATCGGCTATATCTAATTTAGTCAATCATTCATCATAGGTTCAATGATTTATAATCCAAAACCCTCAAACCTATTTGCCTCACGAATCACAGAATTATAAACTTTGTTCAAAACACAATTCAGCTGTAGATTAAAACAGACGAAATACTAGTAGGCCTCCTAGCAATCATATGAATAATCATTAAGAATAAGAACAGATGAACAATCAATATTCAAAACAAATTGAAATAATAACATCAGATCCACATCTCACAATGTATAAAAATCCCTTGAGGTTTCAACTCACCTCAACCAACTAAAGAGAATTAGCCACGCAGGGCCATAAGATAAACAAAAGAAGAATTGAAGAATGTAGATGAAGAATTCGGTGAAAGATTGGATGCCTTCTCTGGTTGATTTTCTCTCTTTTTATAGAATTTTCCTCCTAATCGAAGTCAGAACGTATTTTAGGTTAAATTTTTGTCCATTCCCCTCAATTTTGAGCGAAAACGACCTAAAATCGCGAAATCAGCAAGTCCCCTACGGTGCACGGGCGCCGCGGCACTGTGGGGAATCAGGGACGGGGCGCCGCGGCGGTACCTGTCAGTGTCACGGCGGGCTACGTCGAACCTGATCAGGCGCCGCGGCGCTCCCTCCTGGGCAGCACAGTGCTGCGGCGCTCCGGATTTCCTTATCGTGGCGCCGCGGCGCCCAGAATCTTCTGGATTTTGCTGAAGTGCCAAACATGAAAGTTGTAGCTCTATGTCTCTTCTTTCCATATCCGCTGAAATCACCTTAATCGGAGTCCGAATGAGCAATATATGCCTCAATTAGTGACAAAAGGTCAGGAATCAGCATTTTTCTATGATTTCCTCTTTATTTTTCTCTTCTTTTCTTCTTTATTATTCCTAAAACACAAAACACAACACTCAATCAATTCATATCTATTTTCTACTAAAATTAAATAAAAAGCAACTTAAAACATGTCAAAAACATGTTTATTTTATAGCATGTCAATTTCTTGCTTAGGTTATCCAATGGCTTGCTAGAAACTTATGTGAAGTGGAAAAACTCTATATGAAGTGTCCATAGGTAAAAGCTCAATGTATGGGTAAAGATTTTAAACTTAGTAACTCTAGTTCTTAAATTAGGAAAAATTATCCTAATTCAATGTTCTTGAAATTTTAAGACCTTTACTTGTTTCTAAAAATTTATCTTCCTTATCCAAGAATTTTGCATCTCTTTAGTATGTTATTTCTAATTTCTTTCCTATTAGGTTTTCCCTCTTTATTTGTTCTCTTAATGTTAGAAACATTTTCTATGCATATCCATAAGGTGAAGAATTTCTAAGGATTATATTTCCTTAGATATCTAAAATATTGTCTAATAAATTTTATTTCCTTAATTAAATTTTTATGTACTTTTATCAATAAAAGAAATGAAATTAGGGATGTTACAAACTGCACTTTTACTGGTTTGTTGCACATGTTTACTTGCACTTTTAATTGCATGATAACCAACTGAACTTGAAATTACCTTGCTAAACTTTCCTGGTTTAACTTGGAAACTATCTGGCTAAGCTTGCTACTACCTTCCTTTAATTTAAATTGACATTAGGTGCTATCTTTTCTGCTAGCTAACCAAAATGAATTACTAGTGCATTGTTTTACAAATATAAACACTGGTTTTCCTGGACTTTTCCCTGCTTTGCACTGAGTTCATTTGGTGTCCTGGTTTAACATTGTGGTTGCATTGATTATTAATTAGTTTTTGGCCCTGCTCACCCCACTTTATTATATTTTGTATTTCATATCATTATACATGGGTCCCAAAAGAGCCAGAACTAGCCAATCCTCTTCCCAATCCCAGCAAACACGTAGGGGACGAATTCAAATACCGTCCCAACTTCCTCACCAAATAAATGAGTATGGTATTGTGTTTGTTGATGATAGTAACCAGACACGATACAATACTCTAATTAAACGGGGAATGTTGAGTACTCTAATTAACTCATGTCTGCTATTTAGTTGATTGGATTGGGTGGAATGCATTCATAACACTACGTTACCTGGCCTATGCTAGGACCACCATAGAGTTTTTTAGTTCAGTTAATGTGGTCTTGTTTTGGGGTCCCGACGTCGACCAGTGCCGCATTAACTTTAGACAATTTGACCGTTCATTTAAATTATCATTACCTAAATTTAATGTACTATTTAGATTGCCTCCCAGGTGAGACAAATCAGTCCCCCAAGGTTTTTCGCGTCAACATTTTCGGAACTCTATTTCTGTAGGGGGAAATATAGTGCATCAAGTTCAAAAGCCTCTTTTATTTGCAACCTTACATTTAGATATTTACAACACCTGATGGCCTATACCATTTTTGATAGGGCTGAAAGTTATAGGGTTGCAAACCAAAGAGAACTTTATTTTCTTTAGGCCATGATACATGGTCAAAAGGTGGATACCGGTGCTTTTATGGTACATTAGATGGCCAGAGTAGGTAATTCCACGAATGGAAAAGTGGTCATAGGGGGACTGGTAACTGTAGTAGCTATAGGGCTAGGATTTGAGGCAAATCTCTAGGGTTTGTAACCAATAGTTGGCAGCAACATGATTGATTTAGAATCCTATCTGCATATGAAATTAATTATCAATAGAAATACTGACTATTGGTTGCATCTCAGAGGCCATAGTATCTTTTGCCTCCCTAACCCTACTAGGACTATAGTTACTAGTGAGGAGAACTGGATCTACCCTTTAGAGGAGGGTAAAGAAGGTGCTGAGATTTCTAAGGGGGATAACTTCCCCCTTAAGCCACTTTTGGCTCTACGACTCCCACCACCTTCCCATTTTATTGACCGTGTAGGTACATTGTATGCTCCCCTAGAGGATTAGGACTTCATCTCTTCACGAATCAGTTGAATTGAGGCAGAGCAACTATCGCAGAGAGCTACCCTACATGCCATGCGAGATTCCATCTAAAGCATGCAAGGAATGATTCAAGTATGGTACACCTGGCACTTGGGTCAGAACCCACCTCCACCTCCTTTAGAAGACCAATAAGCAAGTAAGTCACTTATCCCTTTGCCTATTCTTTCTTTATTACTGAAATTGGGGACAATGTCAAGTTTAAGCATAGGGGACTAGACTTTAGCTTTTGATTTTCACTAGCTGAGTTTATGGTTTGCATTGGATGAACTTTTGATTTGCACTGGCTATTTTCACTAGCTAATTTAGTTGTCTTTTGCATATATATACTGTACATATCACATCTCTCTTGTTTCATTGCATAATCATATAGTTTGTTGTTTTAGAGATAGATTGATGTAATATAGGTTAATTTTAGCTCATGAACATGTGATGCACAATAGGATATGAAATAGGTAGTTTAAATTTTAGTCTCTCTTTTCTAGGATTAAACCTCTAATTTTTTGAAAAATATCTCTCCTATTGTGCTATGAATTGTATGCCTTTATTGATTTTTAACACTATGAGAGTACGAAGGCTAGGAGAGGTGAAAAATGAAGGAATATAAAACCTAAAAAGTTTTCACTCTGAGTACCCCTTAAAGGCACCAAAAAGGTCTTAGTATGAGTACCTAGATGCCTTTACCCTAGTGAGATGGTGATAACTCTAATTTATTAGAGTTTTTCTATTCTTTTCTTGGGTTATTTACTCTGTATTTTATTTGATTAGTATTAATGCCCCCCTGATTTAATATTGTGTGTGTGTGCCTCTCATGAGTATAAGACCACCCATTACGTTTGTTGTGAAATTCAATATGCATACATGGCAATTGAGGCAGCAAACCAAGAGATTGTGGTCCTGCTAATATGGTGACTATGATTGGAAGCTGGTCCTTTGTGATACGCTGTAGGTAGGAGTGATTCATGGCTATTGTAGCAGGTGCAACCATGACTGACCAGCATGGAGGAAGCAGCACGCAGCTGACACAGCAGAGCGCTGAGATGTAAAGGAACAGAAACTATCTCTACTACTAAAAAGGGAGAAAAATGTGCTGGCAGAGGTGAGGCCAAGAAAAAGGAAAAGAATTTTGCAACTCAAGCCACTTCACTAAGACCACAAGGCTTGCTTATAAAAAGCAGAAAGGAGAAAAAAAAGGAAAAGATAGATGGAGGGGACAGAAAACAGAGAGGAGAGCCCAGAGTCCTGGATGGGAGTGGGCTGTAAGGAGGCACTGTCCATCATGAACCAACCCTGCAAGAAGAGTTATTGGATGTGAAGAAGAGGACTCCTTCTAAGGATTTCCTTATTCTCTTTCTATGCTTTATTGTTTTAGCGCTGAACTATATTTTTCTTTTGGGTTGTATTACTCTTCATTGCCTGATGGTTATCCTTATACTTGTAGCTAATTTGGATATGAAGCTGGGCTAAGCCTCCAGCTAGGGGTGTAGGCAGGTTACAATGAACTCATGCACATTTTAATACATAGACGATTTTGCTACAACATTGCTTATGTCATTCAACTGCTTTTGCATTTCTTTAACTTCTTCTGTTAACAAAAATTTAATAGTATAAGACTGAGGCTAACATTAACTTAGAAGGGTGGTGGAGGCTGGAAAAAGGTTGGATGTATGGGTTGGTCGAAAAATCAAAGCACAATTAATATATGAATATATGGTTGTCCTATATGACCCAGTAGTTGGGACTTCAAGCATAACTCTGGGGGTGGGATTTATGCAGGAATGTATGTTTGAACCCTAAGAGCACATGGAATGGTAGTCTGGAAAGAACCCATTCAAGAGAAAACTAGGAACTTGAGCAATTGCTATAGAAATTTCTAGAACAAAATGAGTGCAGAAGTTCATAGCAACCCTGAAGAAACCCTAGTTCACCTAATATATGTTTTTTCGTAACCTAGTGTACCTCAACTTGTGCAAAGTCTTATTTAGTTTTGTTTAGCCTTATTTGCACTTGAATCTTAAATCTTGTGAACCAACAAAATTTTGCTACAGCATTTCACGAGTCAAAGAATTTTATAGTAATTTATAGTACCCTTCCTTGTGGGACGATACTCACTCATCATTATATTACTTAGTCACGATACGTGCACTTGGGTTCGGACATTGCATAAATACCTTGCAACCAACAGATAGAGCATAAAAAACACTCACTGCATATTTCTAAAAAAATTCTAAATAAAAGAAAGAGAAAAGAAAGAAAGAAATGATGATAACTTAAAGAAATTGAGTTAAAAAAAGAGTGAGAAAAATAGAAATAAGGGTAAGGCAACACAAGAAGATCTGAAGGATGAGGTGGCTTACTTGAGTGTCTAAAAAATCAATTTGATGCATACATTCAATGGTAACAATAGAAGAAAATATTTAATATAAGAATTTGGGTTTAGTTTTAGAAGAACAAAGACTATCTGGTAAATGTCTATTCATATATCTATTGTGTGCACACTGATTGAGTGAAAAATTACCTGCATTGCACTTTTCTATCCTCTGGAATTTGAATGCATTTTCTCCCTTCCTTTTGATATGTCATGTTATTTGCTTGAGGAAAAGCAAAGGTTTAAGCATAGAGGAGTTGATAAAAGGGAAATTTAAGTACTTAATGTTATATTTTATCCTCTAATTCATAGTAAACTTATGATTATTTCTCTACTTTTGGTTATGCTTTGCTCTGGATACTGCTTTGGTTTGTTTTATACTTGTAGGTGAGCAAAAGAGGCCAAGAAGCAAAGGAAAACACTCATGAGAAGTGCCATATGGACTTAGAACATGCTTAGGAGGAAGTAAGGAGGCAACATTAAAGAAATTGACAAGAAAAGAGCATGACAGCTTGAAGCACAACTAGACTGTGCTTTGTGTGCATGAAGCACGGCCAGGCCATGCCTTGTGCAAAGAAGATGAGAAAGTCCTAAAATCTAGCCTAAAGCATAGCCAGGCCGTGTCCTGGAACACAGCCATGCTTTTTGTCTATACACCATATGACTTTTGGGGTTTTGAGCAGCTAAGATGGTACATATAAATGGGGAAAATGCAGAGGAAGAGGGAGAGACACATACAGACTATCTTTTACTCAGTTTTAGGCTTAGGAAACACCATTAGATTAGGTTTAAAGTAGGATTAGTGTTTACTTTCATGTTCTTAGGTTAGATTTTAGATTGATTCAGCATTGTATCTCTATCACATTCTACAACCAGGTTTTATCTTTCTATTCTGCATTTACTTCTTCTTCTACTCCTTCTTTTGGTTTGTATTGAACTTTAATGATTTAGTTAATGAATATGCTTTTGATTTCTGTTCCAATTATGCTTTAGTAGATTTAATCTAGGGTTTTGGTAAACCCACTTATGGTATAGTGATATTGAATTATTGAATTGATTATTGGAACCCTAATTGTATTATACATGGTAAATTAGGATTGACTTTTATGCATTGATTATCTGAGTTGATGAATGTCTGGTCAACGATTTATCACGTCTGAGAATATTAATTGATGAACTGAAAGGTAAAAATTAATACCAGAACTTAATAGTTAATTAGAGATATCTTAATCATGAAATTAGTTTAAGGTTCTCTAGGAATGAATCAATTAGTGGGAACGAGAAAACCGATTAATTGTATTCCATGGTTGGCATAGAACTTAATGGACTTAGGTTGAACTAAGAACCACGAGAGTAGGAAATTGGATTAACTTAGGTACGATTAGTAATGCTTGAAAGAGGTTGCTAGTTAATTAAGTCTAAACTATCCCCAATAAACTAGATAATTGCAATTAAAGGTATATATTGAATGTTGAATGTCATAAGAGTGGTAAATCCTAACCCTAGGATTTTGTTCATTGAATTCCTTATTAGTTTAATTGTGACAAACTCTCTCATCAAATTACATCGATTTAGATAGTATACTTCGTAAAGTCTAGTAATTGATAATTGTTCTTTGTGGGATACAACCCGTACTCGCCGGACTAGCTATAACTACGCTGTGCGCTTGCGGTTATTTATAAAACACACACGTTATTGTTGCTGGTTGGTGTCTTGGTTTAATTAGTGTCATTTGCATTAATTTTTCGACCTGCTCACATTACCCCCATTACATTTTATTGTATATCATTATAAATAGGCCCTAAAAGAGCCAGAATTGGTCAATCTTCCTCTCAATCCCAACAACCACATAAAGGATGAATTCAAATACCGTCCCAACTTCCTCACCAAATTAATGAGTATGGTTTGTGTGTGTTGATGCTAGTCAATGGACACAATACGATACTCTAGTGAAATGGGGAATGCTGAGTACACAGTACATGAATCATGAATGTTTGGACCGACTAGGATTTTTAACTAATGTTCGCTATGTAACACTCAAAATTCAGTTAATAATATTCACAAAATGGAATAGTAAGAAATGATTAAAAATAGTCAAATGGGGGAGTTATAAGGAAATAATTGAGAATATTTAATAAGGGTTTTCCCATTTTTGGAAGAATTGTTTAAGGAAAAGATAATAATTTCCTTGTTTATAAGACCACAAATAGACAACAATAATAGAGATAGGGAGCCATGAAGAAAGTTGCACAAAAATCATTTGAAGCAAGGCTTAAGGAGGAATTAAACACTTGGTAAGTTTTCTTCCACCCAAACAAGGCCTTAGCCAACCCCTTTAGTCACAATGTAATGGAGTGGTATTTTGAAAATTGTTAGGGAACGGAAGGGTTCTTGTTAAGGGGGCAAGTGGCTTCTTGAGGAAGTCACTATTATTTTATTAGTTTTCCTTTGCTTGGTGGCCAAGTCGCCAATCACTCATCAAAGAGGAGGGTTTCCACGGCAAGAGAAAGAGAAAAGGAGAAAGAAAAAGAAAAGGGAAGGAAGAAGAAAGAAGAAAGAAGAGAACTAAAGAGAGAAGGGTGATATACAAAGGAAAGAGGTAAGCTTTGGATTTTGATCTCCTCTAACCTTTGTGTATTCATAAATCTTCTATGGAAACTAATGGATAGAAGAAAAATATGTTGTTTTAGTGATGCTTTCAAGAGAGAGAAAGTAGTAGAAACAAGTGAGAAAAGCAATCTTTTAGGAAGAGAAAGGTAAGATCAACATCATCCTAGAGACATGGCCAGGCTGTGCTTGGAACTAGGAAGATGAAATCTTGAAATCTAGAAATAAAATGAGGAACACGGCCCTAAGCATGGCTGTGCTTGGGGCTGGCCTGTGTGACACACGGCCAGGTTGAGAGGGAAACACAGGGAGAAACGTGGCCATGAAGTACGGCAGTGCTTCAGGCTGTGTCATCCTTTTTCTCTATTTTCTGTTTCCTTTCTAAATTTTAATTAATTACCAATATTTTTGGGATGTTAGTGAGGGTTTTATGATGCATGAATCCTATATTTGCATGTGCCATATCTATTTCATCATGTATGTTTATTGAATCATGTATGTAAGCATCAAGAATGATGCATGAATGCTATATATGCATACTATAGACTACTTGTATGTATGGCTGCAAGTGAGTTATTGATGTATGTATATTATGAAAGGCTATCAACACATGCATGTTCATCCATGATGAGTTGTTGTAACATACTTAAGGATGAGTATGGTTTATGCTTTGGATATTTATTAATGAGCATACTCTTGTTGTTTTAAGTAGCCGGAGAGATATAAAAGACTTAAGCTTTAACAAGAGGACCCTCTTTGAAGTAGTGTGGCCTGGAAACAAGTGTCTCCCTTGCTGTATTGAGGTGACTGACAAGTCAGAATGATCTTCTCTGAAGCAGGGTAGCTTGGAAATAGGTGTCTCCTTTGCTGTATTAAGGAGACAGACAAGTCCAGGATGACCCTTACCCATTAAGGTGACTTGGAAGTATGGCACCTTACGAGGTAAGGCGATTGAAGGGTCGTGGCTTGGATACGATACTGGGATAGGGGACAACCTATAGACTAGAGTGGTCAATACAGGAAGGACCCTCTGACCAATGGCTGTCAAAGGGTGGGTAAGTAGCTGGAGGGGTAAGGCTTACGCCACATTGAGGATTGCAATTGAGAGAGATTAACAGATTATAAGCCATTGTGAGTGATATATGAGCCATGAACAACAGTACAGATAATTTATAAATACATGTTTTATTTTATCATGTGTGATATTGATGCATAACCTATAAAAAGGTAGACATGTACTTTGTTGTACCTTCATTGCATAAAAAGAGAAAATTTTTTCTGTAGCTTATACAACTGAACATAGCATGTAAGTTTTTCGTATGCTTATATGATTTGGATGTTGACCTTGCTTGGATTATATATCTCACTATGTTTTAATGTTATGTTCAGATCAGTAGAGATGCCTTTTGTTGTGTTGACGATTCTCTTGGAGTTGCAGACAATAAACATCCCTTACTTGGGATAGTTCACAGTCATAGTGAACCTGTTGGTGATCAATATGGTAGAGGTCCCCGTTCCTGGCCCACCTCCTCCACCAGTAGTACCCTAGGGGTGACGGCCAGGGGTGGGCAGTAGGATAATGTTATGTATATAACTAAGTTTGTAATGTACATGGGCTAACCCCATTGTTTTGATGTAACCCCATGGCACTCTGCCTTTGTGTTGTATGCTCAGTACCTCGAGTTACATATGTATGTATATATGATGGTAAACTCTGATGGATGTTACTTTTGGATGTATGTATATATATAAGATGCATAACTTATGATATAACACTGGTCTCTTGTACATGTGTTGGTTGCAAAGTATGTATGCAATGTCAGAACGCAAGTGCACGTGTCGTGTCCAAGTAATATAATGATGAGTGAGTATCGTCCCACGAGGAGTGTACTAGAAACTACTATAGAATGCTTTAACTCGTGAATTGCTGTTGCAAAATTCTATTGGTTCACAAGATTTAATGTTCAGGAGAAGTTAAGGTTAAACAAATTAAACAAGACTTTAATTAAGTTGAGAGACTCTAGGTTACGAAAGAAAAAGATATTAGGTGAACTAGGGTTGCTTTAGGGTTGCCATGAACTTCTGCACTAATTTTGCTCTAGAAATTGCTATAGCAATTGCTTCAGTGCCCAATCTTTTCTTGAATGGGGTCTTTCCAGACTACCATTACATGCACTCCTGGGGTTTGGACACGCATCCCTACATCAATCCCAACCCCAGAGTTGTACTTGAAGCCCCAACTATTGGGTCAAATGGGACAACCATATATTCCTATATTAGTTATGCCTATACATCTAACTCTTTTCCAGCCTCCATCACCTTTCCAGGTTAATGTTAGCCTCAGCCTTCCTCTATCTAATTTCAGTTAGCAAGAGAAGTTAAGATATACAAACACAGTTGAATGACACAGCATTACTGCAGCAAAATCATTGATAAATTAAAATGTGCATGTGGTCACTGCAACCCGTCTACATCCCTAGCTGGAAGTTTAGCCCAACCTCATATCCAAACTTTTTACAAACATTAGAATACCCAATATGCAGTGAAGAGTAATACAACTATATGAAAAGAATATGTAGTTTCCTGCTAAACAATGAAAACACAAAAAGAGATAAAGGGAATTCTCCACAGCAGTCCTCTTCTTCGTTCCAGTGTTTCACCACTCCCATTAGGGATTTCTGGGTTTCCTCTTTCTATTTTTCTTTCTGTCCCCTTGGGTCTCCTCCCACTCTGTGCTTTCTATTTTCTGCCTTTTATGGGCAAGCCTTGTGGTCCCATTAAAGTAGCCTGGTCTGCTAAAATTTGTCCTGCTTTTCGGCCAACACCTCTGCCAGTAGCTTTCTCTCCACTTCCAGTAGTGGAGGCAGTTCCTATACCTTCCAGCAGTCTACTGTGTCAGCTGGATGCTTCCTTTCCCTTGCTGGGTGGTGGCCACTCTTGTTGCATAGCTCTGACTCCCTGCCACCTGCACCATATCACAAATGGTAAGTTTCCCGTCATAAGCATCATATTAAAAAGGACCAAGATCACCCAACATCACTCGGTTTGTTGCCTTAATTTTCGCGCATGTATATTGAATTATCATAGCAAACGGAATGGGTGATCTTGTATCCATGGGAGGCAAAACATTCTATTAAATCAGGGGGTATGAATGCTAATAAATCAAAATGCATAGTATATATATATATATATATATATAAAACTAGGCGTTACAAGTTGGTATCAGAGCAGGTTGATCCTAAGTTGCCATGGGGGTGGATGGTTACCTGGATCTATCTAAAAACATCTTGAATAAGATGTGGATAGATGGAGTAGAGTAGCACATGGAAAATTGTTAAGGAAAAATTGCTAGCATTTTTCCTAATATGTATTCTTGATGGTGTTATCACTATTGTATTATAAAAGTTTTCTTTAAGTACTGTTGAGCTTGATCACCTCAATAGTGACTAACTCTTTTATTTCATACAGTAGAAAATGGCATCATCAAGGAGAAATTTAGCACCAAGTGCGGAAGCTACTCTGCAAGATCTAGCCATTACTATTCGAGATCAAGCTTTTACCACGAATGAAATCCTACGGCATATTCAGAGCAATAGTAATTCTAATGGTGAAATGGGTGAGAACCCAAGGAATGCTGGCAATGGATGGGCATATTTTATGAGGACTCAACCTCTGTCTTTTGTCGGAGGGTATGACCCTATGGTGGCAGACAGATGGTTGACTAAAATAGAGAAAGTTTTTGGGGTTCTGGAGTGCTCGGATGAGCAGAAAGAAAATTTTGTTGTATACATGCTAAAAGAAGAAGCAGAGTTCTAGTGGAGAGGAGCCAGTGAATTGTTGGCCCACCAGGGTCAGTAAGTTACCTGGTCTGTGTTCTGAGAGACCTTCTTGGACAAGTATTTTGTAACAACTCCATTTATGTAACAACTCAAATTTTTTTCTATATTTGTAAAATTTCATGAAGTTATTACCTCGTTACAACTTAACTCAAAATAACATTTATTTAATTTATACAATACTGAGTTTACATACATATCATTAATTTACAAAACATCTGTACAAAAGTCTAACATATACATATTAACCCTAACATCCACGTAGACTATTTTCGGGGACACTGGTGCAGGTGGTGGCACTTCCACCGGAATCTCAGTCACATCTATTACAGATATATCTAATATAATCGGTAGTTGCCCAAGGTAGGGCAGATCTATAACAACCTTTTTTTATTTTATTAATATACAATATTGAGTTCACATACACATCATTAATCAAAACATACATGCAACATATCAAACACATAGATATTTACATCTTGTTTATTTTGGTGGACCAATTCTAGAGATACAGGTGCGAGTGGTTGCACCTTCACCGGGATCTGAGCCAACTCGACCACAAACTTCTTATTTGATTCTGAGATCTGCCCAACATAAAGTAACTCGATCCAATGTACACTAAAAGCCAGAGCTATAGAAAATCTGCATAACTAATTTTCTGAACATGATATGGAAATATAGTGAGAATTAAATACCAGTAAGTTCAACAATAAATCATCATCAATATAGCTCATCACGTCATGTTCAGCTGTATAAACTACAGAAAATATCTTTGGTCACATGAATGCATTATATCTACGCACATAAGAATCATACTATAATGCTATGTATGACAGAATTAACTATTTTCAAAATATCATATGATGGCCATCAACTTATTCTCATTTCAAGCTACCCCGGTCAGGGTGAGTATCCTCTACTCTCCGGTACGGGCTTTTCTCGCTTCGTCCGACATGGCCCACTTTCTCTTTCTTTTCTCATTAACATGATCATAACCGTTGGTAGGGCGTCCCTTACTGGTGCACCACATGGATTGCCATGTGACCGTGCTCATTTCTTTTCTTTTCACAATGATAGCCAAAAATATGATTTCAATAACAAGTATGTTCATCAAAATATAACTATTACAAAAAATCATTGGTAATCATGCCATGAACATAACCATTTCAAATATCACTTTATAAAATATTTCCATGTCAAAATTTCACACTTAAGATGGTAAGAAGTTCATACAATGGCAATGGCTATGGCTATACTAGTTATTTATTATTTTCATTTATGAGATTCATCTTCTTTCTTAAATATTAATTTTATTCCTTTATTTTCTTGATGCAGGTTTTCATCACATCTAACCTTCTCTTACTAATTAGAGCATAACTCCCTCAATTGAACTCCGATGTTGGTGATCTTGTTGTGCATTTGAAGATGAAACAATTATCTAAAACTATTATGTTGAATAGTTTAGCGAAATATTAAGAAATCGAGGTGATATTACTCCCTTAAAGTATAGGATAGTTCCTCTCGGATAGGTTCTGACCTTTATCAACTACTCTGTCCATATCTCTCACATATGAATTCCAAATTACGTGATTCCAGTGACTAAAAATCCGTAACACATCTATCTATAATTCATATGTTAATCATTTATTTTAATTCCATATAGAGTGTTCCCAGAAATTAAAATACCGAAGCTATCCTAACATATTCTTCCCTGATGAACCATTTTCTGACCTTTGCTTACTAATCAGAAGTTATATACATCATATGGACTCTAAATTGAATGATTCTAGTGGCTAAAAACCCGTGACACATATATCTTGAATTCTTATGTTAACCATTTATTTGAATTCCCTACAGATAATTCTCAGAAATTAAAATACCGAAACTATCCTAACATATTCTTCCCTGATGACCCATTTTCTGACCTTTTCCTACTAATCGGCTCATATATTCCTCATATGGACTCCAAATTGAATGATTCCAGTGGCTAAAAGTCCGTGATACACATATATTTAATTCTTATGTTAACCCTTTATTTTAATTCCCTACAGATAATTCTAGGAAATTAAAATAACAAAGCTTAAAATTCTGCCAACCATAGCCATACCCATGCAGAACTATCTACACCAACCTAAGTATTCAAACATACATCACATGCAAGATCAATATGTAACATGATATAGTAACATCCATGACCAATCATCCATGACCAATCTCATATAAGTTTCAAAAGTTTTCTTCAAAAAGAAATTTTGTTAAACTTACCTGGAGCACTTAGTCTCCTAGACTTCTCCTTCCTCTTTCTTCCTTTCTTCCTCTCCTTTCCTCACTCTACCTTGCATCTATTTTTCCTCTCCCTCACTTGGACGAAATTATAATGTTGTAAGGGTGGGTTTTCTTATATAAACCACCAAATAATTCACCTTTCATGATCATGGGTCTACCTTATCACAATTAGGATACACTTTGTTGAATTTTTGGAAAACAAACAACTTATGTTCTTGTCTTCCTCTTCCTTAGTCAAGATATGCATAGGAAAAGGAGATTTGTATATTGAAAATTATGATAATATGTTCTTAAGATATGGGACAAGGTCCCTTTGATTTAGGGATTCATTTACTTTTTCTTTTGTCTTAATCAATTATGATAGGTTGCCATTTTAAGTGGCAAATTTCTAGCCCTTCAATCTCCATTATTTGGTTGAAATTATTTATCTGGGATAGAGATGTTTTGTCCTAATGCTATGTCTTATCATACCACATGCTAAAATTATGAGTGTAGGATATAGATGTTTTTGTCCTAAAGCCTTGTATTATTATGCCACTTGCCAAAATGATGAATGTAGAATCACACCACTTGCTAAATTTTTGACTTAATGCCATGTCACCTAATCTTGATTACACCATTATTTCATCACTTTAATTTTATTTTTATTTTTATTTTTTCCTCTTGGGTTTGGGCTCATTCTTGCCTATTTTCTTTACTTTGGTTAAAATTTTACCTTTCATAATGGGCTAGGTCACATTTTCATTATTTTTGGGCTACCGGTCCAATTTCTATATCCTAGTCCAAGTCTATGTTTTATTTCTTCCTTGGGCTATCCTATTGGCTTGCTAAAAATTCATGTGAAGTAGAAAAACTCTATATGAAGTGTCCATAGGTTAAAGCCCAATTACGGGTGGAGATACTAAACTTAGTAATTAAGAAAAATTACCCTAATCCGATCTTCTTGAAATTTTAAGACCTTTACTTACTTCACAAAAATTTATCTTTCTTTACCTAAGAATTTCATCTTTCTTTAGCATGTTTATTTCTAATATTTCCTCTTAGGTTTTCTTTCTTTACGTATTCCATTAATATTAGAACATTTCTATGCATATATGTAAGGTAAAGAATTTCTAAGAAAAATATCTAAAAATTACGGGATATTACAAGATCCATCCAACGTACAACAATAATAAGTGTCATGGAGAATAGCTGCATAGTTAATCTTTTGAACATGATATGGAAAAATAGTGAAAATTAAATCCTAGTAGGTTCAACAATAAATCATAATCATCATCAATATAGCTCATCACATCATGTTAATCTGTATAAGCTACAAGAAAAACCTTTAGTCATAAGAATGCACTTTATCTATGCCCATGAAAAATTGTACAGTAATGACATGTATGGCAGGATTAACTATTTTCAGAATATCATATGATGGCTATCAATTTATTCTCATATTAAGCTACCCCAGTCAGGGTGAGTATTTTCTACTCTCTGGTATGGGCTTTTCTCGCTCTATCCGACATGGTACACTTTCTCTTTCTTTTCTCATTAACGTAATCATAACCATTGGTAAGGCATCCTTTACTGGTGCACCACACGGATTGCCATGTGATCGTGCTCATTTCTTTTCTTTTCACAATAATTGCCAAAAATATGATTTCAATAACAAGTATGTTCATCAAACTCATATCAAAATATAATTATTACCAAAAATCATTGGTGATCATGCCATGAATATAACCGTTTCAAATATCACTTTATAAAATATTTCCATGTCAAAATTGCACATTTAAGATGGTAAGAAGTTCATGCAATGGCAATGACTATGGCATATACTAGTCATTTATTATTTCATTTATAAGATTCTTCTTTTTTAAATATTATTTTTACCTCTTTATTTTCATGATGCATAACTCCCTTATTTGAACTCCGATTTAGATGATCTTGGTGTCAATTTAAAGATAAAACAATTATCTAAAACTATTATCTTGAATAGTTTAGCCAAATATTAAATATTCTTGGTAATATTACTCCCTCAATTGATAGTTTATTCCTTCTCGGGAAGGTTCTGACCTCTACTTATTAATCTATCCAAATCTCTCTCATAAGAATTCAAAATTGAATGATTCCAGTGCCTAAAATTCCGTGACATATATATCTATAATTTTTATGTTAACTAATTATTTTAATTCCTTACATAATGTTCCCAAATAATCAAACACAGAAACTTTCCTAACAGATTCATACCTAATTAATCATTTTTTGACCACTGCTTATTAATCGGACCATATCTACATCATTTGGACTCTAAATTGAGTGATTGCTGTAACATACCTAATTTCGTTTTATGTATTAATAAAAGTACAAAAGTATTCAAAGTAACATCCATAATTTCATTTCTTTTATTGATAAAGGTACATAAATATTTAATTAAGGAAATAAAATTTATTAGACAATTTTTAAATATCTAAGGAAATATAATCCTTAGAAATTCTTCACCTTACGTGTTTCTATAGAAATGTTCTAATATTAATGGAATAGGTAAAGAAAGAAAACCTAAGAGAAAATATTAGAAATAAACATGCTAAAGGAAGGTGACATTCTTAGGTAAGGAAGATAAATTTTTGTGAAGTAAGTAAAGGTCTTAAAATTTCAAGAAGATCGGATTAGGGTAATTTTTCTTAATTTAAGAGCAAAAGTTACTAAGTTTAGTATCTCCACCCATAAATTGGGCTTTCACCTATGGACACTTCATATAGAGTTTTTCTACTTGACATAAATTTTTAGCAAGCCAATAGGATAGACCAATGAAGAAATGAAACATAGACTTGGACTAGGATATAGAAATTGGACCGGTAGACCAAAAATCATAAAAATGTGACCAAGCCCATTATGGAAGGTAGAATTTTAACCAAAGTAAAGAAAATGGGCAAGAATGAGCCCAAACCCAAGAGGAAAAATAAAAATAAAAATAAAATTAAAGTGATGAAATAATGGTGTAATCAAGATTAGGTGACATGACATTAAGACAAAAATTTAGCAAGTGGTATGATAATACAAGGCTTTAGGACAAAACATCTATATCCTACACTCATAATTTTAGCAAGTGGTATAATAATACATAGCATTAGGACAAAACATTTCTATCCCACAGAAATAATTTCAACCAAATAATGGAGATTCAAGGGCTAGAAATTTGCCACTTAAAAAGGCAAACCTATCATAATTGATTAAGACAAAAGATAAAAATAAATGAATCCCTAAATCAAAGGGACCTTGTCCCATATCTTAAGAACATATTATCATAATTTTCAAAATACAAATCTCCTTTTCCTATGCATATCTTGACAAAGGAAGAGGAAGACAAGAACATAAGTTGTTTTTTTTTCAAAAATTCAACCAAGTGTAACTTAATTGTGATAAGGTAGACCCATGATCATGAAAGGTGAATTATTTGGTGGTATATATAAGAAAACCCAACCTTACAACATTAGAATTTCATCTAAGTAAGGGAGAGGAAAAATAGAAGCAAGGTAGAGTGAGGAAAGGAGAGGAAGAAAGGAAGAAAGAGGAAGGAGAAGTCTAAGGGACTAAGTGCTCTAGGTAAGTTGAACAATATTTCTTTTTGAAGAAAAGTTTTGAAACTTGAAATATTTATATGGGATTTTGATTTTAGAACTTTGATGATTGGTCATGGATGTTGCTATATCATGTTACATATTATGTATGTTTGAATACTTAGGTTGGTGTAGATAGTTCTGCATGGGTATGGCTATGGGTGGCAGAATTTTTAGCTTCTGTGTTTTAATTTCTAGGAACATTCTATAGGGAATATAAACAAATGGTTAACATAACAAATATAGATTTATGTCTCATGGATTTTTAGCAACTAGAATCATTCAATTTAGAGTTCATATGAGGTAGATATGGTCCGATTAGTAAACTAAGGTCAGAAAATGGTTAATTAGGGAAGAATATGTTAAGATAGCTTTGGTGTGTTAATTTCGAGGAACATTCTATAATGAATTAAAATAAATGGTTAACATATGAATTATAGATATATGTGTCATAGATTGTTATCCATTTGAATCATTCCATTTAGAGTTCGTATGAGGTAGATATGTTCTGATTAGTAAACAAAGGTCAAAAAATGGTTAATCAAGGAAGAATATGTTAGGATAGCTTCAGTGTTTTAATTTCTGGGAACATTCTATAAGGAATTAAAATAAATTGTTAACATATGAATTATAGATATCTGTGTCACGGATTTTTAACCACTAGAATCACTTAATTTAGAATTCTGGTGAGGGAGATATGTTCAAATTAGTAGGTAGAGGTCAGAACCTATCCAAGAAGAAATAACCTTTACATTTAGGGAGTAATATCACCATGATTGCTTAATATTTTGCTACAATGTTCAACATAATAGTTTTGGATAATTGTTTTATCTTGAAATTTACCCCAAGATCACCTACATCGGAGTTAAATTGAGGGAGTTATGCTCTGATTAGTAAGAGAAGGTTAGATAGGATCAAAACTTGCATCAAGAAAATAAAGAATTAAAATTAATATGTAAAAAAGAAGATGAATCTTATAAATGAAAATAATAAATGACTAGTATAGCCATAGCCATTGCCATTGTATGAACTTCTTACCATCTTAAGTGTGAAATTTTGACATGGAAATATTTTATAAAGTGATATTTGAAATGGTTATGTTCATGGCATGATTATCAATGTTTTTTGGTAATAGTTACATTTTGATGAACATACTTGTTATGGAAAGCATATTTTTGGCTATCATTGTGAAAAGAAAAGAAATGAGCACGGTCACATGGCAATCCTTGTGGTGCACCAGTAGGGGACGCCCTACCAACGGTTATGATCATGTTAATGAGAAAAGAAAGAGAAAGTGGGCCATGTCGGACGGAGCGATAAAAGCCCGTACCGGAGAGTAGAAAATACTCACGCTGATCGGGGTAGCTTTATATGAGAATAAATTGATAGTCATCATATGATATTCTGAAAATAATTAATCCTATCATACATGTCATTATTTTACGATTCTCATGTGCATAGATATAGTGCATTCATGTGACCAAAGTTATTTACTGTAGTTTATACAGCTGAACATGACGTGATGAGCTATATTGATAATGATTTATTGTTGAACTTACTGGGATTTAATTCTCACTATATTTCCATGTCATGTTCAAAAAATTAGTTATGCAGATTTTTTCCTATAGCTCTGGCTTTTAGTGCATGTTGGATCGAGTTATTCTACGATAGGCGGATCCTAAATAAAATGTTTGTGGGCGAGTTGGCACAGATCCTGGTGAAGGAGCAACCAACCGGACCCGAATCTCTGGAATTGGTCAACCAGAATAAATAAGTTGTAGATATTTATGTGTTTGGAATGTTGTACGTGCGTTTTGATTAATGATGTGTATGTGAACTTTATATTGTATAATAAAAAAAAGTTGTTACATAATTGGTATCAGAGAAGGTCGATCCTAGATGGCCAGTGTGTGGATGGTTATCTGAATTGATCTTATAGTGTCTTGAGTATGTTTGTGGTTGTGCTGTGTAGGGATCATTGAATTCATATAGGTAAGAAATTACTAGTGTTTCCTACCTACATGCCGAGATGGTGTTATGACTGCTGTTAAATATTTTTAAACTAACTATTGGGTTTGATCACTTCAATAGCAGCATAATTTTGTTTTTGCCACAGTAGGAAATGGCACCACCAAGGAGGAATCCAATAAATAATGCAGAGGAAACCCTGAACAACCTGGCCATAGCAATTCGAGACCAAGTCATGACCACTAATAAAATTCTATAATACCTCTAGAATGCTAATAACTCGAATGGTGTGAATGGTGTTAACAATCGGATGGCTGGAAATGATAACGGCATATCCGAGTTCCTGAGGACTAGGCCACCTTGTTTTCAAGGTAACTTTGACCCGATTGTAGCTGAAAGATGGATAAGGGAGTTAGAGAAAATCTTTGAAGTGATGTGTTGTACTGAGGAGCAGCAAGTAATCTTTGCTACATATATGCTAAAAGATGAGGCAGAATACTGGTGGCGTAGAGCTAGAGAACTTTTAGCTCACCAGGGATGGCAGATCACTTGGAAGGTGTTCATAGACACCTTTTTGGAAAAGTACTTTCCAAGTACTGTGAGAGTGGAGAAAGAGATCGAATTTCTCCAACTCCGGCAGGGTAGCATGACTATAGACCAATACATCGCGAGATTCGAGGAATTGTCTAAGTTCTCCTCTTATCTGCGATTTAACCTTGATGAAGCATGGAAGGCTGTTAAGTTTGAAGCGGGACTGAACCCGTACATAAAGAATGCTGTTGTAGCTATGGAGATTAGGGAGTTTGTGCCTCTGATCAATAAATGCAGACTCTTGGAGAAAATTTTAAAGGCAGTGAAGGACGAAAAGCAAAGGCGAAACCTATGGAAAAGGAAGAAAAATTTTCCCAACCCTACCAAGAACATGAGAAGAAGTAGATATGGAGCTGGTAAGAGGCCATTGACTACGTGTCCCAGACCTTTCCAACAAGACCTCGCCCTAGTCAAGTGCGCTAAGTACGGATGCATGCATGGTAATCGGCCATGCTACATAGGACAAGATGTCTGCTTCAACCGTGGACAGAAGGGTCATTTTGCGAGAAACTGCCCATAGAATGTGGGGAAGCAGCCAGAACAGAGGTCTCAAGTAAAAGGAAGGGTTTTCACCCTGAGCAGCCAAGAGGCAGCTCAATCTTTTAAAATGATTCAAGGTACATGCTATATCTATGGATTTGCTCTTATGGTGTTATTTGACTCTGGTGCTAGTCATTCATTTATATCGGAAGAATGTATTAGGAAGTTTCAGTTTCCTATTTCTAAAATTCCCTATGAGCTATCTGTAGTAACCCCTATAGGCGAAAGGGTATTAACTTCCTCTGTATGTAAGGACTATCAAGTCACCATCCAGGAGAAAACTTTTTTTGTAGACCTCGTCTGTTTACCTTTAAGAGGTATTGAGGTCATTCTAGGGTTAGACTGGATGTCTAGAAATTGAGTCTTGCTGAATTGTTGTAACAAGACCGTTGAATTCTACCTCCTACTCTGAAAGAGGAGGTCCAGTTATTGATGCTTAATGCCAATCAAGTTAATAGGGAGTTGAAGAATGAAGTACTTGGATACATTCTCTTGCATTTATCAAACCTAGAAGTTGAATCGAAGTTTGATAAGATCCCAATAGCCAACGAGTTTCCTGAAGTATTTCCATCAGATATTCCAGGCTAACCTTCCAAGAGAGAGATAGAGTTCTCTATTGATCTCTTACCGGGAACAGGGCCTATCTCTATTGCACCATATAGAATGACCTCAAAAGAACTACAGGAACTCAAGAAACAGTTGGAGGAACTCTTAGACAAGTAATTTGTTAGACCAAGTGTATCATCTTGGGGAGCTCCTGTATTGTTTGTTAAGAAGAAAGATAGAAGCCTTAGACTATGCATAGACTATAGACAGCTAAATAAGGTGACTGTCAAAAACAAGTATCCTCTCCCTAGGATAGATGACTTATTGGATTAATTGAAGGGAGCCTCTATCTTTTCTAAGATTGACTTGAGGTCGGGATATCATCAGATTAGGATCAAAGAGGAGGATGTACCAAAAACTGCCTTCAGGACTAGGTATGGGCACTATGAGTTTCTCGTAATGCCTTTCGGGTTAACAAATGCACCTGCAATTTTCATGGATTACATGATTCGCATTTTTAGACCCTACCTAGATCAATTTGTGGTAGTGTTCATTGATGACATCTTGATATATTCTAAGAATGAGAAATAACATGAACAACATCTCCGAATTGTGCTGCAAGTACTGAAGGAGAAAAAGTTTTATACCAAATTGGAAAAGTGTGAATTTTGGCTGTTAGAAGTAAAGTTTCTCGGACATGTCATCTCAAATAGAGGGGTAGCCATAGATCCTAGCAAAACTGAAGCAGTAATTCAATGGGAGAGACCAAAGACAGTTACGGAAGTCAGAAGTTTCCTAGGTTTGGCAGGATACTATAGGAGGTTTATACAAAACTTCTCTCGTATAGCCTTGCCATTGACTAAATTGACCAGGAAGTGAAGTCCTTTCAAATGGACTGATCAATGTGAAGCTAGTGTTCAGAAGCTTAAGACAAGACTGACCACTCCTCATATTTTAATTATTCCAGACCCCACAAGACATTTTGAAGTGTATAGTGACGCTTCAAAGAAAGGGCTAGGATGTGTGCTGATGCAAGATAAGAGAGTAGTTGCTTACGCCTCTAGGCAACTGAGACCCCACAAAGGAAACTATCCAACCCATGATCTTGAATTGGCGGCAGTGGTGTTTGCCTTAAAGATTTGGTGACACTATTTATACGGGGCAACCTTTGATGTATATTGTGATCATAAGAGTCTTAAATACCTCTTTGATCAGAAGGAGTTAAATATAAGGCAACAAAGATGGGTAGAATTCCTCAATGACTACAAGTTTGAGATAAAGTATCATCCCGGAAAGGTGAGTGTTGTAGTAGATGCCTTGAGTTGAAAATCTCTGCACATGGGTCAGATAATGGTATATGAGATGCAAATGCTAGAGGAGTTTCGAAATTTGAAGTCAGCCACAACTCTTACTCCAAAGAAGATAGTCATTAATGGTTTAAGTATAGGGTGTGACCTTAGAGCTCAGATCAAAGAGGCTCAAGATCACGACCAATACTTACAGGATCATAAAGACCAAGTTAATTTTTCTATCATGGAAGATGGAGCAATCATGTATCTAGAAATGATTTGTGTCCCTCAAGAATGAGAGTTGAGGACTAAGATCCTACAGGAAGCGCATCAGAGTAAATACACAGTCTATCCTGGATGTACTAAAATATACCAGGATTTAAAGAGGATGTATTGGTGGCCAGGGATGAAAAAGGACATTGCTGAGTTTGTGACGAAATGTCTCATTTGTCAAAAGGTAAAGGTGGAGCATAAAAAACAAATAGGATTTCTACAACCTCTTGAGATCCCTAAATGGAAATGGGACAGTATCTCAATGAACTTTGTTGTGGGATTACCTAATACTTCAGTAGGACATGACTCTATCTGGGTAATAGTTGACAGATTAACCAAATCTGCTCACTTTTTGCCCATAAAAATTAACTATTCGCTAGATAAATTAGCCTAATTATACATCCAAGAAATAGTTAGACTGCATGGAATTCCCTTAAATATCATTTCTGATAGAGATCCGAGGTTCACATCGAGGTTTTGGAAGACATTGCAGGAAGCATTTGGTACTCAATTGCAGTTCAGCACTGCCTACCATCCTTAGATTGACGGGCAGACAGAACGAACCATTCAAACCCTAGAAGATATGTTAAGGGCTTGTGTGATAAAGCAAGGTAAATGATGGGATAAGTACCTACCTTTAGTAGAATTTACTTATAATAATAGTTATCACTCCAGTATTAAGATGGCCCCCTACGAAGCTTTACACAATAGGAAGTGTCGATCTCCACTATGTTGGTTTGAGGTAGGAGAAAAGAACTTGCTAGGTCCTGATATAGTTCAACAAACCACTGAAAAAATCAGGATGATACGAGATAAAATACTCACAGCTCAAAGTCGACAAAAGAGTTACTATGATAAGAGATATAGACCTCTGGAGTTTGAGGAAGGGGATCATGTATTTCTAAAACTTTCTCCGACCACTAGGGTTGGTAGGTCTTTCAAGACCAAAAACCGCGACTTTTTGGACCCTACCAAATTCTGAAGAAAGTAGGGGCGTAAGCATATCAAGTTACTCTCCCACCTAATTTGTCCAACTTGCATAATGTTTTCCATGTATTACAGCTCTGAAAGTATCTTCCAGACTCCTCACATGTGATACGAGATGAACCAATCCAAATAAAGGAGAACATGACATACCAGCTAGTACCGGCATCTATATTGGACACTGACGTGAAGCAATTACGGAACAAAACTATTCCCCTAGTTAAGGTGTTATGGGAATGTTTGACTCCAGAAGAAGCAACTTGGGAGCTAGAAGAAGTAATGAGGAAGAAATATCTGAAATTGTTCTTATTAGGTAATTTCTAAAATTTTGAGGACAAAATTTCTTTTAGGGGGAGAGAAATGTAACATCCCTAATTTCATTTTATGTATTAATAAAAGTACAAAAGTATTCAAAGTAACATCCATAATTTCATTTCTTTTATTGATAAAGGTACATAAATATTTAATTAAGGAAATAAAATTTATTAGACAATTTTTAGATATCTAAGGAAATATAATCCTTAGAAATTCTTCACCTTACGTGTTTCTATAGAAATGTTCTAATATTAATGGAATAGGTAAAGAAAGAAAACCTAAGAGGAAATATTAGAAATAAACATGCGAAAGAAAGGTGAAATTCTTAGGTAAGGAAGATAAATTTTTGTGAAGTAAGTAAAGGTCTTAAAATTTCAAGAAGATCGGATTAGGTTAATTTTTCTTAATTTAAGAGAAAAAGTTACTAAGTTTAGTATCTCCATCCATAAATTGGGCTTTCACCTATGGACATTTCATATAGAGTTTTTCTACTTGACATAAATTTTTAGCAAGCCAATAGGATAACCCAATAAAGAAATAAAACATAGACTTGGACTAGGATATAGAAATTGGACCGGTAGCCCAAAAATCATAAAAATGTGACCAAGCCCCTTATGAAAGGTAGAATTTTAACCAAAGTAAAGAAAATGGGCAAGAATGAGCCCAAACCCAAGAGGAAAAATAAAAATAAAAATAAATTTAAAGTGATGAAATAATGGTGTAATCAAGATTAGGTGACATGACATTAAGACAAAAATTTAGCAAGTGGTATGATAATACAAGGCTTTAGGACAAAACATCTATATCCTACACTCATAATTTTAGCAAGTGGTATGATAGTACATAGCATTAGGACAAAACATTTCTATCCCACACAAATAATTTCAACCAAATAATGGAGATTGAAGGGCTAGAAATTTGCCACTTAAAAAGGCAAACCTATCATAATTAATTAAGACAAAAGAAAAAGTAAATGAATCCCTAAATCAAAGGGACCTTGTCCCATATCTTAAGAATATATTATCATAATTTTCAAAATATAAATCTTCCTTTCCTATGCATATCTTGACTAAGGAAGATGAAGACAAGAACATAAGTTGTTTGTTTTGCAAAAGTTCAACCAAGTGTAACTAATTGTGATAAGGTAGACCCATGATCATGAAAGGTGAATTATTTGGTGGTCTATATAAGAAAACCCACCCTTACAACATTAGAATTTTGTCCAAGTAAGGGAGAGGAAAAATAGAAGCAAGGTAGAGTGAGGAAAGGAGAGGAAGAAAGGAAGAAAGAGGAAGGAGAATTCTAGGGGACTAAGTGCTCCAAGTAAGTTTAACAATATTTCTTTTTGAAGAAAAGTTTTGAAAATTGAAATATTTATATGGGATTTTGATCTTAGAACTTTGATGATAGGTCATGGATGTTGCTATATCATGTTACATATTATGTATGTTTGAATACTTAGGTTGGTGTAGATAGTTCTGCATGGGTATGGCTATGGGTGGCAGAATTTTAAGCTCCTGTGTTTTAATTTCTGAGAACATTCTATATTGAATCTAAACAAATAGTTAACATAAAAAATATAGATTTATGTCTGTCGGATTTTTAGCCACTGGAATCATTCAATTTAGAGTTCATATGAGGTAGATGTGGTCCGATTAGTAAACAAAGGTCAGAAAATGGTTAATTAGGGAAGAATATGTTAAGATAGCTTCGGTGTTTTAATTTATGGGAACATTCTATACGGAATTAAAATAAATGTTTAACATATGAATTATAGATATATGTGTCACGAACTATGAGCCACTGGAATCATTCCATTTAGAGTTCATATGAGGTAGATATGTTCCAATTAGTATACAAATGTCTGAAAATGGTTAATCAGGGAAGAATATGTTAGGATAGCTTCGGTATTTTAATTTGTGGGAACATTCTATAAGGAATTAAAATAAACGATTAACACATTAATTATAGATATATGTGTCACGGATTTTTAGCAACTGGAATCACTTAATTTGGAATTTTTATGAGGGAGATATGTATAGATTAGTAGGTAGAGGTCAAAACCTTCCCAGAAGAAATAACCTTTACATTGAGGGAGTAATATCACCTTGATTGCTTAATATTTTGCTATAATGTTCAGCCTAATAGTTTTATATAATTTTTTTATCTTAAAATTGACACCAAGATCACCTACATCGGAGTTAAATTGAAGGAGTTGTGCACTGATTAGTGAGAGAAGGTTAGATAGGATGAAAACCTGCATCAAGAAAATAAAGAATTAAAATTAATATTTAAAAAAGAAGATGAATCTTATAAATGAAAATAATAAATAACTAGTATAGCCATAGCCATTGCCATTGTATGAACTTCTTACCATCTTAATTGTGAAATTTTGACATGGAAATATTTTATAAAGTGATATTTGAAATGGTTATGTTCATGGCATGATTACCAATGATTTATGGTATTAGTTATATTTTGATGAACATACTTGTTATTAAAAGCATATTTTTTGCTATCATTGTGAAAAGAAAAGAAATGAGCACGGTCACATGGAAATTCGTGTGGTGCATCAGTAGGGGATGCCCTACCAACGGTTATGATCATGTTAATGAGAAAAGAAAGAGAAAGTGGGCCATGTCGGATGGAGCGAGAAAAGCCCGTACCAGAGAGTAGAAAATACACACCCTGACTGAGGTAGTTTGATATGAAATTAAATTAATAGTTATCATATGATATTCTGAAAATAATTAATCCTATCATACATGTCATTATTTTACGATTCTCATGTGCATAGATATAGTGCATTCATGTGACCAAAGTTGTTTACTGTAGTTTATACAGCTGAACATGACGTGATGAGCTATATTGATAATGATTTATTGTTAAACTTATTGGGATTTAATTTTCACTATATTTCCATGTCATGTTCAGAAAATTAGTTATGCAAATTTTTTCCTATAGCTCTGGCTTTTAGTGCATGTTGGATCGAGTTATTCTATGATGGGCGGATCCTAAAGAAAATGTTTGTGGGTGAGTTGGCACAGATCCCGGTGAAGGTGAAACCACCCGCACCTGAATCTCCAGAATTGGTCAACCAGAATAAATAAGTTGTAGATATTTATGTGTTTGAAATGTTTTCGTACATTTTGATTAATGATGTGTATGTGAACTTTATATTGTATAATAAAAAAAAGTTGTTACAATTCCAATGGCTAAAAATCGTGAGACATAGATCTACATTTTTCATGTTAACCATTTATTTTAATTTCTTACCGATTCTTCTCAGAATTTTAAAAACAGAAGCTTAAAATTTTGCCACCCATAGCCATACCTATGTAGAACTATCTACACCAGCCTAAGTATTCAAATATACATATCACGCAAGTTTAATATGTAACATGATATAGCAACATCCATGACCAATCATCAGTTCGAAGATCAAAATCCCATAAAATTGTTATAAATTTCAAAAAATTTCAAAGAGAAATATTGTTAAACCTACCTAAGGATCTCCCTAGCTTACTTAAGAATGAAGAGAAAAGATGGATTCAAGTGGAGATTTAGCTAACTTACCTTGCGCACTTAGTCCTCTAGACTTCTCCTTCCTCTTTCTTCCTCTCTTCCTCTCCTTTCCTCATCTACCTTGCTTATCTTTTTCCTCTCCCTCACTTGGACGAAATTCTAATGTTATAAGGGTGGGTTTGGCTTAAATAAACTATCAAATAATTCACCTTTCATGATCCTGGGTCTACCTTATCACAATTAGGATGCACTTGGTTGATTTTTTGGAAAAAAAACAACTCACGTTCGTATCTTCCTCTTCCTTAGTCAAGATATACATAGGAAAAGGAGATTTGTACTTTGAAAATTATGATAATATGTTCTTAAGACAAGGGAAAAGGTCCCTTTGATTTAGGGATTCATTTCCTTTTTCTTTTATCTTAATCAAGTATGATAGGTTTGCCTTTTTAGGTGGTAAATTTCCAACCCTTGAATCTTCCTTGCTTAGCTGAAATTATATACGTAGGATAAGGATGTTTTGTCCAAATGCCATGTATTATTATACCACTTGCTAAAATTATGAGTGTGGGATATATATGTTTTTTCCTAATGTCATGTATTATTACACCACTTGCTAAAATTATGAGTGTAAAATATAGATATTTATCACACCACTTGCTGAATTTTTTTGTCTTAATGCCATGTCACCTAATCTTGATTACACTATTATTTCATCATTTTATTTTTATTTTTCCTCTAGGATTTGGGCTCATTCTTACCCATTTCCTTTACTTTGGCTAAAATTCTACCTTTCATAATGGGCTTGGTCACATTTTCATGATTTTTGGGCTACTGGTCCAACTTCTAAATTCTAGTCCAAGTCTATGTTTTATTTCTTTCTTGGACTATCCTATTGGTTTGCTAAAAAAATTCATGTGAAGTGGAAAAACTCTATATGAAGTCTCTATAGGTGAAAGCCCATTTTATGGCTAGAGATGTTAAACATAGTAATTTCTAACTCTTGAATTAGAAAAAATTACCCTAATCCAATCTTCTTAAAATTTTAAGACCTTTACTTACGTCACAAAAATTTATCTTTCTTACCAAAGAATTTCTCCTATGATTAGTATGTTATTTCTAATTTTTCCTATTAGGTTTTCTCTCTTTACTTGTTCCCTTAATGTTAGAAACATTTTCTGTAACAACTTTTATTCATTTATTTATTATTATAAAATATAAAGTTCACATACACATCATTAATCAAAACGTATGTACAACATTTCAAACACATAAATATCTACATCTTATTTATTCTGGTTGACCAATTCCGGAGATTCGAGTGCAGGTGGTTGCATCGTCACTGAAATCTATGCCAATTCGCCCACAAACATTTTATTTAGGATCCGCCCATCATAGAATAACTCGATCCAACGTGCACTATAAGCCAGAGCTATAGAAAAATCTGCATAACTAATTTTTTGAACATGACATGGACATATAGTGAGAATTAAATCCTAGTAAGTTCAACAATAAATCATTATCAATATAGTCATCACATCATGTTCACCTATATAAACTACAGTAAATAACTTTAGTCACATGAATGCACTATATCTATGCACATGAAAATCGTATAGTAATGACATGTATGACAGGATTGATTATTTTTAGAATATCATATGATGACTATCAATTTATTCTCATATCAAGCTACCCCGGTCAGGGTGAGTATTTTTCTACTCTCCGGTACGGGCTTATCTCGCTCCGTCTGACATGGCACACTTTCACTTTCTTTTCTCATTGACATATTCATAACCGTTCGTAGGGCATTCCCTACTGGTGCATCACATAGATTGCCATGTGACCGTGCTCATTTATTTTCTTTTCACAATGATAGCCAAAAATATGCTTTCAATAACAAGTATGTTCATCAAAATATAACTATAACCAAAAATCATTGGTAATCATGCCATGAACATAACATTTCAAATATCAATTTATAAAATATTTCCATGTCAATTTTCACACTTAAGATGGTAAGAAGTTCATACAATGGCAATGGCTGTGGCTATACTAGTCATTGATTATTTTCATTTATAAGATTCATCTTCTTTTTTAAATATTAATTTTATTTTATTATTTTCATGATGCAAGTTTTCATCCTATCTAACCTTTTCTTACTAATCAGAGCATAACTTCCTCAATTTAACTCCGATATAGGTGATCTTAGTGTCAATTGCAAGATAAAACAATTATATAAAACTATTATGTTGAACAGTTTAATGAAATAATAAGAAATTAAGGTGATATTATTCCCTCAAAGTACATGTTATTTCTTCTTGGGTAGGTTTTGACCTCTACCTACTAATCTGTCCATATCTCCCTCATAAAAATTCCAAATTAAGTGATTTCAGTGGCAACAAATCCGTGACACACATATATATAATTTCTATGTTAACCAGTTATTTTAATTCCTTATATACTATTACCAAAAATTAAAATACCAAAGCTATCCTAACATATTCTTCCCTGATTAACCATTTTCTGACCTTTGTTTACTAATCGGAACATATCTACCTCATATTAGCTCTAAATTGAATGATTCCAGTGGCTAAAAATCCGTGACACATATATCTATAATTAATTTGTTAACCATTTATTTTAGTTCCTTATAGAACATTCCCAGAAATTAAAACACCAAAGCTATCCTAATATGTTCTTCCCTGATTAACCATTTTCTGACCTTTGTTTACTAATCGGACCATATTTACCCCATATGAACTCTAACTTGTATGATTCCAGTGGCTAAAACTCCATGACACATATATATAATTCATATTTTAACCATTTATTTTAATTCCTTATAGAATATTCCCAAAAATTAAAATACCGAAGCTATCATAACATATTCTTCCCCGATTAACCATTTTCTGACCTTTTTTTACTAATTGGAACATATATACCTCATATGAACTCTAAATTGAATGATTCCAGTGGCTAAAAATCCGTGAGACATAAATATACATTTTTTATGTTAACCATTTGTTTAGATTCCCTATAGAATGTTCCCATAAATTAAAACACAGAAGCTTAAAATTCTGCCACCCATCGCCATACCCATGCAGAACTTATCTACACCAACCTAAGTATTCAAACATACATAATATATAACATGATATAGCAACATCCATGACCAATCATTAAAGTTCTAAAATCAAAATCTAATATAACAAAACTTTTCTTCAAAAAGAAATATTGTTAAACTTACTTGGAGCACTTAGTCCCCTAGACTTCTCCTTCCCCTTTCTTCCTTTCTTCCTCTCCTTTCCTCACTCTACCTTGCTTCTATTTTTCCTCTCCCTCACTTGGACGAAATTATAATGTTGTAAGGGTGGGTTTTCTTATATAGACCACCAAATAATTCACCTTTCATGATCATGGGTCTACCTTATCACAATTAGATTACACTTGGTTGAATTTTTGGAAAACAAACAACTTTTGTTCTTGTCTTCCCCTTCCTTAGTCAAGATATGCATAGGAAAAAGAGATTTGTATTTTGAAAATTATGATAATATGTTCTTAAGATATGGGACAAGGTCCCTTTGACTTAGGGATTCATTTACTTTTTCTTTTGTCTTAATCAATTATGATAGGTTTGCCTTTTTAAGTGGCAAATTTCTAGCCCTTCAATCTCCATTATTTGGTTGAAATTATTTGTGTGGAATAGAAATATTTTGTTCTAATTCTATGTATTATCATACCACTTGCTAAAATTATGAGTGTAGGATATAGATCTTTTGTCCTAAAGCCTTGTATTATCATACCACTTGCTAAATTTTTTTTTTAAAGCCACTTCACCTAATCTTGATTACACCGTTATCTTATCGCTTTATTTTTATTTTTCTTATTGGATTTGGGCTCACTCTTGTCCATTTTCTTTACTTTGGTTAGAATTCTACATTTCATAATGGGCTTGGTCATAGTTTCAGGATTTTTGGGCTACCGGTCCAATTTCTATATCCTAGTCTAAGTCTATGTTTTATTTCTTGCTTAGGTTATCCAATGGGCTTGCTAAAAAAATTTGTGTTAAGTGGAAAACCTCTACATGAATTGTCCATAAGTGAAACCCAATTTATGGGTGGAGATACTAAACTTAGTAACTTTAACTCTTAAATTAGGAAAAATTACCCTAATCCAATCTTCTTGAAATTTTAAGACCTTTACTTACTTCACAAAAATTTATCTTTCTTATCCAAGAATTTCAACTTTCTTTGGCATGTTTATTTCTAATATTTCCTCTTAGGTTTTCTCTCTTTACCTATTCTATTAGTGTTAGAACATTTCTATGCATACACGTAAGTTGAAGAATTTCTAAGGATTATATTTCCTTAGGTATCTAAAAATTGTCTAATAAATTTTATTTCCTTAAATATTTATGTATGTTTATCCATAAAGGAAACAAAATTAGGGATGTTACTTTGAATACTTTTGTACTTTTATTAATACATTAAACGAAATTAGGGATGTTACATTTCCCTCCCCCTAAAGGAAATTTTGTCCTCAAAATTTCAAAAATTACATAGTAAGAACAATTTTGGATATTTCTTTCTCATGACTTCTTCTAACTCCCAAGTTGCTTCTTCTGGAGTCAAACCTTCCCATAATACCTTAACTAGGGGAATAGTTTTATTCCGCAATTGCTTCACGTTAGTGTTCAGTATAGATGCTTGTACTAGCTGGTATGTCATGTTCTCCTTTATTTGGATTGGTTCATCTCGTATCACATGTGAGGAGTCTGGAAGATACGTTCGTAGCTGTGATACATGAAAAACATTATGCAAGTTGGACAAATTAGGTGGGAGAGCAACTTAATATGTTGACGTCCCTACTTTCTTCAGAATTTGGTAGGGTCCCAAAAATCGCGGATTTAGCTTTTTGGTCTTGAGAGACCTACCAACTCCAGTGGTCGATGAAAGTTTTAAAAATACATGGTCCCCTTCCTCAAACTCCAGAGGTCTATGTCTCTTATCATAGTAACTCTTTTGTCGACTTTGAGCTGTGAGTATTTTATCTCGTATCATCCTGATTTGTTCAGTGGTTTGTTGAACTAGATCAGGACCCAGCAAGTTCTTTTCTCCTACCTCAAACCAACATAGTGGAGATCGGCACTTCCTACCATATAAAGCTTCGTAGGTGGCCATCTTAATACTGGAGTGATAACTATTATTATAAGCAAACTCTACTAAAGGTAGGTACTTATCCCATCGTTTATCTTGCTCTAACACACAGGCTCTTAACATGTCTTCTAGAGTTTGAATGGTCCGTTCTGTCTGGCCGTTAGTCTGAGGATGGTAGGCAGTACTGAACTGCAACTAAGTACCAAAAGCTTCCTGCAACGCCTTCCAAAACCTTGACGTGAACCTCGAATCTCTATCAGAAACAATATTTAATGGAATCCCATGCAGTCTAACTATTTCCTGGACGTACAGTTAAGCCAATTTATCCAGTGAAAAGTTAATTTTTATAGGCAGAAAGTGAGCAGATTTGGTTAATATATCAACTATTACCCATATAGAGTCATGTCCCACTGAAGTCTTAGGTAAACCCACAAAAAAGTCCATTGAGATACTGTCCCATTTCCATTTAGGGATCTCAAGAGGATGTAGAAATCCCGCTGGCTTTTGATGTTCCACCTTCACCTTTTGGAAAATTAGACATTTCGCCACGAACTCCGCAATATCCTTTTTCATCCCTGGCCACCAATACATCCTTTTTAAGTCCTGGTACATTTTAGTGCATCCAGGATGGACAGTATATATACTCGGATGTGTTCCTGTAGGATCTTAGTCCTCAACTCTCGTTCTTGAGGGACACAAATCCTTCCTTGATACATGATTGCTCTATCTTCCATGACAGAAAAATTTCCTTAATCTTTATGATCCTATAAGTATTGGTTGTGAACTTGATCCTCTTTGATCTGGGCTCTAAGGTCACACCCTATACTTAAACCATTAATGATTGGCTTCTTTGAGGAAAAAGTAGTGTCCAGCTTCAAATTCTGAAACTCCTCTAGTATTTGCATCTCATACAGCATCATCTGGCCCATGTGTAGAGATTTTCGACTTAAGGCATCAGCTACAACATTCGCCTTTCCTAGATGATACTTTATCTCAAACTTGTAGTCATTGAGAAATTCCACCCATCTTCGTTGCCTCATACTTCAAAGGTTGCTCCATATAAGTAATGTCGCCAAATCTTTAATGCAAACACCACCGCCGCCAATTCAAGATCATGGGTTGGATAGTTTCCTTCGTGGGGTCTTAGTTTTCTAGAGGCTTAAGCAACTACTCTCTTGTCTTGCATTAGCACACACCCTAGCCCTTTCTTTGTAGCATCATTATACACTTCAAAATGTCCTGTGGGGTCTGGAATAATTAAAACTAGAGGAGTGGTCAGTCTTGTCTTAAGCTCCTAAAAATTAGCTTCACATTGATCAGTCCATTTGAAAAGACTTCCCTTCCTGGTCAATTTAGTCAATGGCAAGGCTATACGAGAGAATTTTTGTATAAACCTCCTGTAGTATCCTACCAAACCCAGGAAACTTCTGACTTCCGTAACCGTCTTTGCTCTTTCCCATTGAATTACTGCTTCCGTCTTGCTAGGATCTACGGCTACCCCTCTATTTGAGATGACATGTCCGAGAAACTTTACTTCTGACAGCTAAAATTCACACTTCTCCAATTTGGCATACAACTTTTTTCTCTTTCAGTACTTGCAGCACAATTCAGAGATGTTGTTCATGTTCTTTCTCACTCTTAGAATATATCAAGATGTCATCAATGAGCACTACCACAAATTGATCTAGGTAGGGTCAAAAAATGCGATTTATGTAATCCATGAAAATTGTAGGTGCATTTGTTAACCCGAAAGGCATTACGAGAAACTCATAGTGCCCATACCTAGTCCTGAAGGCAGTTTTTGGTACATCCTCCTCCTTGATCCTAATCTGATTATATCCCGACCTCAAGTTAATCTTAGACAAGATAGAGGCTCCCTTCAATTGATCTAATAAGTCATCTATCCTAGGGAGAGCATACTTATTTTTTACAGTGACCTTATTTAGCTGTCTATAGTCTATGCATAGTCTAAGGCTTCTGTCTTTCTTCTTAACAAACAATACAGAAGCTCCCCAAGGTGATACACTTGGTCTAACAAATTGCTTGTCTAACAGTTCCTCTAACTGTTTCTTGAGTTCCTGTAGTTCTTTAGAGGCCATTCTATAAGGTGCAATAGAGATAGGCCCTGTCCCAGGTAAGAGATTAATAGAAAATTCTATCTCTCTCTTGGGAGGTAAGCCTGGAATATCTGATGAAAATACTTAAAGAAATTCGTTGGCTATTGTAATTTCATCAAGCTTCACTTTAACTTCTAGATTTGATAAGTGCAAGAGAATGTATCCAAGTACTCCATTCTTCAACTCCCTATTAACTTGATTGGCATTAAGTATCAATAACTGCACCTCCTCTTTTGGAGTAGGAGATAGAAATTCAACGGTGTTGTTACAACAATTCAGTAACACCCGATTTCTAGACATCCAGTCTAACCCTAGAATGCCCTCAATACCTCTTAAAGGTAAACAGACGAGGTCTATAGAAAAGGTTTTTTCCTGAATGATGACTTGACAGTTCTTACATACAAAGGAAGTTAATACCCTTTCCCCTGTGGGGGTAACTACAGATAGCTCATAGGGAGTTTCAGAAATAGGAAACTGAAACTTCCTAATACATTTTTTCGATATAAATGAATGACTAGCACTAGAGTCAAACAACACCATAAGATCAAATCCATAGATATAGCATGTACCTTGAATCATTTCAGAAGATTGAGCTGCCTCTTGGCCACTCAGGGTGAAAAGCCTTCCTTTCACCTGAGGCTTCTGTTCTGGCTGGTTTCCCATATTTTGTGGGCAGCTCCTTGCAAAATGGTCCTTCTGTCTGCATTTAAAACAAACATCTAGTCCCATGTAGCATGGCCAGTTACCATGCATGCGTCTGTACTTAGTGCACTTGACTAGAGCAAGGTCTTGTTGGAAGGGTTGAGGACTCACAGTCATTGTCCTCTTGCCAGTACCTTGTCCTTTTCCTCTGACATTTCTGCTAGAATTTTATGGCCTATTCTTCCTTTTCCAAAAGTTCTGTCTTTGTTTCTCATCCTCCACTGCCTTCAAACTCTTCTCCAGGAGTCTGTATTTATTTATCAGAGGTATAAACTCCCTTATCTCTATAGCTATAACAACATTCTTTATCTTCGGGTTCAGTCCCGCTTCGAACTTAACAGCCTTCCATGCTTCATCTGGGTTAAATCGCAGGTAAAAGGAGAACTTAGACAACTCCTCAAATCTCGCGATGTACTGGTCTATGGTCATGCTACCTTGCCTGAGTTGGAGAAATTTGATCTCCTTCTCTGCTCGCACAATACTTGGAAAGTACTTTTCCAAAAAGGTGTCTTTGAACACCTGCTAAGTGATCTGCCTTCCCTGGTGAGCTAAAAGTTCTCTAGCTCCCCGCCACCAATATTCTGCTTCATCTTTTAGCATATATGCAGCGAAGATTACTTGCTTCTCCTCAGTACAGCCCATCACTTCAAATATTTTCTCTAACTCCCTTATCCATCTTTCAGCTACAATCGGGTCAAAGCCGCCTTGAAAACAAGGTGGCCGAGTCCTCAGGAACTCGGATATGTCGTTATCATTTCCAACCATCTGGTTGTTAGCACCATTCGAGTTATTAGCATTTTGAAGGTATTGTAGAATTTGGTTAGTGGTCATGACTTGGTCTCGGATTGCCGTGGCCAGGTTGTGCAGGGTTTCCTCCACATTGTTTGCTGGATTCCTCCTTGGTGGTGCCATTTCCTACTATGGCAAAAACAAAGTTATGTTGCTATTAAGGTGATCAAGCCCAATAGTTAGTTTAAAAAAAACATATTTAACAGCAGTCATAACACCACCTCGGCATATAGATAAGAAACACTAGTAATTTCTTACCTATATGAAATCATTGATCCCCTACACAGCACTACCACAACATACTCAAGATACTATAAGATCGATTCAGATAGCCAACCACTCACTGGCCATCTAGGATCGACCTGCTCTGATACCAATTATGTAACAGAAAAGTTTTGAAACTTATAATATTTATATGAGATTTTGATCTTAGAACTTTGATGATTGGTCATGGATGTTGCTATATCATGTTACATATTGATCTTGTATGTGATGTATGTTTGAATACTTAGGCTGGTATAGAAAGTTCTGCATAGGTATGGCTATGGCTGGCAAAATTTTAAGTTTCTGTGTTTTAATTTCTGAGAATTATCTGTAGGGAATTAAAATAAATGGTTAACATAATAATTAAAGATATATGTGTCACAGATTTTTAACGACTAAAATCACTCAATTTGGAGTCCATATGAGGAAGATATGAGGTGATTAGTAGTCAAAGGTCAGAAAATGGTTTATCAGGGAAGAATATGTTAGGATAGCTTCTGTGTTTTAATTTTTGAGCATTATCTGTTGGGAATTAAAATAAATGACTAACATAAGAATTAAAGATATATGTGTCTCGGATTTTTAGCCACTAGAATCATTCAATTTAGAGTTCATATGAGGTAGATATGTTCTGATTAGTAAACAAAGGTCAGAAAATGGTTAATCAGGGAAGAATATGTTAAGATAGCTTTGGTGTTTTAATTTCTGGGAACATCCTATAAGGAATTAAAATAAATAGTTAACATATGAATTGTAGATATATGTGTCACGGATTGTTAACCACTGGAATAACTTAATTTGGAATTCTTATGAGGGAGATATGGATAGATTAGTAGGTAGAGATCAGATTCCGGTGAAGATCTCTGAATCAAATAATTCTTATTCAAAGTTACTTTATGTTGGGCAGATCTCAGAATCAAATAAGATGTTTGTGGTTGAGTTGGCTCAGATCCCAGTGAAGGTGCAACCACCCGCACCTGTATCTCCAGAATTGGTCAACCAAAATAAACAAGATGTCAATATCTATGTGTTTGATACGTTGCATGTACGTTTTGATTAATGACGTGTATGTGAACTCAATATAGTATAATAATAAAGAAAAAAAAGGTTGTTAACTCCATTTATGTAGATGCAACAAATTTTTTATGTAGGTAGGAAACACTAGTAATTTCTTACCTATATGAATTCACTGATCGCTACACAGCACAACCACAAACATACTAAAGACACTATAAGATCGATTCAGATAACCATCCAACCACTGGCCATCAAGGAGCGACCTGCTCTGATACCAATTATGTAAACTTTTTTTTCTTTTATTTATTATTATACAATATAAAGTTCACATACACATCATTAATCAAAACGTACGTACAACATTTCAAACACATAAATATCTACATCTTATTTATTCTGGTTGACAAATTCTGGAGATTCGGGTGCAGGTGGTTGCACCTTCACCAGGATCTGTGCCAACTCGCCCACAAACATTTTATTTAGGATCTGCCCATCATAGAATAACTCGATCCAAAGTGCACTAAAAGCCAGAGCTATAGAAAAATATGCATAACTATTCTTCTGAACATGATATGGAAATATAGTGAGAATTTAATCCCAGTTGGTTCAACAATAAATCGTAATTTACCATCAATATAGTTCATCATGTCATGTTTAGCTGTATAAACTACAGAAATTATCTTTGGTCACATGAATGCATTATATCTATGCACATAAGAATCATACAGTCATGATATGTATGACAAGATTAACTATTTTCATAATATCATATGATAACTATCAATTTATTCTCATATCAAGCTACCCCGGTCAGGGTGAGTATTTTCTACTCTCCGGTACGGGCTTTTCTCGCTCCGTCCGACCTGGCCCACTTTCTCTTTCTTTTCTCATTAACATCATCATAATCGTTGGTAGGGCGTCCCCTACTGGTGCACCACACGGATTGCCATGTGACCGTGCTCATTTCTTTTCTTTTCGCAATGATAGCCAAAAATATGCTTTCAATAACAAGTATGTTCATCAAAATATAACTATTACCAAAAATCATTGGTAATCATGCCATGAACATAACCATTTCAAATATCACTTTATAAAATATTTTCATGTCAAAATTTCACACTTAAGTTGGTAAGACGTTCATACAATGGCAATGGCTATGGCTATACTAGTCATTTATTATTTTCATTTATAAGATTCATCTTCTTTTTCTTTATTTCTTTATTTTCTTGATGCAGGTTTTCATTCTATCTAACCTTCTCTTACTAATCAGAGCATAACTCCCTCAATTTAACTCCGATGTACTCAAATTCCCTGATCACTTACTGTGACTTGGGTCGAGGTCACTATACTTATAGCAAATATTTTCATTGCATTGACCAAATTGCCGAGTGACAGTGGTAATGTGAGGAGGCTGTAGGGTGATGTACTCACATTTCCTGATCACTTACTGTGACTGGGGTCAAGGTCACTATGCATATAGCAAATGAGTTATATTTTCATTGCATTGACTAGATTGTAAAGTGAGGCAGGTGCATTAAAAGTAACGCTTTCACCTTCAAATCATAATATTTTACTATAGCTTATAGAGCTGAGCATAATAACATTTGTTTAATGATCATACCATAGTGCATATGGTTTTGGATATCTGAATATCCTTTGATTTAAGAATATTTGAAATACGGGTCTCATATGAATGTACTTTTGAACTGTATTTTCTATGTGACATATTTTAAAATATAAGTACATCCATATGCTGACCTAAGAGGTCATAGGATGAATTATTTGCTCACTGAGTTGTCAAACTCACTACACGATATTTCCTCATTTTTCAGATAAGAATATCAGAGTCTAATTTGGCAGATAGGTGATATATTCTCTGGGTGAGTCTACGTTGCTTCCAAGACTCACGGTTTTTGAATTATACTGTGTTTGTATTCTAGAGTGCTCTGAACGCTACAGGCAGGATCCTGTTTCTGCTGTACTATGATGTTTATAGACTTGGTATGTATATTGTGTATACATGAGAGATCTTATATGGATTTGTTCCCATGATAAAGAATTGAATTATGTATCTTTTTGGGAAATATCTGATTATAAAAAGAATAATAGAACAGAAATGTTTACTTTACGTAACGTAAATTAAGGGCGTTACAAGTTGATACCAACTTGTAACGCCTCCAATTTACGTTACGTAAAATAAACATTGTTTTTATTTTATTTTCCGCAATTAGATATTTTCCATAAAGATACATAATTCAATTCTTTATCATGGGAATAGATATATATAGGATCTCTCATGTATACATAAATATATAGATCAAGTCTATAAACATCAAAGTACAACAGAAACGGGGATCCTGCCTGTAGCATTCAGAGCACTCTAGAATACAAACACAGTATAATTCAAAGACCATGAGTCTTGGAAGCAATGTAGACTCACCCAGAGAATATATCACCTATTTGCCAAATCAGACTCTGATATTCTTATCTGAAAAATGTGGAAATATCGTGTAGTGAGTTTGACAACTCAGTGAGCAAATAATTCCTCCTATGACCTCTTAGGTCGGCATATGGATGTACTTATATTTTAAAATGTGTCACATAGAAAATATAGTTCAAAAGTACATTCATATGGGACCCGTATTTCAAATATTCTCATATCAAAAGATATTCAGATATCCAAAACCATATGCACTATGGTATGATCATTAAACAAATGTTGTTATGCTCAGCTCTATAAGCTATAGTAAAATATTATGATTTGAAGGTAAAATCATTACTTTTAATGCACCTGCCTCACTTGGCAATCTGGTCAATGCAATGAAAATATAACTCATTTGCTATACGCATAGTGACCTTGACCCTAGTCACAATAAGTGATCTGGGAATGTGAGTACATCACCCTCCTACCTCCCCACATTACCACTATCACCCGGTTGGAGCGGCCCTCCCCCGGCTCACTTACGCTAATAGGGTGTCCCCAATTCGATACCGTCACAAGCCATACAACCAGCCGATATTCATCAATACATATATATACATGTAAAATATCAAGCAACTCGCCATGAGCTTTACTTTTTCCATTCAATCTCATTTATAATATGACATGCATCATTTTCACAAGTATATAACTTTACAAATCAATGCATTGTGCACATAATATTCATTTTATCAAATAATGATAATTACAAGTGAAATCAGATACATCATGAGTTCAGAAATCCATTTTCAAATACTATACTCTTCTTGAATCATATTTCAAATTATAAAAAGTTCAGATCATTTTAATGCATTTCAGAAACATATCAAAGTGTAAATATCTCATAAACATAATCATATACATGCTCAATTATCAAGAAGAGTATAGGGTAAGCCATAAGAAGAATCATCTACTCACAGGGTAGGGCTCCTAATTGGACAGCCTTAAATTGTACTTTTCCAAGCTGAATTTGATCAATTAGGTGAAATGGCATTAAGACAAAAATTTAGCAAGTGGTATGATAATACAAGGCTTTAGGACAAAACATCTATATCCTACACTCATAATTTTAGAAAGTGATATGATAATACATAGATTAGGACAAAACATTTCTATTCCACACAAATAATTTCAACCAAATAATGGAGATTGAAGGGCTAGAAAGTTGCCACTTAAAAAGGCAAACCTATCATAATTGATTAAAACAAAAGAAAAAGTAAATGAATCCCTAAATCAAAGGGACCTTGTCTCATATCTTAAGAACATATTATCATAATTTTCAAAATACAAATCTATTTTTCCTATGCATATCTTGACTAAGGAAGATGAAGATAAGAACATATGTTGTTTGTTTTCCAAAAATTCAACCAAGTGTAACCTAATTGTGTTAAGGTAGACCCATGATCATGAAAGGTGAATTATTTGGTGGTCTATATAAGAAAACCCAACCTTACAACATTAGAATTTCGTCCAAGTGAGGGAGAAGAAAAATAGAAGCAAGGTAGAGTGAGGAAAGGAGAGGAAGAAAGGAAGAAAGGGGAAGAAGAAGTCTAGGGGACTAAGTGCTCCAGGTAAGTTTAACAATATTTCTTTTGGAAGAAAGTTTTGTTATATTAGATTTTGATCTTATAACTTTAATGATTGGCCATGGATGTTGCTATATCATGTTACATATTATGTATGTTTGAAAACTTAGGTTGGTGTAGATAAGTTCTGCATGGGTATGGCTATGGGTGGCAGAATTTTAAGCTTCTGTGTTTTAATTTATGGGAACATTCTATAGGGAATTCTGAACAAATGGTTAACATAAAAAATGTATATTTATGTCTCACAGATTTTTAGCCACTGGAATCATTCAATTTAGAGTTCATATGAGGTAGATATGTTCCAATTACTAAACAAAGGTCAGAAAATGGTTAATCAGGGAAGAATATGTTAGAATAGCTTCGGTGTTTTAATTTTTGGGAATATTCTATAAGGAATTAAAATAAATGGTTAACATATGAATTATAGATGTATGTGTCACGGAGTTTTAGCCACTAGAATCATTCAAGTTAGAGTTCATATGAGGTAGATATGGTCTGATTAGTAAACAAAGGTCAGAAAATGGTTAATCAGGGAAGAATATATTAGGATAGCTTCGGTGTTTTAATTTATGGGAACATTCTATAAGGAACTATGATAAGAGTCAAATTATTGCATTTTTGTTATAATTTAAATATTGATATTTGTGTGAAAATTGTGTTTATTTGATTATTTAATCCACAAATGTCATTTCACAGGTATTTCATTTTTAAAGTACAATTTCAGGTAAAATAATAATTTTGGAGAAGTTTTGGACAAATTTCAATGACCGGGATTGAGTGAGAATCAAGAAAAGAGAATTTCAAGATTTAGAATTCCCGCCGTCGGCGAGACTATTCTCGCTGCGGCGAGAATGCTGCTGCATAATTTTCCCAAGAGTGCGAATTTTGACAAATTCAAATCTAGCCACCAGCCAAATGCATCTCGTCGCCAGCGAGAATTGGAGATACAACATTTTAGTTTTTTCTAGAAAGCTCACCGCGGCGACTTTCGTCCAAAACGCATTTTTTATGTCGTTTTGTTCCAAAATTTCCCCCAAAACCCTAGATCTATATATACCATAAGATAGAGAAAGAGGGGACGGTGAAATAGACTGGGGAGAGGCATTTTTGGAGGAGAGAAAGCCATTTTAGATAGAAAGCTTGGAGAATCTTGAAGGATCATCACCATTGTTTCTGCCAAGTGTTCATCTCCAAGAGTTCTTCATCTCTTCTCCTTAGCTTTCTTTTTCTGCAGTTTATTCCGATTTTGTATTCATGTATTCAGTTGAGATAATAGTTGTTCTTATTTCCATTATGAACTAATTCATTTTTGGCTAAGGCTATGATGTAGTTGAATTAAGAAAATCTGATTTCTTTTGTTATGGTTATATGAGTTCATTGTCTTCAAGTTGAGTATTTATTTCAATGCTTAATGCTTCTAAATTTCTAGCCAAGATTTAGATGATTTGTTGCATTATATTGAGACCGAGAGGAGATGTGTAATGAATGCTTCTCGTGATAAATACCATATGTTGAATGCGAGTGTGAGACTTAATGCATGATGTATGTGGTTATTCTAGAAATTCCAGAAATCAGAATGTGCTTGTTTGTGATTAAATCTTCATAGAAATATAGTTGGTTATCATAGATAAGTAATTCTAATATAACTCGACAGAGAGTATTAGATAAGTTTGGGTTTTTCAACCATCACTTTTAGCTTTGATTCTCATATAACATGACTTGAAATCGGATTGAATTGATTCAGTGAAATCAAATGCCTTAGCGTTTTTAATCATTTGTGAACAACATTCAATTGTGTTCTTTGCATTTATTTATAAGTGAATTTGCCTCTTAAACAATTTCAACAATTTGGTTTTCAAATAAAATTAGGATTAGTCAATTTCGGTACTGAGTAACGCCATTCCTTGTGGGTTCAATATCCGTACTTTTGTACACTTTATTACTTGAACGATTCGTTCACTTGCGAAAATAAGCATCAAACTAAAATAAATGGTTAACAAATGAATTATAGATATATGTATCACGGATTTTCAGCCACTGGAATCATTCAATTTAGAGTTCATATGAGGTAGATATGGTCTGATTAGTAAACAAATGTCAGAAAAAGGTTAATCAGGGAAGAATATATTAGGATAGCTTCGGTGTTTTAATTTCTGGGAACATTCTATAAGGAATTAAAATAAATGGTTAACATATGAATTATAGATATATGTGTAACGGATTTGAAGACACTAGAATCACTTAATTTGGAACTTTTATTAGGGAGATATGGATAGATTAGCATGTAGAGGTCAGAACCTACCCGAGAAGAAAAAACCTGTACTTTGAGGGAATAATATCACCTTGATTTCTTAATATTTCTCTAAACTATTCAACATAATAGTTTTAGATAATTTTTTTATCTTGAAATTGACACCAAGATCAACTACTTCGAAGTTAAATTGAGGGAGTTATACTCTGATTAGTAAGAGAAGGTTAGATAGGATGAAAACCTGCATCAAGAAAATAATGAAATAAAATTAATATTTAAAAAAGAAGATGAATCTTATAAATGAAAATAATAAATGACTAGTATAGCCGTAGCCATTGCCAATGTATGAACTTCTTACCATCTTAAGTGTGAAATTTGACATGGAAATATTTTATAAAGTGATATTTGAAATGGTTATGTTCATGGCAAGATTACCAATAATTTTTGGTAATAGTTATATTTTGATGAACATACTTGTTATTGAAAGCATATTTTTGGCTATCATTGTGAAAAGAAAATAAATGAGCACGGTCACATGGCAATCTGTGTGGTACACCAGTAGGGGACGCCCTACCAACGGTTATGAATATGTCAATGAGAAAAGAAAGAGAAAGTGTGCCATTTCAGACGGAGCGAGATAAGCCCATACCGAAGAGTAGAAAAATACTCACCCTGACCGGGGTAGCTTGAGATGAGAATAAATTGATAGTCATCATATGATATTCTGAAAATAATCAATCCTGTCATACATGTCATTACTGTACGATTTTCATGTGCATAGATATAGTGCATTCATGTGACCAAAGTTATTTACTGTAGTTTATACAGCTGAACATGGCGTGATGACTATATTGATAATGATTTATTGTTGAACTTACTGGGATTTAATTCTCACTTTATTTCCATATCATGTTCAGAAAATTAGTTATGTAGATTTTTTTATAGCTCTGGCTTTTAGTGCATGTTGCATAGAGTTATTTTATGCTGGGCGGATCCTAAATAAAATGTTTGTGGGCGAGTTGGCACAGATTCTGGTGAAGATGCAACCACCCGCACCCGAATCTCTAGAATTGGTCAACCATAATAAATAAGATGTAGATATTTATGTGTTTGAAATGTTGTACGTACGTTTTGATTAATGATGTGTATGTGAACTTTATATTGTATAATAATAAATAAATAAATAAAAAGTTGTTACATAATTCCTTAGAAATTCTTCACCTTATGTATATGCATAGAAAATGTTTATAACATTAAGAGAACAAATAAAGAGGGAAAACCTAATAGGAAAAGAAAATTAGAAATAACATAATAAAGAGATGCAAAATTCTTGGATAAGGAAGATAAATTTTTAGAAACAAGTAAAGGTCTTAAAATTTCAAGAACATTGGATTAGGGTAATTTTTCCTAATTCAAAAACTAGAGTGACTAAGTTTAACATCTTTACCCATATATTAGGCTTTTACCTATGGACACTTCATATAGAGTTTTTCCACTTCACATAAGTTTCTAGCAAGCCCATTGGATAACCTAGGCAAGAAATAAAACATAGACTTGGACTAGGATATAGTAATTGGATCGATAGACCAAAAATTATGAAAATGTGACCAAGCCCTCCAAGAAAAGTAGAATTTTATCCAAAGCAAAGAAAATGGGTAGGAATAAGCCCATAATGGGTAGGAATTGTATCCAAAACATAGACTTGATGTTAATTTGCTTTATCATTGTTTCGTTTTTTCTTTAATTTTGTTTTAAATTGAGTTTGTTGAGTTGTGTTAATTGTTTGTTCATTTAGAGTTGTTGCTGCTCATTTGCATTATTTAGTTTAGTCATTTCTTGCAAATTTTTTAGTTTGTTTATTTTGCTCTTTTATTTTATTTATCATAAAAAGGTAACTTTGTGTTGTTTGAGTGCTTGTTGATTTTCAGTTTGTAGGATTTTTTGTATGCGACGTGCAAGAAGCCTTAACCTTCTTCCATTTGATCCGGAGATTGATCGAACATATAGACGTCTAAACCGAGAGAGAAGGCATTCAACCTCAGCTCCTAATAGACAATCAGCCATGGATCCACAATTTGTCGAGGGAGGTGGAAATCGTAGAGCTTTGAGGGATTATGCTGCGCCTAATGTTGCTAGGACCACTTCGAGTATAAGGAGGCCAACTGTTCAAGCCAATAACTTTGAGATAAAACCATCCTTTATCCAAATGGTTCAATCAAATCAGTTTGGGGGAATGTCAAAGGATGATCCAAATGCACATATTGCTTACTTTCTAGAGGTGTGTGATCTTTACAAGATAAATGGTGTGTCTAAAGATGCCGTAAGATTAAGTGTTTTTCCTTTTTCACTTCGGGATAGAGCCAAGGAGTGGCTAAACTCATTACCACTAGGATCAATTACAACATGGAATGGGTTGGTTCAGAAGTTCTTGTCCAAGTTCTTTCCTCCTGCTAAAATGGAAAAATTGCGGAATGAAATCACATCTTTTACATAATATGATCAAGAATCATTGTATGAAGCTTGGGAGAGATTCAAAGAAATGTTGCGGAAGTGCCCACATCATGGTATACCGATTTGGCTGCAAGTCTCTACATTTTATAATAGGTTGGTTTCAAACTATCGGGCAATGATTGATGCTGCAGCTGGAGGGTCTTTAATGGGAAAAACACCAGAAGATGCTCATGAGTTGTTAGAGATTATGGCAGAAAACAACAATCAGTGGCATTCAGAGAGGGTAACTGCAAAAAGACCAGTAGGAGTGCATGAAATCGATTCAGTGAATGCTTTGTCAGCTCAAGTTGCTGCTCTTTCAAGAAAGATGGATTCTTTGTCATCCAAGTTCGAATCCAAACCAACTGCAGAATGTGATTTATGTGGTGGAAATCATGCTAGTATCGAGTGCCAAGTTGGAAATCCATTTGCTTCACCAAATGCTGAGCAAGCCAATTTTGTTTCAAATTTCCAAAGACCTCAACATAACCCTTATTCGAACACCTACAATCCAAGTTGGAGGAATCATCCAAATTTGTCATGGGGAAATGACCAAGGGGGATTCAAACCGTCATCATCTTCCTACCAACCCCAAGAGAAGAAACAAACAGATTTGGAAGGAATTCTGGGGAAGTTCATTGAGGAGTCAAGAACAAATTTCAGAAATCAAGAGCAATCAACAGGGACATCCAAAACCAATTGGGGCAGCTTTCAAAGTAGATTGCAGAAAGGTCTCAAGGATCGTTGCCAAGTGACACAATAAGTCCCAAAGAGCATGTAAAGGCTATCACATTGAGAAGTGGTAAAGAACTTGAATGGCTGAAGAAATCGGAGAAAAAGATGGAAGAATCTAAAGAAAAGCCATCAACATCCCAAGATGTTCAACCTTCCCCAAATGCAAAATATGAGCCTCCTATCCCATATCCTCAAAGATTGCATAAGAAAAAGCTTGATAATCAATTTGGTAAATTTTTGGAAATTTTTAAGAAATTGCATATTAACATTCCTTTTGCAGAGATGTTGGAAAAAATGCCCAAGTATGAAAAATTCATGAAGGAAATTCTATCAAAGAAGAGGAAGCTGGGAGATTATGAAACTGTCATGCTAAATGAGGAGTATAGTGCAGTTCTTCAAAGAAAACTGCCACAGAAATTGAAAGACCCAGGGAGTTTTACTATACCTTGTACTATAGGAAGTTACAATTTTGATAAAGTCCTATGTGATTTAGGAGCAAGCATTAATTTGATGCCACTTTCTGTTTTCAGGAAACTAGGCCTGGGAGAAGTAAAGCCTACTTCAATTTCTCTACAATTAGTGGATCGGTCGGTGAAATATCCTCGCGGGGTAATTGAGGATGTTTTAATTAATGTTGACAAATTTATTTTTCCTGCAGATTTTGTGGTGCTTGACATGGAGGAAGATAAAGAGATACCGTTGACATTGGGGAGACCATTCCTTGCAACTGGAAGAACATTGATTGATGTTCAGCAAGGAAAACTCATTCTAAGGGTGCAAGATGAACAAGTGACTTTCGATGTTTTTGAAGTAATGAAATTTTCGAGTGAGGTACATTCTTGTTTTCAAATTAACACTCTTGACAGGTTAATCTTGAAAACTTTTGAGGAGAGAACTCCATTGCTACCACTAGAAGCTTGTCTTGTGAAATCTGCAACAATTGAGGAGGAAGATTAGGGAGTGAGACAATGTTCAGAATTACTGGCAGCACTTAATGAATATTTGTTCAGTGATGAAACATTTAAGGAGTTGGGAACAAATGAAACTCCAACCTCAGTGGTAAAGAAGGAAGAAAACAAGATTGAGCTAAAGCCACTGCCATCCTATCTAAGGTATGCATATCTTGAAGACTCTGAATCTTTTCCTGTTATTATTAACAATTCTTTGAATGATGAAGAGGAAAACAAGCTATTAGGAGTTCTTCGGACTCACAAAGCAGCAATTGGATGGACAATGGCAAACATCAAAGGGATTAGCAACTCTGTTTGCATGCATAAAATCTTGATGAATGAGGATTACAAGTCCACAATTCAGCCACAAAGGCGCTTAAACCCAACAATGCAAGAAGTGGTCAAGGCTGAGGTGATTAAGCTTTTGGATGCCAGGGTAATTTATCCGATTTCAGATAGTGCTTGGGTAAGCCCAATTCATTGTGTACCAAAGAAAGGAGGAATCACAGTTGTAGAAAATGAAAACAATGAGCTTATTCCAACAATGACAGTGATTGGGTGGAGAGTGTGTATTGATTACCGAAAGTTGAATGACACCACCCGAAAAGATCATTTTCCTTTGCCATTTATTGATTAGATGTTGAAAAGATTGGCTGGACATGCTTATTATTGTTTTCTGGATGGGTATTCGAGCTACAACCAAATTGCAATTGCACCAGAGGATCAAGATAAGACAACATTTACATGCCCTTATGGTACTTTTGCATACAGAAGGATGCCATTCAGTTTATGTAATGCACTTGCAACTTTCCAAAGAAGCATGATAGCGATTTTCTCTAATATGGTCGAAAAGTTTATGGAGTTTTTTATGGATGATTTTTCTGTTTTTGGCCATTCTTTTGATAATTGCTTGCATAATCTCTCTTTAGTCTTGCAGCATTGTACAGACACAAATTTAGTGCTAAATTGGGAGAAATGTCACTTCATGGTTCAAGAAGGAATTGTTCTTGGCCATCGAATTTCAGCAAAGGGAATAGAAGTGGACTGTGCAAAGGTGGAAGTGATCGAAAAATTACCACCTCCAACAACTGTAAAGGGCATCAGAAGTTTCTTGGGACATGCTAGGTTTTATAGAAGATTTATTAAAGATTTTTCAAAAATAACAAAACCTCTTTGCAGTTTGTTAGTTAAAAATGCACAGTTTGATTTCTCTTTTGAATGTTTGCAGGCTTTTAACCTTTTGAAGGAAAAGCTCACTTCTGCCCCTATAATTTGTGCACCAGATTGGAGTCTTCCATTTGAGGTAATGTGTGATGCTAGTGACTATGCTATAGGTGCTGTTTTGGGTCAAAGGAAGAATAAGTTGTTGCATGTGATTTATTATGCAAGCAGGACATTGACAGATGCACAACTTAATTATGCAACAACTGAGAAAGAGCTTTTGGCAGTAGTGTTTGCATTTAATAAGTTTAGATCTTATTTAATTGGGTCTAAAATCATTGTTTATACTGATCATTCAGCTCTTAAGTATTTGTTAGCCAAGAAAGATGCCAAACCGCGATTACTAAGATGGATTCTTCTCTTGCAAGAATTTGACTTAGAAATCCGGGACAAAAAGGGGACCGAAAATTTGGTTACTGACCATTTGTCCAGGTTAGAGGAAGATTACCTTGAGGTTGAAGAACAAATTAATGAAACATTTCCTGATGAGCAATTGCTTGCTATCCGAACAGCTCTATGGTTTGCTGATTATGCAAACTATTTGGTCAAGAAAATTTTACCTCCTGACATGTCTTATCAATAAAGGAAGAAATTCTTTTCTGATTTGAAACATTATTTTTGGGATGAACCTTACTTGTATAAACATTGTGCAGATCAAATCATTAGAAGATGTGTACTGGATGAAGAAATGGAAAGCATTCTTCGTCATTGCCATTCGAAGGAAGTTGGAGGACATTTTGGTGGAACAAAAACTGCAGCAAAAATTGTGCAATCCAGATTCTATTGGCCTTCATTGTTTAAAGATGCTTTCAAGTTTGTTTCAATGTGTGATGATTGCCAAAGGAGCGGTAATATTTCACGGAGACATGAAATGCCCTTAAATAATATTTTGATAATTGATTTATTTGATGTTTGGGGTATTGATTTTATGGGGCCTTTTCCTTCATCTCATTCTAATAAATACATTCTTGTTGGTGTAGATTATGTCTCTAAATGGGTGGAAGCAGTTGCCTTGCCTACAAATGATGTTAGGGTTGTGATCAATTTTCTCAAGAAGAACATATTTTCCAGATTTGGCACACCTAGAGCAATTATAAGTGATGGAGGTAAGCATTTTTTTAATAACCAATTTGAAACTTTGCTGTAAAAGTATGGAGTAACACACCGGATAACAACACCTTACCATCCTCAAACTAGTGGACAAGTTGAAGTGTCAAACCGAGAGTTGAAGCGGATCCTTCAAAAGACCGTAAATAACTCACGTAATGATTGTTCAAGGAAATTAGATGATGCACTTTGGGCCTATAGGACAGCTTTCAAGACACCTATTGGCATGTCTCCATACCGATTGGTGTATGGAAAAGCTTGTCACCTTCCAATTGAATTGGAACATCGGATATATTGGGCAATTAAAATTTTGAATTTTGATCTTAAGGCAGCAGGTGAAAAGAGGGTGTTGCAATTGAATGAGATGGATGAAATAAGGAATGATGCTTATGAGAATGCCCGAATATACAAGGACAAGACAAAGGTTTGGCATGATAAGCACATTCTGATGAGAAACTTTGAGGTGGAACAGAAAGTGCTGCTTTATAATTCCCATCTCAAACTTTTTCTAGGAAAGCTAAGATCTCGTTGGTCAGGACCTTTTCTAGTAACCAAGGTGTTTCCTTATATAGCAGTTGAGATCAGTCATGAAACAAAGGGAACTTTCAAGGTGAATGGACAACAGTTGAAGCCCTATTTTGACAGAGAATTCAGCAAGCAGAAGGATTCTCTGGAGTTACAACAACCGCAGTAAAAAATGACAGGAAGTCTAGCTAATGACTATAACTTAAAGTGCTTAATGGGAGGCAACCCATCAGATTTGTTTTCTCATCTCTTATCTCATTCAATTTTCAGTTTTGGTGAATTATTAGTTAGATTTACAATTCTGCACTTCATTCAATGCTAATTTTATTTTTCATTTTATTTGTTTTATTTGTTTTGCAGGCTAAAAACAAAGTTCGCTGCGGCGAGGAAATTTTCGCCGCCAGCCAGATTCGTTTTAAAAAACATTTTCGCTGCGGCCAGGTTAGTTCCCGCATGATTTTCTTCAATTTTCTCTCATCCCAACTTCAAATATTCATCACCCATCAACATCAAACATCAAATCGGTCACATTCATTTGTTTCCATCGAAATTTGTTGCCATTTCATCCGACTATTGCGCAATTTTGGAGCAATTTTGGGGCTATGTTGTGCGCGATTTTGGAGCGAATTTAGGGTTGTGTTGTGCGCAATTTTGGAGCAGACTTTGGGGGTGTGTTGTGTACGATTTTGGAGCAGATTTTGGGGCTATTTGTTGCGCGATTTTGGCACAGATTTTGGGTATTTTGGAGCTGAAATTTCAGCATATTGGAGCTTGAGTTTCCTCTAGCAAGTGAGTAATTTTGGTATAAAGTTGTGTTTATTTGCATTTCTCTTAAATTGTAAGAGATTGTTGGAGGAAAAATTAGATTGTGAAAGATGAATTGCAAGCTAGGGATTTGAATTTGATGTTGATTTGGCAATTTGGGGCTTTTTGATATTGAGGATATTTTGGTTAAATTGCTGTCATTCTTACTTTGATTTCTGATATATAGACGCATTGGGATATTTTGAATTGTCTGGATTGTCTGGCTTGACAGTATATTGTGAAAATGCCTAAGAAAACCATAACCCAGAGAGGTCGTGCCTCTTCATTTGACAGGAGTTTGTTTATTTCTGAGTATGCTGCAAAGCGTTTTGTGGAAAAGGTTGTTAAGAGGGCAATCATACCTCAGAGGTGGTTTTCGATTGATCAGACTCCTTGTTGGGGTAATTATGTCCCCCATCTTCAGTCTAGGAAGTGGGAGGTTTTCTGTCGTCCTATTGAGGGGGGCTGCCTTTCTTTGGTAAGGGAATTATATACTAATGCTCCTGAGTGGGTGGATTATAAGGTTTATGTGCGTGGACAATGGGTACTCTTCACCAAAGAAGTGATTAACAGCCATTACGGTTTGTCCACAATGGGGGATGATGAGAATTTTCTTCGATTACTTTCCGATATTGACATGGCGACAGTTAATGCTTTGGTCTGTAAGCCAGGAACAGTATGGAAGATGTCAGGGGATGTGTATAAAGATTTCCCCTGAAGTGCTTTATTGGAAGATGTACGGCCCTGATATGCTTTCATTTGTGCTAATTTATTGCCTACTACACACCTTAGTGATGTCACTAGAGAGCGGGCCATCCTACTTTATGCCATTGTGTCAAGGGCCTCTGTTGATGTTGGCAGGGCTATCTTTGATTATATCATGCAGAGTACGAGGGCTGCATCTGGAGGCCTTGGGTTCCTATCTTTGATTTCTGCTATCTGCAAAAACCAGGGAGAGATTTGGGATAAAAATGAGGAAATTAGTGGTGTGATGAAGCCTATTGATGGACCAAAGCTTGCTGAGTTTCTGGGTATCGCATTGCGTCCCAAGAAACGCCCCTATTCTACTGTAGGGGATAGTGCGAGTTCGTCCCAGCCTAGGGTTGAGTCTGTTGAACACCATTTGGGTAGGATTGAGCGTATTTTGGATTACCAGAGGGAGCATCTTGCTTATCAGAGTTAGTTACTCCTACAGCAGAGGAACTTCCAGACCGAGAGTACACAGTTCCTTCATGACTACCTTTAGAGGATGGCTCTGCAGTCTAGGAGTGATATGAGTGGTTATCCAGCGATGCCGACTTTCCCCCCTATGCCCGATGCACCTGTTTATGTTAGGACCGATGATGATGATGATGATGTTGAGGATGAGGAATGATGTTGTATTTTGCTTTTAGTTGTTTTTAGTACTTCTTGTATTTATTTTCATATTTTCTGTTTAGTTTCTGATATTTATCTTATGAACTTTTGTTGAGTTTTTTACTTTTTGTCACCTTTTTCGTTTTTTTTCTTTATGATTGACTTTCTTTTATTATTAACCCCGTGATTTAACGAATTACTGTGACTGTGATGGTGCAACTAGCTCTCTTTCTCTTTGTGATGTCGATGGCCATTTGCAGTTTTTCTTTCTTACATTGAGGACAATGTAAGGTTTTGGTTCGGGGTGTGGTAAACGGTAAATTTTTCTTAGTTTCTTAGTTTCATTTTTAGTACTTTTTGTGTGTTTAATTGTGTTTAATTTTGATTTTCCATTTATTTTTCTGCATTCTGATTTTATTTCTTTTATTGTCTTATTTTTATTTTTTATTTTTTATTTTTTGTCTCATTTGCATTTTACTTGTTTTGATTTGCACGTTGATGATAATAGTGTGATTGTGATAACACGTAGCTTTTAGAAGACATTAAATTTTGCTTCGGTTTAAAGATAATTTCAAATGTTGATTTTACTTAGTTGGCGATTCTTTTGGTATGTGGTATGACGTGGTTGATTAGTCTAAATGCTTAGAGAAATCTTATGTGTGAATTTTTCATGGACATTTTTGTGATCTCAACAAACTTTAGAACTCATTTGAAAACCTCTTGAGGCGAAATAATTTGGAATTGCACTATTTAGGATATAATATAGGCCATTTTTGGATCGATTGTGCCATTTTTAAGCCTACCTTGTTATCCTTATATCACTAGTTACCTCTTTGAGCCTATTTAAATATATTGTTAGCCTTATTTTTCTTTCTTTTTGCCTTCTATAACCTACCTTTTATTTAGCCACAATGTATATATATAATTCCTACCTTATTTGTTAAGAGCACTTAATTTTGAACACAAACTTTTCAAGAGCAATTGGAGTAAGGATGGAATAAATAATATATATATATATATATCTTCCACATATAAAGGAAGAAATTGGTTGGGGGTTATCACACCAAAAAAAAAGAGAGCCTTCACATTCTAGTCAATAAAAGAGTGGTAGTGATGGATGTACTGTGGAGAAAGATTGAGGAAGAATTTTGTTTATCTTTGGAAAAATAGGATATGATCGGAAGAAACAATTTGGATTTAATGGTGTTACTCTTTTACTTAATTGGTTATGTTTAATCTAAGAAGTTCTCTTATTTGTATTTTGACACTTCCCGTTCTTTCTTAACCAAATACCTAAGCCTAACATTTCAAGCCTCATAAAGTCCTATTGATCCAAAGTGGTGTATTTTTCCTTCATTAGTGAAGAGAGGTTTGAAAAGTGAGGCTATGGAGTTTGAGATTTCACCTTTTAGTTTGTGGATGTTGTGCATAATATTATCCAGGAATTATGGCTATTGGTTTGTGGTTTGATGGATGTTTAAGAGTTAATAACAAAAGTGACATTGGTATTTGAGATTTCTTAAAGCTTAGGTGACATTTAATTATTCTATGTGTTGTGTGTTATTTACAATTTTTGAGACATTTGTGCAAATTAATTATTGCGTGATTTTATTGTTTTGAGTTAGGATAGTTTTAGGTAAGATGTTTGTGGGTATCATCACCGGAAGCCCTCACGAGACTACAACTCATCCTACTAGGGCCGCCTAGGGGTTTGAAGGCTTATTGCATACGCTTAATGTAATTTTGTAAATAGAATAAATTTTCTTTGAATTCTTCTTTTAATGTCTCATTTGAATTTATTCATAGATCGCTTTTCTTGCTAGAGACTAGCAAGAAGCTGGTTCGGGGTTGTTGATAAGAGTCAAATTATTGCATTTTTGTTATAATTTAAATATTGATATTTGTGTGAAAATTGTGTTTATTTCATTATTTAATCCACAAATGTCATTTCACGGGTATTTCGTGTTTAAAGTGCAATTTCAGGTAAAATAATAATTTTGGAGAAGTTTGGGACAAATTTCAATGACTGGGATTGAGTGAGAATCAAGAAAAGAGAATTTCAAGATTTAGAATTCCTGCCGCCGGCGAGAATGCTGCAGCATAATTTTCCTGAGAGCGTGAGTTTTGACAGATTCAAATCTAGCCGCCGGCGAGATTATTTCGCCGCCGGCCAAATGTATCTCGCCGTCAGCGAGAACGGGAGATCCAACATTTTAGTTTTTTCCAGAAAGCTCGTCGCGGCGAGAATAATTGCGCCGCCGGCGAGTTTCATCTGAAAATGCATTTTTTATGTCGTTTTGTTCCAAAATTGCGCCCAAAACCCTAGATCTATATATACCATAAGATAGAGAAAGAGGGGACGGCGAAATAGACTGGGGAGACGCGTTTTTGGAGGAGAGGAAGCCATTTTGGAGAGAAAGCTTGGAGAATTTTGGAGGATCATCACCATTGTTGCTGTCAAGTGTTCATCTTCAAGAGTTCTTCATCTCTTCTCCTTAGCTTTCTTTTTCTGTAGTTTATTCCGATTTTGTATTCATGTATTCAGTTGAGATAATAGTTGTTCTTATTTCCATTATGAACTAATTCATTTTTTGCTAAGGCTATGATGTAGTTGAATCAAGAAAATCTAATTTCTTTTGTTATGGTTATATGAGTTCATTGTCTTCAAGTTGAGTATTTGTTTCCATGCTTAATGCTTCTAAATTTCTAGCCAAGATTTAGATGATTTGTTGCATTATATTGAGACCGAGAGGAGATGTGTAATGAATGCTTCTCGTGATAAATACCATATGTTGAATGCGAGTGTGAGACCTAATGCATGATGTATGTGGTTATTCTAGAAATTCCAGAAATCAGAATGTGCTTGTTTGTGATTAAATCTTCATAGAAATATAGTTGGTTATCATAGATAAGTAATTCTAATATAACTCAACAGAGAGTATTAGATAAGTTTGGGTTTTTCAACCATCACTTTTAGCTTTGATTCTCATATAACATGACTTGAAATCGGATTGAATTGATTCAGCAAAATCAAATGCCTTAGCATTTTTAATCATTTGTGAACAACATTCAATTGTGTTCTTTGCATTTATTTATAAGTGAATTTGCCTCTTAAACAATTTCAACAATTTGGTTTTCAAATAAAATTAGGATTAGTCAATTTCGGTACTGAGTAACGCCATTCCTTGTGGGTTCAATATCCGTACTTTTGTACACTTTATTACTTGAACGATTCGTTCAGTTGCGAAAATAAGCATCAAACTAAAATAAATGGTTAACAAATGAATTATAGATATATGTGTCATGGATTTTTAGCCACTGGAATAATTCAATTTAGAGTTCATATGAGGTAGATATGGTCCGATTAGTAAACAAATGTCAGAAAATGGTTAATCAGGGAAGAATATATTAGGATAGCTTCAGTGTTTTAATTTCTGGGAACATTCTGTAAGGAATTAAAATAAATGGTTAACATATGAATTATAGATATATGTGTAACGGATTTGAAGACACTAGAATCACTTAATTTGGAACTTTGATTAGGGAGATATGGATAGATTAGTATGTAGAGGTCAGAACCTACCCGAGAAGAAAAAACCTGTACTTTGAGGGAATAATATCACCTTGATTTCTTAATATTTCTCTAAACTATTCAACATAATAGTTTTAGATAATTTTTTTATCTTGAAATTGACACCAAGATCAACTACTTCGGAGTTAAATTGAGGGTGTTATACTCTGATTAGTAAGAGAAGGTTAGATAGGATGAAAACCTTCATCAAGAAAATAATGAAATAAAATTAATATTTAAAAAAGAAGATGAATCTTATAAATGAAAATAATAAATGACTAGTATAGCCGTAGCCATTGCCAATGTATGAACTTCTTACCATCTTAAGTGTGAAATTTGACATGGAAATATTTTATAAAGTGATATTTGAAATGGTTATGTTCATGGCAAGATTACCAATAATTTTTGGTAATAGTTATATTTTGATGAACATACTTGTTATTGAAAGCATATTTTTGGCTATCATTGTGAAAAGAAAATAAATGAGCACGGTCACATGGCAATCCGTGTGGTGCACCAGTAGGGGACGCCCTACCAACAGTTTTGAATATGTCAATGAGAAAAGAAAGAGAAAGTGTGCCATGTCAGATGGAGCAAGATAAGCCCGTACCGGAGAGTAGCAAAATACTCACCCTGACCGGGGTAGCTTGAGATGAGAATAAATTGATAGTCATCATATGATATTATGAAAATAATCAATCCTGTCATACATGTCATTACTGTATGATTTTCATGTGCATAGATATAGTGCATTCATGTGATCAAAGTTATTTACTGTAGTTTATACAGCTGAACATGGCGTGATGACTATATTGATAATGATTTATTGTTGAACTTACTGGGATTTAATTCTCACTATATTTCCATGTCATGTTCAGAAAATTAGTTATGCAGATTTTTCTATAGCTCTGTCTTTTAATGCACGTTGGATAGAGTTATTCTATGCTGGGCGGATCCTAAATAAAATGTTTGTGGGCGAGTTGACACAGATTCCGGTGAAGATGCAAGCACCCGCACCCGAATCTCGAGAATAGGTTAACCATAATAAATAACATGTAAATATTTATGTGTTTGAAATGTTGTACGGTTTTGATTAATGATGTGTATGTGAACTTTATATTGTATAATAATAAATAAATAAATAAAAAGTTGTTACATAATTCGTTAGAAATTCTTCACCTTATGTATATGCATAGAAAATGTTTATAACATTAAGAGAACAAATAAAGAGGGAAATCCTAATAGGAAAAAAAAATTAGAAATAACATACTAAAGAAATGCAAAATTCTTGGATAAGGAAGATAAATTTTTAGAAACAAGTAAAGGTCTTAAAATTTCAAGAACATTGGATTAGGGTAATTTTTCCTAATTCAAAAACTAGAGTGACTAAGTTTAACATCTTTACCCATACATTGGGCTTTTACCTATGGACACTTCATATAGAGTTTTTCCACTTCACATAAGTTTCTAGCAAGCCCATTGGATAACCTAGGCAAGAAATAAAACATAGACTTGGACTAGGATATAGTAATTGGATCGATAGCCCAACAATTATGAAAATGTGACCAAGCCCTCCAAGAAAGGTAGAATTTTATCCAAAGAAAAGAAAATGGGTAGGAATAAGCCCAAATCCAAGAGGAAAAATAAAATAAAATAAAATAGGTGATGATATAATAATGTAATAATAATAAAGATTAGGTTACATGGCATTAAGACAAAAATTTAGCAAGTGGTGTGATTCTACATTCATAATTTTGGCTAGTGGCATGATAATACAAGGCTTTAGGACAAAAACATCTATATCCTACACTCATAATTTTAGTAAGTGGTATGAGAATACATGGCATTAGGACAAAACATTCCTATCCCACACAAATAATATCAATCAAATATTGGAGATTTAGGGGCTAGAAATTTGCCACCTAAAAAGGCAAACCTGTCATACTTGTTTAAGACAAAAGAAAATGGAAATGAATCCTTAAATCAAAGGGACCTTTTCCCTTATCTTAAGAACATATCATCATAATTTTCAAAATACAAATCTCTTTTTCCTATGCATATCTTGACTAAGGAAGAGGAAGACAAGAACATAAGTTGTTTGTTTTCCAAAAATTCAACAAAGTGTATCCTAATTGTGATAAGGTAGACCCATGATCGTGAAAGGTGTATTATTTGGTGGTCTATTTAAGCAAAACCCACGCCTACAACATTTTAATTTCATCCAAGTGAGGAAGAGAGAGAAATAGAAGCAAGGTAGTGTGAGGAAAGGAGAGAAAGAGAGGAGAAGAAATGAAGGAAGAAAAAGGAGAAGTTTAGAAAGCTAAGTACTCAAGCTGCTAGAAAAGCTAAGGGAAGGGAGGAATCTTGCTACTTCTTTCAAGAGGAAACAAGAAAACAAATTCACTAAGTGAGTTAGGGAGATTCTTAGGTAAGTTTAACAATATTTCTTTTTGAAGAAAACTTTTGAAACTTATAATATTTATATGAGATTTTGATCTTAGAACTTTGATGATTGGTCATGGATGTTGCTATATCATGTTACATATTGATCTTGCATGTGATGTATGTTTGAATACTTCGACTGGTATAGAACGTTCTGCATAGGTATGGCTATGGGTGGCAACATTTTTAGCATCTGTGTTTTAATTTTTGTGAATTATCTGTATGGAATTAAAATAAATGGTTAACATAAGAATTAAAGATATATATGTCACGGATTTTAAACCACTGGAAGCACTCAATTTGGAGTCCATATGAGGTAGATATGGTCCGATTAGTAGTCAAAGGTCAGAAAATGGTTCATCAGGGAAGAATATGTTAGGATAACTTCTGTATTTTAATTTTTGGGAATTATTTGTATGTAATTAAAATAAATGGTTAACATAAGAGTTATAGCTATGTGTGTCACGGATTGTTAGCCACTGGAATCATTCAATTTAGAGTCCATATGAGGAAGATATGAGCTTATTAGTAAGCAAAGGTCAGAAAATGGTTCATCAATGAAGAATATGTTAGGATAGCTTCTGTATTTTAATTTCTGGGAATTATCTGTATGGAATTAAAATAAATGATTAACATATGAATTATATATATGTGTGTCACGAATTTTTATCCACTAGAATCATTCAATTTGGAGTCCATAGGAGGTAGATATGGTCCGATTAGTCGGTTGAGGTCAGAACCTATCCGAGACGAAATAACCTATACATTTAGGGAGTAATATCACTTTGATTGTTTAATATTTCGCTACAATGTTCATCATAATAGTTTTAGATAATTGTTTTTTCTTGAAATTGACACCAAGATCACCTACATCGGAGTTCAATTGTGGTAGTTATGCTCTGATTAGTAAGAGAAGGTTAGATATGATGAAAACCTGCATCAAGAAAATAAAGAAATAAAATTAATATTTAAAAAAGAAGACGAATCTTATAAATGACTAGTATATGCTATAGCCATTGCCATTGTATGAACTTCTTACCATCATAAGTGTAAAATTCTGACATGGAAATATTTTATAAAGTGATATTTGAAATGGTTATGTTCATGGCATGATTACCAATGATTTATGGTAATAGTTATATTTTGTTGAACATACTTGTTATTGAAAGCATATTTTTGGCTATCATTGTGAAAAGAAAAGAAATGAGCACGGTCACATGGAAATCCGTGTGGTGCACTAGTAGGGGACGCCCTATCAACAATTATGATTATGATTATGAGAAAAGAAAGAGAAAGTGTGGCATGTCGGACGGAGTGAGAAAAGCCTGTACCGGAGAGTAGAGGATACTCAACTTGACCGGGGTAGCTTGAAATGAGAATAAGTTGATGGCCATCATATGATATTCTAAAAATAGTTAATCCTGTCATACATATCTTTACAGTATGATTCTTATGTGCATAGATATAATGCATTCATGTGACCAAAGATATTTTCTGTAGTTTATACAGCTGAACATGACATGATGAACTATATTGATGGTAAATTATGATTTATTGTTGAACCTACTGGGATTTAATTCTCACTATATTTCCATATCATGTTCAAAAGAATAATGCAGATTTTCTCAATGACACTTATTATTTTCGTACGTTGGATCGAGGTGCCCTACCTTGGGCAACTACCAATTATATCAGATGTATCTGTAGTAGATGTGACTGAGATTCCGGTAGAGGTGCCACCCGCACCATTGTCCCCGGAAGTAGTCGACATAGATGATTAGAACTAATATGTATCTTTGTACAAATGTTTGTAAAATAATGGTGTGTAGTTTGTAAAATAATGGTGTGTATGGAAACTCAGTATTGTATCACTGTTAATAACAATTATGCTTGGTTAAAGTGATTATTATTACGAGTTAAGTGGTTAGAATTAAAGTAGTAATAACTTCATGGAATTTTACAAATATAAAATTTTTTTTTTGTTACATTTACATAAATGGAGTTGTTACATAATTGGTATCAGAGCAGGTCGATCCTAGATGGCCAGTGGGTGGTTGGTTATCTGAATCGATCTTATAGTATATTGAGTATGTTGTGGTAGTGCTGTGTAGGGGATAAGTGATTTCATATAGGTAAGAAATTACTAGTGTTTCTTATCTATATGTCTAGGTAGTGTTATGAATGCTATTAAATATGTTTTTTTAAACTAACTATTGGGCTTGATCACCTCAATAGCAGCATAACTTTATTTTTTCCACAGTAGGAAATGGCACCACCAAGGAGGAATCCGGCAAACAATGCGGAGGAAATCCTACACAACCTTGCCACAGCAATTCGGAAATTTGATATTGATTTACTCCTTAGAACCCAACTAGTATCTATATCCCTATATAGAATGATATCGATTGAATTTTAAAAAAATTAGTTACAAGACTTGTTAGACAAGGTATTTAAATGCCCTAGTACTTTTATTCGGAGTGCTCCAGTTCTATCTGTGAAAAAGAAAGATGGATCACTATGACTATGCATAGATTATAGACAGTTGAATAAGGTGACAATGTAGAATAAAAACCCATTACCTCGTATAGATTACCTATTTGACTAGTTATAAGGTGTTCAATATTTTTCTACAAATTGATTTGGGATATGAGTAACATTAATTAAGGATAAGAGAAGAGGATGTACGAAAATTTTATTTTAGGACGTATTCAAGAATTACGGCCACCGATTTTAACTCTCTTTAATGTTTTGTCCAAACTTTTGACTTTCTATTTTAGCACCGTTCTTTATTATACTTTTCGTCTGTTCTACTGCATTGTCCTACATTAATATTTGGCATTAAATGCAAGATTCTTTTCTTACATTAAAAGAAAAGTTAATTTATTTTCTTTGAAACTCAATTATTATGATGACTAAGTTGTTAGTAGGTTAAAGTAATGAAAAGTTTGAAATGAATGGACGGATGATGGTCTTATGGTGTTTTGACGAATGTAATCAAGAGAACTAGTGGTGTTGAAGTTCTTGAGGAATAAAATATCAGAAGTAGGATTTAAGTTACTCTTTGAACTCTTAATTTGGATATATAGAAAATATTCTGAGAACCATGTCCAAAAATAATGTAAGTGATCAAGATATTTGTGTTAAAGGATTATATCATGCTAAATTGAGTCTAGTATCTAGGATGTGAATTATGTTAGAACTGAGAATTCATGTATGAGTAATTGTTAGGAAAAAGCTTCTTGAAATGATTGGGTGATTTAAATGGGATTGACATAAGCTAGAATGAGGTGCTTTTGAATATGATAGAAGAAATAATTGAAATTTTTGACAATGAGTTTAATGGTGTTAATAAGCATGTATAGAATTACTTTGATGAGGTAAGTTGGAATTACTAGACATGTGTTAATGGTACACGTTATTAAACGTTTGAAGGATTTATTGCTACGTATGTTTAACATATTGATTAAAGGATTTGAGGATAAAAATAGATGATATATTATTAACCATTTATTTTAATTCCCTACCAATAATTCTTAGAAATTAAAACACAGAAGCTATCCTAACATATTCTTCCCTAATGAACCATTTTCTGACATTTGCTTACTAATCGGATCATATCTACCTCATATGGACTCCAAATTGAATGATTCCAATGGCTAAAAATCCATGACACATATATCTTTAATTCTTATGTTAACCATGTCAATTCCAAGATAAAACTATTATCTAAAACTATTATGTTGAACATTGTAGCGAAATATTAAGAAATCAAGGTGATATTACTCCCTAAATGTACAGGTTATTTCGTCTCGGATAGGTTCTGACCTCTACCTACCAATTGGACCATATCTACCTCTTATAGAATCCAAATTGAATAATTCCAGTGGTTTAAAATCTGTGACACACATATATAAAATTCTTATGTTAACCATTTATTTTAAATCCATACAGATAATTCCCAGAAATTAAAATACAGAAGCTATCCTAACAAATTGTTCCCTGATGAACCATTTTCTTACCTTTGCTTACTAATTAGCTCATATCCTCCTCATATGGACTCCAAATTGAATGACTCCAGTGGCTAAAAATCTGTGACACACATAGTTATAACTCTTATCTTAACCATTTATTTTAATTCCATATATATAATTCCCAGAAATTAAAATACAGATGCTATCCTAACATATTTTTCCCTGATGAACCATTTTCTGACCTTTGACTACTAATCGGACCATATCTACCTCATATGGACTCCAAATTGAGTGATTCCAGTGGTTAAAAATATGTGATATATATATCTTTAATTCTTATGTTAAAAATTTATTTTAATTCCATACAGATAATTCACAGAAACTAAAACACAGAAGCTAAAATTTTTGCCAACCATAGCCATACCTATGAGGCAACGAAGATGGTTGGAATTTCTCAATGACTACAAGTTTGATATAAAGTATCATTCAGGAAAGGCGAATGTTGTAGCTGATGCCTTAAGTCAAAAATCTCTACACATAGGCCAGATGATGCTGTATGAGATGCAAATGCTAGAGGAGTTTCGGAATTTGAAGCTAGACATTACTTTTTCCTCAAAGAAGCTAATCATTAATGGTTTAAGTATAGGGTGTGACCTTAGAGCCCAGATCAAAGAGGCTCAAGTTCACAACCAATACTTACAAGATTATAAAGGTTAAGGAAATTTTTCTATCATGGAAGATGGAGCAATTATGTATAAAGGAAGGATTTGTGTCCCTCAAGAACGAGAGTTGAGGACTAAGATCCTACAGGAAGCACATCAGAGTATATATACTATCCATCTTAGATGCACTAAAATGTACCAGGACTTAAAGAGGATGTATTGGTGGCCAGGGATGAAAAAGGATATTGCGGAGTTCGTGGCGAAATGTCTAATTTGCCAAAAGGTGAAGGTAGAACATCAAAAGCCAGTGGGATTTCTACATCCTCTTGAGATCCTTAAATGGAAATGGGACAGTATCTCGATGGACTTTGTTGTGGGTTTACCTAAGACTTCAGTGGGACATGACTTTATATGGGTAATAGTTGATATATTAACAAAATCTGCTCACTTTCTGCCCATAAAAATTAACTTTTCACTGGATAAATTGGCTTAACTGTACGTCCAGGAAATAGTTAGACTGCATGGGATTCCATTAAATATTGTTTCTAATAGAGATTCGAGGTTGACGTCAAGGTTTTGGAAGGCGTTGCAGGAAGCTTTTGGTACTCAGTTGCAGTTCAGTACTGCCTACCATCCTCAGACTGACGGGCAGACAGAACGGACCATTCAAACTCTAGAAGACATGTTAAGAGCCTGTGTGTTAGAGCAAGATAAAGGATGGGATAAGTACCTACCTTTAGTAGAGTTTACTTATAATAATAGTTATCACTCCAGTATTAAGATGGCCACCTACGAAGCTTTATACGGTAGGAAGTGCCGATCTCCACTATGTTGGTTTGAGGTAGGAGAAAAGAACTTGCTGGGTCCTGATCTAGTTCAACAAACCACTGAACAAATCAGGATGATACGAGATAAAATACTCATAGCTCAAAGTCGAGAAAAGAGTTACTATGATAAGAGACATAGACTTCTGGAGTTTGAGGAAGGGGACCATGTATTTCTAAAACTTTCTTTGACCACTGGAGTTGGTAGGTCTCTCAAGACAAAAAAGCTAAATCCGCGATTTTTGGGACCCTACCAAATTCTGAAGAAAGTAGGGACGTCAGCATATCAAGTTGCTCTCTCACCTAATTTGTCCAACTTGCATAATGTTTTCTAAGTATCACCGCTCTGAAAGTATCTTCCAAACTCCTCACATGTGATACGAGATGAACCAATCCAAATAAAGGAAAACATGACATACCAGCTAGTACAAGCATCTATACTGGACACTAACGTGAAGCAATTGCGGAACAAAACTATTCCCCTAGTTAAGGTGTTATGGGAAGGTTTCACTCTAGAAGAAGCAACTTGGGAGTTAGAAGAAGTTATGAGAAAGAAATATATGAAATTGTTCTTACTATGTAATTTTTGAAATTTTAAGGACAAAATTTCCTTTAGGGGGAGGGAAATGTAACATCCCTAATTTCGTTTAATGTATTAATAAAAGTACAAAAGTATTCAAAGTAACATCCCTAATTTCGTTTCCTTTATGGATAAACATACATAAATATTTAAGGAAATAAAATTTATTAGACAATTTTTAGATACCTAATGAAATATAATCCTTAGAAATTCTTCAACTTACGTGTATGCATAGAAATGTTCTAACACTAATAGAATAGGTAAAGAGAGAAAACCTAAGAGGAAATATTAGAAATAAACATGCCAAAGAAAGTTGAAATTCTTGGATAAGAAAGATAAATTTTTGTGAAGTAAGTAGAGGTCTTAAAATTTCAAGAAGATTGGATTAGGGTAATTTTTCCTAATTTAAGAGTTAAAGTTACTAAGTTTAGTATCTCCACCCATAAATTGGGTTTCACTTATGGACAATTCATATAGAGGTTTTCCACTTAACACAATTTTTTTTAGCAAGCCCATTGGATAACCTAAGCAAGAAATAAAACATAGACTTAGACTAGGATATAGAAATTGGACTGGTAGCCCAAAAATCATGAAACTGTAACCAAGCCCATTATGAAATGTAGAATTTTAACCAAAGTAAAGAAAATGGACAAGAGTGAGCCCAAATCCAATAAGAAAAATAAAAATAAAGTGATAAGATAACGGTGTAATCAAGATTAGGTGAAATGGCTTTAAAACAAAAATTTAGCAAGTGGTATGATAATACAAGTCTTTAGAACAAAGCATCTATATCCTACACTCATAATTTTAGCAAGTGGTATGATAATACATAGAATTAGAACAAAATATTTCTATTCCACACAAATAATTTCAACCAAATAATGGAGATTGAAGGGCTAGAAATTTGCCACTTAAAAAGGCAAACCTATCATAATTGATTAAGACAAAAGAAAAAGTAAATGAATCCCTAAATCAAAGGGACCTTGTCTCATATCTTAAGAACATATTATCATAATTTTCAAAATACAAATCTCTTTTTTCTATGCATGTCTTGACTAAGGAAGAGGAAGACAAGAACAAAAGTTGTTTGTTTTCCAAAAATTCAACCAAGTGTAATCTAATTGTGATAAGGTAGACCCAGAAATTAAAATACAGAAGCTTAAAATTTTGCCACCCATAGCCATACCTATGCAGAACTTTCTATACCAGCCTATGTATTCAAACATACATCACATGCAAGATCAATATGTAACATGACATAGCAACATCCATGACCAATCATCAAAGTTCTAAGATCAAAATCTCATATAAATATTATAAGTTTCAAAAGTTTTCTTCAAAAAGAAATATTATTAAACTTACCTAAGAGTCTCCCTAGCTTACTTGGTGAATTGGTTTTCTTGTTTCCTCTTGAAAGAAGTAGCAAGATTTCTCCATTCCCTTAGCTTTTCTAGCAACTTAGGTAAGAGAAGGAGGGTGAATTCTTAAACCTCAAGGATGAAGAAGAAAATTGGATTCAAGTGGAGATTAAGGTAACTTACCTTGAGTACTTAGCCTTCTAAACTTCTCCTTCTTCTTCCTTCCTTTCTTCTCCTCTCTTTCTCTCCTTTCCTCATTCTACCTTGCTTCTATTTCTCTCTCTTCCTCACTTGGACAAAATTAAAATGTTGTAGGAGTGGGTTTTGCTTAAATAGACCACCAAATAATACACCTTTCATGATCATGGGTCTACCTTATCACAATTAGGATACACTTTGTTGAATTTTTGGAAAACAAACAACTTATGTTCTTGTCTTCCTCTTCCTTAGTCAAGATACGCATAGGAAAAATGAGATTTGTATTTTCAAAATTATGATGATATGTTCTTAAGATAAGGGACAAGGTCCCTTTGATTTAGGGATTCATTTCCATTTTCTTTTGTCTTAAACAAGTATGATAGGTTTGCCTTTTCAGGTGGCAAATTTTTATCACTTGAATCTCCATTATTTGGTTGATATTATTTGTGTGGGATAGGAATGTTTTATCCTAATGCCATGTATTATCATACCACTTGCTAAAATTATGAGTGTAGGATATAGATGTTTTTGTCCTAAAGCCTTGTATTATCATGCCACTTGCCAAAATGATGAATGTAGAATCACACCACTTGCTAAATTTTTGTCTTAATTCCATGTAACCTAATCTTTATTATTCTTATTATTATATCATCACCTAATTTATTTTATTTTATTTTTCCTCTTGGATTTGATCTTATTCCTACATATTATGGGCTTATTCCTACACATTATGGGCTTATTCCTACCCATTTTCTTTGCTTTGGATAAAATTCTACCTTTCTTGGAGGGCTTGGTCACATTTTCATAATTTTTGGGCTATTAGTCCAATTACTATATCCTAGTCCAAGTCTATATTTTATTTCTTGCTTAGGTTATCCAATAGGCTTGCTAGAAACTTATGTGAAGTGGAAAAACTCTATATGAAGTGTCCATAGGTAAAAGCCCAATGTATGGATAAAAATTTTAAACTTAGTAACTCTAGTTCTTGAATTAGAAAAAATTACCCTAATCCAATGTTCTTGAAATTTTAAGACCTTTACTTGTTTCTAAACATTTATCTTCCTTGTCCAAGAATTTTGCATCTCTTTAGTATGTTATTTCTAATTTCTTTCCTATTAGGTTTTCCCTCTTTATTTGTTCTCTTAATGTTAGAAACATTTTCTATGCATATACATAAGGTGAAGAATATCTAAGGATTATATTTCCTTAGATACCTAAAATATTGTCTAATAAATTTTATTTCCTTAATTAAATATTTTTTGTCATTTTATCAATAAAAGAAACGAAATTAGGGATGTTATAGGAAGTGCCGATCTCCACTATGTTGGTTTGAGGTAGGAGAAAAGAACTTGTTGTGTCCTGATCTAGTTCAACAAACCACTGAACAAATCAGGATGATACGAGATAAAATACTCGCTGCTCTAAGTCGGCAAAAACGTTACTATGATAAGAGACATAGACCTTTGGACTTTGAGCAAGGGGACTATATATTTCTAAAACTTTCTTCGACCACTGGAGTTGGTAGGTCTCTCAAGACCAAAAAGCTAAATCCGCGATTTTTAGGACCCTACCAAATTCTGAAGAAAGTAGGGACATCAACATATCAAGTTTCTCTCCCACCTAATTTTTCCAACTTGTATAATGTTTTCCATGTATCACAACTCTGAAAATATCTTCCAGACTCCTCACATGTGATACGAGATGAACCAATCCAAATAAAGGAGAACATGACATACCAGCTAGTACCAGCATCTATACTGGACACTGACGTGAAGCAATTGCAGAACAAAACTATTCCTCTAGTTAAGGTGTTATGGGAAGGTTTGACTCCGGAAGAAGCAACTTGGGAGTTAGAAGAAGTCATGAGGAAGAAATATCCGAAATTGTTCTTACTAGGTAATTTTTGAAATTTTCAGGACAAAATTTCCTTTAGGGGGAGGGAAATGTAACATCCCTAATTTCGTTTCATGTATTAATAAAAGTACAAAAGAATTCAAAGTAACATCCCTAATTTCATTTCCTTTATGGATAAACGTACATAAATATTTAAGGAAATAAAATTTATTAGACAATTTTTAGATACCTAAGGAAATATAATCCTTAGAAATTCTTCAACTTACTTGTATGCATAGAAATGTTCTAACATTAATGGAATAGGTAAAGAGAGAAAACCTAAGAGGAAATATTACAAATAAACATGACAAAGAAAGTTGAAATTCTTGGATAAGGGAGATAACTTCTTGTGAAGTAAGTAAAGGTCTTAAAATTTCAAGAAGATTGGATTAGGGCAATTTTTCCTAATTTAAGAGTTAAAGTTACTAAGTTTAGTATCTCCACCCGTAAATTGGGCTTTTCACTTATGGACAATTCATATTGAGGTTTTCCACTTAACATAAATTTTTTTAGCAAGCCCATTGGATAACCTAAGCAAGAAATAAAATATAGACTTGGACTAGGATATAGAAATTGGACCGGTAGCCCAAAAATCATGAAAATGTTACCAAGCCCATTATGAAATGTAGCATTTTAACCAAAGTAAAGAAAATGGACAAGAGTGAGCCCAAATCCAATAAGAAAAAAAAATAAAAATAAAAATAAAGTGATAAGATAATGGTGTAATCAAGATTAGGTGAAATGGCATTAAGACAAAAATTTAGCAAGTGGTATGATAATACAAAGCTTTAGGACAAAACATCTATATCCTACACTCATAATTTTAGCAAGTGGTATGATAATACATAGAATTAGGACAAAACATTTCTATTTCACACAAATAATTTCAACCAAATAATGGAGATTGAAGGGCATGAAATTTGCCACTTAAAAAGGTAAACCTATCATAATTGATTAAGACAAAAGAAAAAGTAAATGAATCCCTAAATCAAAGGGACCTTGTCCCATATCTTAAGAACATATTATCATAATTTTCAAAATACAAATCTCTTTTTCCTATGCATATCTTGACTAAGGAAGAGGAAGACAAGAACATAATTTGTTTGTTTTCCAAAACTTCAACCAAGTGTAACCTAATTATGAAAAGGTAGACCCATGATCATGAAAGGTGAATTATTTGATGGTCTATATAAGAAAACCCACCCTTACAACATTAAATTTTCGTCCAAGTGAGGGAGAAGAAAAATAGAAACAACGTAGAGTGAGGAAAGGAGAGGAAGAAAGGGGAAGGAGAAGTCTAAGGGACTAAGTGCTCTAGGTAAGTTTAACAATATTTCTTTTTCAAGAAAAGTTTTGCTATATTAGATTTTGATCTTAGAACTTTAATGATTGGTCATGGATGTTGCTATATCATGTTACATATTATGAATGTTTGAATACTTAGGTTGGTGTAGATAAGTTCTGCATGGGTATGGCTATGGGTGGCAGAATTTTAAGCTTCTGTATTTTAATTTATGGGAACATTCTATAGGGAATCTAAAAAAATGGTTAACATAACAAATGTATAATTATGTCTCGTGGATTTTCAACCACTGGAATCATTCAATTTAGAGGTAATATGAGGTAGATATTTTCCGATTAGTAAACAAAGATCAAAAAATGGTTAATCAGGGAAGAATATGTTACGATAGCTTCGGTGTTTTAATTTTTGGGAATATTATATAAGGCATTAAAATAAATGGTTAACATATGAATTATAGATATATGTGTCATGGAGTTTTAGCCACTGGAATCCTTCAAGTTAGAGTTCAAATGAGGTAGATATGGTCCGATTAGTAAACAAAGGTCAGAAAATGGTTAATCAGAGAAGAATATATTAGGATAGCTTTGGTGTTTTAATTTCTGGGAACATTCTATAAGTAAATAAAATAAATGGATAACAAATTAATTATAGATATATGTGTCACGGACTTTTAACCACTGGAATCATTCAATTTAGAGTTCATATGAGGTAGATATGATCTGATTAGTAAACAAAGGTCAGAAAATGGTTAATCAGGGAAGAATATGTTAGGATAGATTCGGTGTTTTAATTTTTGAGAAAATTATATAAGGAATTAAAATAACTGATTAACATATAAATTATAGATATATGTGTCATGGATTTGTAGCCACTGGAATCACTTAATTTGAAATTTTTATGAGGGAGATATGGACAGATTAGTAGGTAGAGGTTAGAACCTACCCGAGAAGAAATAACCTATACTTTGAGGGAATAACATCACCTTGATTTCTTAATATTTCACTAAAAGGTTCAACATAATAGTTTTAGATAATTTTTTTATCTTGAAATTGACACATAAATCACCTACATCGGAGTTAAATTGAGGGAGTTATGCTCTGATTAGTAAGAGAAAGTTAGATAGGATGAAAACCTGCATCAAGAAAATAATAAAATTAAATGAATATTTAAAAAAGAAGATGAATCTTATAAATGAAAATAATAAATGACTAGTATAGCCATAGCCATTGCCATTGTATGAACTTCTTACCTTCTTAAGTGTGAAATTTGACATGGAAATATTTTATAAAGTGATATTTGAAATGGTTATGTTCATGGCATGATTACCAATGATTTTTGGTAATAGTTATATTTTGATGAACATACTTGTTATTGAAAGCATATTTTTGGCTATCATTGTGAAAAGAAAATAAATGAGCACAGTCACATGGAAATCCGTGTGGTGCACTAGAAGAGGACGCTCTACCAACGGTTATGAATATGTCAATGAGAAAAAAAAAGAGAAAGTGTGCCATGTCAGATGGAGCGAGATAAACTCGTACAGAAGAGTAGAAAAATACTCGCCCTGACCGGGGTAGCTTGATATGAGAATAAATTGATAGTCATCATATAATATTCTGAAAATAATCAATCATGTCATACATGTCATTACTGTACGATTTTCATGTGTATAGATATAGTGCATTCATGTGACCAAAGATATTTTTTGTAGTTTATATAGCTAAACATGACGTGATGAGCTATATTGATGATGATTTATTGTTGAACTTACTGAAATTTAATTCTCACTATATTTCCATATCATTTTCAAAAAATTAGTTATGCTACTTTTTCTATGTCTCTAGCTTTTAGTGCACATTGGATCGAGTTACTTTATGTTGAGCAAATCTCAGAATCAAATAAGATATTTGTGGTCGAGTTGGCTCAGATCCCGATGAAGTTGCAACCACCCGCAACTGTATCTCTGGAATTGGTCAACCAAAATAAACAAGATGTAAATATCTATATGTTTGATATGTTGCATGTACGTTTTGATTAATGACGTGTATGTGAACTCAATATTGTATAATAATAAAGAAAAAAAAAGGTTGTTAACAACTTTTTTTTTATTATACAATATAAAGTTCACATACACACCATTAATCAAAACGTACGTACATTATTTCAAACACATAAATATCTACATCTTATTTATTCTGGTTGACCAATTCCGGTGATTCGGGTGTGAGTGGTTGCACCTTCACCGGGATCTGTGCCAACTAGCCCACAAACATTTTATTTAGGATCCGCCAATCAGAGAATAACTCGATCCAACGTGCACTAAAAGCCAGAGCTGTAGGAAAAATATGCATAACTAATTTTCTGAACATGACATGGAAATATAGTGGGAATTAAATCCCAGTAAGTTCAACAATAAATCGTTATCAACATAACTCATCACGTCATGTTCAGCTGTAAAATCTACAGTAAATAACTTTGGTCACATGAATGCACTATATCTATGCACATGAGAATCGTACAGTAATGACATGTATGACAGTATTAATTATTTTCAAAATATCATATGATGACTATCAATTTATTCTTATATCAAGCTACCCCGTTCAGGGTGAGTATTTTCTACTCTCCGGTACGGGCTTTTCTCGCTTCGTCCGACATGGCCCACTTTCTCTTTCTTTTCTCATTAACATGATCATAACCATTGGTAGGGCGTCCCCTACTGGTGCACTACACGGATTGCCATGTGACCGTGCTCATTTCTTTTCTTTTCACAATGATAGCCAAAAATATGCTTTCAATAACAAGTTTGTTCATTAAAATATAACTATTACCAAAAATCATTGGTAATCATGCCATGAACATAACCATTTCAAATATCACTTTATAAAATATTTCCGTGGCAAAATTTCACACTGAAGATGGTAAGAAGTTCATACAATGGCAATGGCTATGGCTATACAAGTCATTTATTATTTTAATTTATAAGATTCATCTTCTTTTTTAAATATTAATTTTATTTCTTTATTTTCTAGATGCAGGTTTTCATCCTATCGAACCATCTCTTACTAATCAAAGCATAACTCCTTCAATTTAACTCCGATGTAGTTGCTCTTGGTGTCAATTTGATGATCAAACAATTATCTAAAACTATTATGTAGCACATTGTAGCGAAGTATTAAGCACTCAAGGTGATATTACTCCCTGAATGTAAAGGTTATTTCTTCTCGGATAGGTTCTGACCTCTACCAATTAATATGTCCATATCTCCCTTATAAGAATTCAAAATTAAGTGATTCCAGTGGCTAAAAATCCGTGACAGATATATCTATAATTCATTTGTTAACCAATTATTTTAATTCCTTATAGAATGTTCCTAGAGATTAAAACACCAAAACTATCCTAACATATTCATCCCTGATTAACCATTTTCTGACCTTTGTTTACTAATTGGAACATATCTACCTCATATGAACTCTAAATGGAATGATTCCAGTGGCTAAAAATCTGTGACACATATATCTATAATTAATTTGTTAACCATTTATTTTAGTTCCTTATAGAATATTCCCAGAAATTAAAACACCGAAGCTATCCTAATATATTCTTCACTGATTAACCATTTTCTGACCTTTGTTTACTAATTGGACCATATCTACCTCATATGAACTCTAAATGGAATGATTCCAGTGGCTAAAAATCTGTGAGACATAAATCTATAATTCATATGTTAACCATTTATCTTAATTCCTTATAGAATATTCCCAGAAATTAAAACACCGAAGCTATCCTAACATATTCTTCCTTAATTAACCATTTTCTAACCTTTGTTTACTAATCGAACCATATCTACCTCATATGAACTCTAAATGGAATGATTCCAGTGGCTAAAAGTCCATGTGACATCAATCTACATTTGTTATGTTAACCATTTGTTTAGATTCCCTATAAAATGTTCCCAGAAATTAAAACACAGAAGCTTAAAATTCTACCACCCATAGCCATACCCATGCAAAACTATCTACACCAACCTAAGTATTCAAACATACATAATATGTAACATGATATAGAAACATCCATGAGCAATCATCAAAGTTATAAGATCAAAATCCCATATAAATATTTCAAGTTTCAAAACTTTTCTTCAAAAAGAAATATTGTTAAACTGACCTGGAGCACTTAGTCCCCTAGACTTCTCCTTCCTCTTTCTTCCTTTCTTTATTTCCTTTCCTCACTCTACCTTGCTTCTATGTTTCCTCTCTCTTACTTGGACAAAATTCTAATGTTGTAAGGGTGGGTTTTCTTATCTAGACCACCAAATAATTCACCTTTCATGATTATGGGTCTACCTTATCACAATTAGGTTACACTTGGTTGAATTTTTGGAAAACAAACAACTTATGTTCTTGTCTTCCTCTTCCTTAGTCCAGATATGCATAGGAAAAGGAGATTTGTATTTTGAAAATTATGATGATATGTTCTTAAGATGAGGGACAAGGTCCCTCTGATTTAGGGATTCATTTACTTTTTCTTTTGTCTTAATCAATTATGATAGGTTTGCCTTTTTAAGTGGCAAATTGCTAGCCCTTCAATCTCCATTATTTGGTTGAAATTATTTGTGTTAGATAGAAATGTTTTGTCCTAATGCTATGTATTATCATACCACTTGCTAAAATTATGAGTGTAGGAATAAAACATAGACTTAAACTAGGATATAGTAATTGGATCGATAGCCCAAAAATTATGAAAATGTGACCAAGCCCTCCAAGAAATGTAGAAGTTTATCCAAAGCAAAGAAAATGGGTAGGAATAAGCCCATAATGGGTAGGAATAAGCCCAAATCCAAGAGGAAAAATAAAATAAAATAAATTAGGTGATGATATATTAATATAATAATAATAAAGATTAGGTTACATGGCATTAAGACAAAAATTTAGCAAGTGGTGTGATTCTACATTCATCATTTTGGCAAGTGGCATGATAATACAAGGCTTTAGGACAAAAACATCTATATCCTACACTCATAATTTTAGCAAGTGGTATGATAATACATGGCATTAGGACAAAACATTCCTATCCCACACAAATAATATCAACCAAATAATGGAGATTTAAGTGATAAAAATTTGCCACCTGAAAAGGCAAACCTATCATACTTGTTTAAGACAAAAGAAAATGGAAATGAATCCCTAAATCAAAGGGACCTTGTCCCTTATCTTAAGAACATATCATCATAATTTTCAAAATACAAATCTCCTTTTCCTATGCATATCTTGACTAAGGAAGAGGAAGACAAGAACATAAGTTGTTTGTTTTCCAAAAATTCAACAAAAGTGTATCGTAATTGTGATAAGGTAGACCCATGATCATGAAAGGTGTATTATTTGGTGGTCTATTTAAGAAAAAACCACCCCTACAACATTTTAATTTCGTCCAAGAGAGGAAGAGAGAGAAATAGAAGCAAGGTAGAGTGAGGAAAGGAGAGAAAGAGAGGAGAAGAAAGGAAGGAAGAAGAAGGAGAAGTTTAGAAAGCTAAGTACTCAAGGTAAGTTACCTTAATCTCCACTTGAATCCATTTTTCTTCTTCATCCTCGAGGTTCAAAAACACACCCTCCTTCTCTTACCTAAGCTGCTAGAAAAGCTAAGGGAAGGTAGGAATCTTGCTACTTCTTTCAAGAGGAAACAAGAAAACCAATTCACTAAGTGAGCTAGGGAGATTCTTAGGTAAGTTTAACAATATTTCTTTTTGAAGAAAACTTTTGAAACTTATAATATTTATATGATATTTTAATCTTAGAACTTTGATGATTGGTCATGGATGTTGCTATATCATGTTACATATTGATCTTGCATGTGATGTATGTTTGAATACTTAGACTGGTATAGAAAGTTCTGCATAGGTATGGCTATGGGTGGCAAAATTTTAAGTTTTTGTGTTTTAATTTCTGAGACATATTTGTAGGGAATTAAAATAAATGGTTAACCTAAGAATTAAATATATATGTTTTATGGATTTTAAACCACTGGAATCACTCAATTTGGAGTCCATATGAGGAAGATATGAGCCAATTAGTAGTCAAAGGTCAGAAACTGGTTCATCAGGGAAGAATATGTTAGGATAGCTTTTGTGTTTTAATTTCTGAGAATTATATGTAGGGAATTAAAATAAATGGTTAACATAAGAATTAAAGATATATGTGTCACGGAGTTTTAGCCATTGGAGTCACGCAATTTAGAGTTGATATGAGGTAGATATGTTCCAATTAGTAAACAAAGGTCAGAGAATGGTTAATCTAGGAAGAATATGTTAGGATAGCTTCGGTGTTTTAATTTCTGGAAACTTATCTAAGGAACTAAAATACCTAGTTAACATATGAATTATAGATATATATGTAACGAATTTGTAGCCACTGGAAGCACTTAATTTGGAATTTTTATGAGGGAGATATGGACAGATTAGTAGGTAGTGGTCAGAACCTACCTGAGAAGAAATAACCTGTACTTTGAGGGAATAATATCAACTTGATTTCTTAATATTTCGCTAAACTATTCAACATAATAGTTTTAGATAATTGTTTTATCTTGAAATTGACACCAAGATCACCTACATTGGAGTTAAATTGATGGAGTTAAGATCTGATTAGTAAGAGAAGGTTATATAGGATGAAAACCTGCATCAAGAAAATAACAAAATAAAATTAATATTTAAAAAAGAAGATGAATCTTATAAATGAAAATAATAAATGACTAGTATAGCCATAGCCATTGCCATTGTATGAACTTCTTACCATCTTAAGTGTGAAATTTGACTTGGAAATATTTTATAAAGTGATATTTGAAATGGTTATGTTCATGGTATGATTACCAATAATTTTTGGTAATAGTTATATTTTGATGAACATACTTGTTATTGAAAGCATATTTTTGGCTATCATTGTGAAAAGAAAATAAATGAGCACGGTCACGTGGCAATCCGTGTGGTGCACCAATAGGGGAAGCCCTACCAACGGTTATGAATATGTCAATGAGAAAAGAAAGAGAAAGTGTGCCATGTCGGACGGAGCGAGATAAGCCCGTACCGGAGAGTAGAAAAATACTCACCCTGACCGGGGTAGCTTGATATGAGAATAAATTGATAGTCATCATATGATATTCTGAAAATAATCAATCCTATCATACATGTCATTACTGTACGATTTTCATATGTATAGATATAGTGCATTCATGTGACCAAAGTTATTTTCTGTAGTTTATACAACTGAACATGATGTGATGACTATATTGATAATGATTTATTGTTGAACTTACTGAAATTTAATTCTCACTATATTTCCATGTCATGTTCAGAAAATTAGTTATGCAAATTTTTCTATAGCTCTGGCTTTTAGTGCACATTGGATCGAGTTATACTATGATGGGCGGATCCTAAATAAAATGTTTGTGAGCGAGTTGGCACAAATTCCGGTGAAAGTCCAACCACCCGGACCCGAATCTCCGGAATTGGTCAACCAGAATAAAAAAGATGTAGATATTTATGTGTTTAAAATGTTGTACGTACGTTTTGATTAATGATGTTTATGTGAACTTTATATTGTATAATAATAAATAAATAAATAAAAGTTGTTACATAATTTTCACTTAAATAATGGTAAATACAAGTGAAATCAGATACATCATGAGTTCAGAAATCCATTTTCGAATACTATACTCTTCTTGAATCATATTTCAAATTATAAGCAGTTCAGATCATTTTAATGCATTTCAAAAACATATCAAAGTGTAAATATCTCATAAACATAATCATATACATGCTCAATTATCAATAAGAGTATCTTGGTGTCTATGGAAAGCTAAGACAATTATTATGTAATAACTCCATTTATGTAAATGTAACAACTTTTTTTTATATTTGTAAAATTCCATTAAGTTATTACTACTTTAATTCTAACCACTTAACTGGTAATAATAATCACTTTAACCAAGCATAATTGTTATTAACAGTGATACAATACTGAGTTTCCATACACACCATTATTTTATAAACTACACACCATTATTTTACAAACATTTGTACAAAGATACATATTAGTTCTAATCATCTATGTCGACTACTTTTGGGGACACTGGTGCAGGTGGCACCTCCACCAGAATCTCAGTCACATCTACTACAGATACATCTGATATAACTGCTAATTGACCAAGGTAGGGCACCTCGATCCAACGTACGAAAATAATAAGTGTCATTGAGAAAATCTGCATTATTCTTCTGAACATGATATGGAAATATAGTGAGAATTAAATCCCATTAGGTTCAACAATAAATCATAATTTACCATCAATATAGTTCATCATGTCATGTTCTGCTGTATAAACTACAGAAAATATCTTTGGTCACACGAATGCATTATATCTATGCACATAAGAATCATACAGTAATGATATGTATGACAGGATTAACTATTTTCAGAATATCATATGATGGCCATCAACTTATTCTCATTTCAAGCTACCCCGGTCAGGGTGAGTTTCCTCTACTCTCCGGTACGGGCTTTTCTCGCTCCGTCGGACATGGCACACTTTCTCTTTCTTTTCTCATAATCATAATCATAACCGTTGGTAGAGCGTCCCCTACTGGTGCACCACACGAATTGCCATGTGACCGTGCTCATTTCTTTTCTTTTCACAATGATAGCCAAAAATATGCTTCCAATAACAAGGATGTTCATCAAAATATAACTATTGCCAAAAATCATTGGTAATCATGCTATGAACATAACCATTTCAAATATCACTTTATAAAATATTTCCTTGTCAAAATTTCACACTTAAGATGGTAAGAAGTTCATACAATAGCAATGGCTATGGCTATACTAGTCATTTATTATTTTCATTTATAAGATTCATCTTCTTTTTTAAATATTAATTTTATTTCTTTATTTTCTTGATGCAGGTTTTCATCCTATCTAACCTTCTCTTACTAATTAGAGAATAACTCCCTCAATTTAACTCCAATGTATGTGATCTTTGTGTCAATTTCAAGATAAAAGAATTATCTAAAATGGTTCACCAAGGAAGAATATGTTAGGATAGCTTCTGTATTTTAATTTCTTAGAATTATCTATAGGGAACTAAATTAAATGGTTAACATAAGAATTAAAGATATATTTTTCACGGATTTGTAACCACTGGAATCATTCAATTTAGAGTTCATATGAGGTAGATATGTTCTTATTAGTAAACAAAGGTCAGAAAATGGTTAATCAGGGAAGAATATGTTTAGATAGCATCGGTGTTTTAATTTATGGGAACATTCTATAAGGAATTAAAATAAGTGGTTAACATATGAATTATTGATATATGTGTCACAGATTGTTAGCCACTAGAATCACTTAATTTGGAATTCTTATGAGGGAGATATGGATAGATTAGTAGGTAGAGATCAGAACCTATCCAAGAAGAAAAAACCTGTACATTGAAGGTGTAATATCACCTTGATTTCTTAATAGTTCGTGACAATGTTCAACATAATAGATTTAGATAATTGTTTTATCTTAAAATTGACACCAAGATCACCTACATCGGAATTAAATATAGAGAGTTATACTCTAATTAGTAAGAGAAGGTTAGATATGATGAAAACCTGCATCAAGAAAATAAAGAAATAAAATTAATGTTTAAAAAAGAAGACGAATCTTAAAAATAAAAATAATAAATGACTAGTATATGCCATAGCCATTGCCATTGTATGAACTTCTTACCATCTTAAGTGTGAAATTTTGACATGAAAATATTTTATAAAGTGATATTTGAAATGTTTATGTTCATGGCATGATTACCAATGATTTTTTGTAATAGTTATATTTTGATGAACATACTTGTTATTGAAAGCATATTTTTGGCTATCATTGTGAAAAGAAAAGAAATGAGCACGATCACATAGCAATCCGTGTGGTTCACCAGATGAACCATTTTCTGACCTTTGCTTATTAATCGGACCATATCTATCTCTTATGTTAACCAGGTATTTTAATTCCCTACAAATAATTCCCAAAAATTAAAACACAGAAGCTAAAAATTTTGCCACCCATAGCCATTCCTATGCAGAACTTTCTATACCAGTCTAAGTATTCAAACATACATCACATGCAAGATCAATATGTAACATGATATAGCAACATCCATGACCAATCATCAAAGTTCTAAGATAAAAATCTCATATAAATATTATAAGTTTCAAAAGTTTTCTTCAAAAAAGAAATATTGTTAAACTTACCTAAGAATCTCCCTAGCTCACTTAGTGAATTGGTTTTCTTGTTTTCTCTTGAAAGAAGTAGCAAGATTCCTCCCTTCCCTTAGCTTTTCCAGCAGCTTAGGTAAGAGAAGGAGGGTGAGTTTTTGAACCTCAAGGATGTAGAAGAAAATTGGATTCAAGTGGAGATTAAGGTAACTTACCTTGAGTACTTAGCCTTCTAAACTTCTCCTTCTTCTTCCTTCCTTTCTTCTCCTCTCTTTCTCTCCTTTCCTCACTCTACCTTGCTTTTATTTCTCTCTCTTCCTCACCAGGACGAAATTAAAATGTTGTAGGAGTGGGTTTTGCTTAAATAGACCACCAAATAATACACCTTTCATAATCTTGGGTCTACCTTATCACAATTAGGATACACTTTGTTCAATTTTTGGAAAACAAACAACTTATGTTCTTGTCTTCCTCTTCCTTAGTCAAGATATGCATAGGAAAAGGAGATTTGTAATTTGAAAATTATGATGATATATTCTTAAGATAAGGGACAAGTTCCCTTTGATTTAGGGATTCATTTCCATTTTCTTTTGTCTTAAACAAGTATGATAGGTTTGCCTTTTTAGGTGACAAATTTCTAACTCGTGAATCTCCATTATTTGGTTGATATTATTTGTGTGGGATAGGAATGTTTTGTCCTAATGCCATGTATTATCATACCACTTGCTAAAATTATGAGTGTAGGATATAGATGTTTTTGTCCTAAAGCCTTATATTATCATGCCACTTGCCAAAATTATGAATGTAGAATCACACCACTTGCTAAATTTTTGTCTTAATGCCATGTAACCTAATCTTTATTATTATTACATTATTATATCATCACCTAATTTATTTTATTTTATTTTTCCTCTTGGATTTGGGCTTATTCCTACCCATTTTCTTTGCTTTGGATAAAATTCTATCTTTCTTGGATGGCATGGTGACATTTTCATAATTTTTTGGCTATCGATCCAATTACTATATCCTAGTCCAAGTCTATGTTTTATTTCTTGCTTAGGTTATCCAATGGGCTTGCTAGAAACTTATGTGAAGTGGAAAAACTCTATATGAAGTGTCCATAGTTAAAAGCCCAATGTATGGGTAAAGATGTTAAACTTAGTAACTCTAGTTCTTGAATTAAGAAAAATTACCCTAATCTAATGTTCTTGAAATTTTATGACCTTTACTTGTTTCTAAAAATTTATCTTCCTTATCCAAGAATTTTGCATCTCTTTAGTATGTTATTTCTAATTATTTTTTTCCTATTAGGTTTTCCCTCTTTATTTGTTCTCTTAATGTTAGAAACATTTTCTATGCATATACATAAGTTGAAGAATTTCTAAGGATTTGTTTCCTTAGATATCTAAAATATTGTCTAATAAATTTTATTTCCTTAATTAAATATTTATGTACTTTTATCAATAAAAGAAATGAAATGCTGATGTCCCTACTTTATTCAGAATTTGGTAGGGTCCTAAAAATTGTGAACTTAGCTTTCTTGTTTTGAAAGATCTACCAACTCCAGTAGTTGTGGAAAGTTTCAGAAATACATAGTGTCCTTCCTCAAACTCTAGAGGTCTATGTCTCTTATCGTAGTAACTCTTTTGCCGACTCTGAGCTGTAAGTATTTTGTCTCATATCATCCTGATTTGTTCAGTGGTTTGTTGAATTAGATCAGGACCCAACAAGTTCTTTTCTCCTACCTCAAACCAACATAGTGGAGATCGACACTTTCTACCGTATAAAGCTTCATAGGGGGGCATCTTAATACTAGAGTGATAACTATTATTATAAGCAAACTATACTAAAGGTAGGTACTTATCCCATCCTTTACCTTGCTCTATCACACAGGCCCTTAACATATCTTCTAAAGTTTGAATGGTTCGTTTTGTCTACCCCTCAGTCTGAGGATGGTAGGCAGTACTGAACCGCAACTGAGTACCAAAATCTTCCTGCAATGCCTTCCAAAACCTCAACGTGAACCTCAGATCTCTATCAGAAACGATATTTAAGGGAATTCCATGCAGACTAACTATTTTCTGGACGTACAATTGGGCTAATTTATCTAGTGAATAGTTAATTTTTATCGGCAAAAATTGAGCAGATTTGGTTAATCTGTCAATTATTCCCCAGATAGAGTCATGTCCCACTGAAGTCTTAGGTAATCCAACAACAAAGTCCATTGAGATACTATCCCATTTCCATTTAGGGATCTCAAGAGGTTGTAGAAATCCCGCTGGCTTTTGATGCTCCACCTTCACCTTTTGACAAATGAGACATTTTGCCACAAACTCGGCAATGTCCTTTTTCAACCCTGGCCACCAATACATCCTTTTTAAATTCTGGTACATTTTAGTGCATCCAGGATGGACTGTGTATTTACTCTGATGCGCTTCCTACAAGATCTTAGTCCTCAACTCTCGTTCTTGAAAGGCACAAATTCTTTCCTGATACATGATTGCTCCATTTTCCATGATAGAAAAATTACCTTGGTCTTTATGATCCTGTAAGTATTGGTAATGACCTTGAGCCTCTTTGAGCTGGGCTCTAAGGTCACACCCTATACTTAAACCATTAATTACTAGATTCTTTGGAGTAATAGTAGTGGCTAGCTTCAAATTTTGAAACTCCTCTAGCATCTGCATCTCATACACCATCATCTGACCCATGTGCAGAGATTTTTGACTCAAAGCATCTGCTACAACATTTGCCTTTCCGGGATGATACTTTATCTCAAACTTGTAGTCATTGAGGAATTCTACCCATCTTCGTTGCCTCATATTTAACTCCTTTTGATCAAAGAGGTATTTAAGACTCTTATGATCACAATATACTTCAAAGGTTGCCCCATACAAATATTGTCGCCAAATCTTTAAGGAAAACACCAGTGCTGCTAATTCAAGATCATGTGTTGGATAGTTTCCTTTGTGGGGTCTAAGTTACCTAAAGGCATAAGCAACTACTCGCTTATCTTGCATCGGCACACATCCTAGCCCTTTCTTTGAAGCATCACTATACACTTCAAAATGTCTTGTGAGATCTAGAATAATTAAAACAGGAGGAGTGGTCAGTCTTCTCTTTAGCTCCTGAAAACTAACTTCACATTAATCAGTCCATTTGAAAGGACTTCCCTTCCTGGATCTACAGCTACCCCTCTATTAGAGATGACATGTCCGAGAAACTTCACCTCTGACAGCCAAAATTCACACTTCTCCAATTTGGAATATAAATATAGTGAGAATTAAATCCCAGTAAGTTCAACAATAAATCATCATCAATATAGCTCATCACGTCATGTTCAGCTGTATAAACTACAGAAAATATCTTTGATCACATGAATGCATTATATCTATGCACATAAGAATCATACAGTAATGATATGTATGACAGGATTAACTATTTTCATATTATCATATGATGGCTATCAACTTATTCTCATTTCAAGCTACCCCGGTCAGTGTGAGTATCCTCTACTCTCTAGCACTGGTTTTCTCGCTCCGTCCGACATGGCACACTTTTTCTCTTTCTTTTCTCATAATCATAATCATAATCATAACCGTTGGTAGGGCGACCTCTACTGGTGCACCACACGGATTGCCATGTGATCGTGCTCATTTCTTTTCTAGCCCTAAAAGAAATTTCTCTCCCCCTAAAAGAAATTTTTTCTTCAAAATTTTAGAAATTACCTAATAAGAACAATTGCGGATATTTCTTCCTCATGACTTCTTTCAACTCCCAAGTTGCTTCTTCCGGAGTCAAACCTTCCCTAACACCTTAACAAGGAGAATGGTTTTATTTCTCAGTTGCTTCATGTCAGTGTCCAATATGGATGCAGGTACTAAATGGTATGTCATATTCTCCTTTATTTGGATTGGTTCATCTCGTATCACATGTGAGGAGTCTGGAAGATACTTCCGCAGCTGTGATACGTGGAAAACATTATGCAGGTTGGACAAATTAGGTAGGAGAGCAACTTGATATGCTGATGTCCCTACTTTCTTCAGAATTTGGTAAGGTCCCAAAAATCGCGGACTTAGCTTTCTTGTTGTGAGAGACCTACCAACTCCAGTAGTCGGGGAAAATTTCAGAAATACATGGTGTCCTTCCTCAAACTCTTATCGTAGTAACTCTTTTGCCGACTCTGAGCTGTAAGTATTTTGTCTCGTATCATCCTAATTTGTTCAGTGGTTTGTTGAACTAGATCAGGACCCAACAAGTTCTTTTCTCCTACCTTAAACCAACATAGTGGAGATCGACACTTTCTATCGTATAAAGCTTCATAGGGGGCCATCTTAATACTAGAGTGATAGCTATTATTATAAGCAAACTCTACTAAAGGTAGGTACTTATTCCATCCTTTACCTTGCTCTATCACATAGGCCCTTAACATATCTTCTAAGGTTTGAATTGTTCATTTTGTCTGCCCCTCAGTCTGAGGATGGTAGGCAGTACTGAACCGCAACTGAGTACTAAAAGCTTCCTGCAATGCCTTCCAAAACCTTAATGTGAACCTTAAATCTCTATCAGAAACGATATTTAAGGGAATTCCATGCAGTCTAACTATTTCCTGGACGTACAATTTGGCTAATTTATCTAGTGAATAGTTAATTTTTATGGGCAAAAAGTGAGCAGATTTGGTTAATTTATTAATTATTACCTAGATAGAGTCATGCCCCACTGAAGTCTTAGGTAATCCCACAACAAAGTCCATTGAGATACTGTCCCATTTCCATTTAGGGATCTCAAGAGGTTGTAGAAATCCCGCTGGCTTTTGATGCTCCACCTTCACCTTTTGACAAATGAGACATTTCGCCACAAACTCGGCAATGTCCTTTTTTATCCCTGGCCACCAATACATCCTTTTTAAATTTTGGTACATTTTAGTGCATCCAAGATGGACTGTGTATTTACTCTGATGCGCTTCCTACAGGATCTTAGTCTTCAACTCTTGTTCTTGAGGGACACAAATCCTTCCCTAATACATGATTGCTCTATCTTCCATGATAGAAAAATTACCTTGGTCTTTATGATTCTGTAAGTATTAGTCGTGAACTTGAGCCTCTTTGATTTGGGCTCTAAGGTCACACCCTATACTTAAACCATTAATGACTAGATTCTTTGGAGTAATAGTAGTGGCTAGCTTCAAATTTCGAAACTCCTCTAGCATCTGCATCATATACACCATCATCTGACCCATGTGCAGAGATTTTTGACTCAAGGCATCTGCTACAACAGTTGCCTTTCCGGGATGATACTTTATCTCAAACTTGTAGTCATTGAGGAATTCTACCCATCTTCGTTGCCTCATATTTAACTCCTTCTGATCAAAGAGGTATTTAAGACTTTTATTATCACAATATACTTCAAAGGTTGCCCCGTACAAATAGTGTTGCCAAATCTTGAAGGCAACACCACTGTCGCCAATTCAAGATCTTAGGGTCTCAGTTGCCTAGAGGCGTAAGCAACTACTCTCTTATCTTGCATCAGCACACATCCTAGCCCTTTCTTTGAAGTGTCACTATACACTTTAAAATGTCCTGTGGGGTCTAGAATAATTAAAACAGGAGGAGTGGTCAGTCTTGTCTTAAGCTCCTGAAAACTAGCTTCACATTGATCAGTCCATTTGAAAGGACTTCCCTTCCTGGTCAAATTAGTCAATGGCAAGGCTATACGAGAGAAGTTTGGTATAAACCTCCTGTAGTATCCTGCCAAACCTAAAAAACTTCTGACTTCTGTAACCGTCTTTGGTCTCTCCCACTTAATCACTGCTTCCGTCTTGCTAGGATCTACAGCTACCCCTCTATTAGAGATGACATGTCTGAGAAACTTCACCTCTGACAACCAAAATTCACACTTCTCCAATTTGGCATATAACTTTTTCTCTTTCAGCACTTGCAGTATGATTCAGAGATGTTGTTCATGTTCTTTCTCACTCTTAGAATATATCAAGATGTCATCAATGAACACTACAACAAATTGATCTAGGTAGGGTCGAAAAATGCGATTCATGTAATCCATGAAAATTGCAGGTGCATTCATCAACCCGAAGGGCATTACGAGAAACTCATAGTGCCCATACCTAGTCCTGAAGGCAGTTTTTGGTACGTCCTCCTCCTTGATCCTAATATGATGATATCCTGACCTCAAGCCAATTTTAGAAAAGATGGAGGCTCCCTTCAATTGATCCAATAAGTCATCTATCCTAGGGAGAGGGTACTTGTTTTTGATAGTCACCTTATTCAGTTGTCTGTAATCTATGCATAGTCTCAAGCTCCCGTCTTTCTTCTTAACAAACAATACAGGAGCTCCCCAAGGTGATACACTCGGTCTAATGAATTGCTTGTCTAATAGTTCCTCCAACTGTTTCTTGAGTTCCTGTAGTTCCTTCGAGGCCATTCGATATGGTGCAATAGAGATAGGCCCTGTCCCATGTAGGAGATCAATAGAGAGCTCTATCTCTCTCTTGGGAGGTAAGCCTGGAATATCTGATGGAAATACTTCAGAAAACTCGTTGACTATTGGGATTTCATCAAGCTTCGATTCGACTTCTATTAACTTGATTGACATTTAACATCAATAACTGGACCTCCTCTTTCGGAGTATGAAGTAGAAATTCAACGGTCTTGTTACAACAATTCAGCAAAACTCGATTTCTAAACATCCAGTCTTACCCTAGAATGACCTCAATACCTCCTAAAGGTAAACAGACGAGGTCTACAGAAAAAGTTTTCTCCTGGATGGTGACTTGACAGTCCTTACATACAGAGGAAGTTAATACCCTTTCCCCTGTAAGGGTTACTACGGATAACAAATAGGGAGTTTTAGAAATAGGAAACTGAAACTTCCTAATGCATTCTTTCGATATAAATGAATGACTAGCATCAGAGTCAAATAACACCATAAGAGCAAATCCATAGATATAACATGTACCTTGAATCATTTCAGAAGATTGAGCTGCCTCTTGGCCGCTTAAGGTGAAAACCCTTCCTTTCACCTGAGGCCTCTGTTCTGGCTGCTTCCCAACATTCTGTGGGCAGTTTCTCGCAAAATGTCCCTTCTGTCTGCAATTGAAGCAGACATCTTGTCCTATGTAGCATGGCCGGTTACCATGCATGCGTCCGCACTTAGCGCACTTGACTGGGGTAAGGTCTTGTTGAAAAGGTCAAGGACCCGCAGTCAATGGCCTCTTACCAGCTCCATATCCACTTCTTCTCACGTTCTTTCCAGGGTTGGGAAATTTTTTCTTCCTCTTCCATAGGTTTCGCCGTTGCGTCTCATCCTCCATTGCCCTTAAACTCTTTTCCAGGAGTCTGCATTTATTTATCAGAGGTACAAACTCCCTGATCTCCATAGCTATAACAGCATTCTTTATCTCCGGGTTTAGTCCCACTTCAAACTTAACTGCCTTCCATGCTTCATCTGGGTTATATCGCAGATAAGAAGAGAACTTAGACAGCTCCTCGAACCTTGCGATATACTGGTCCACAGTCATGCTGCCTTACATGAGTTGGAGAAATTCGATCTCTTTCTTTGCCCGTACAGTACTTGGAAAGTACTTTTGAAAAAAAATGTCCTTGAACACTTGCCAGGTGATATGTCTTCCCTGATGAGCTAAAATTTCTCTAGCTCCACGCCACCAGTATTCTGCTTCATCCTTTAACATATATGCAGCAAAAATAACTTGCTGCTCTTCAGTACAGCCCATCACATTAAAGATTTTCTCTAATTCCCTTATCCACCTTTTGGCTACCGTTTGGTCATAGCCACCTTGGAAACAAGGTGGTCTAGTCCTCACGAACTCGGATATGCCATTATCTTTTCCTGCCATCCGGTTGTTAGCACCATTCTCACCATTTGGGTTATTAACATTCTGGAGATATTGTAAAATTTGGTTGGTGGTCATGACTTGGTCTCGAATTGTCGTGGCCAGGTTGTGCAAGGTTTGCTCTGCATTGGTTGCTAGATTCCTCCTTGGTGGTGTGTTGTTGTTTTAATTAAAACTCGCAAGTGCACGAATCTATTGGAGTATAGATTTAGTGATATGCAAGGTCGATCCCACAGATATTGCCAATTGAGAGAAAATTCTAATATAGATCTGAAATAAATACTTTTAACCTAGTTCCCGATGTCTTGTTTTGTGAGAGGAATATTGAACAAAATACACAAAGAACTAATATACTGAAATGAAATGAAGATGTATTCAAAGTAAAGAAGCATGCTAAGGTTAGGGGATCCACTCTTGGTATATCGAATAAAAATAAATTTAACTCTTTTGTTACTCAGTTAGAATCTTTACACGAATAAAGTTCTAATCGGATGATATGTTAATTTAAGCTCAACTTTGTTTATAAATGAATTATATTTACCTCCTTTCTAATAATAAAAAAATTCTTGTAAAATGGATTCAAACGTACATTGTGCCAATCACCATATTGTCTACAATAAATCAAGAGTGATTCAAGTATTTATTGTGCCAAAATTGTCTACAATGTATCAAGGTTCACACTTTACGAGATTAAAAATACAAAGATGCAAAAGATAACTTGTAAATGGATTCAAGCATAAATTGTGCCAATCATTATATTGTCTACAATAAATCAAGATTGATTCAAGCATTTATTGTGCCAAAAATTGTCTACAATATATCAAAATTCACATTTTACAAGATTAACTTATACAAAAAATGAAAGGTAGAAAATTAATTAACATAACAAAATAAAATGAAATAGAATCGGTGGCAGAGCCAACCAATAGTAAAATAAAATAAAGTAGGTGGCAAAGCCAACCATGAAAATAATAAGAGATAGGCGGTCTAATAAAATCAGCAATAACATAACAAGAAATCGGCGGTATGATAAAATCAGCCATTAAGAAATAAGTATGAGAAAAGAAATAGGAAGGTAAATACAATATCAAAGATAAATATTAAGATTAAGAGTTAGATAAATTATTATTCTCATACCAAGAGTTTCACCCTTTCACCTTAGCATTAGGAGATTAGTTCTACATAATCAAGGCAAGAAAGTGAAATGAAAGATGAAGAAACATGATAATATTACGAAAGAAAATGAAAATTACAAGATGTCTAAAGAGAGAATAACATTACAAGTTCGTAGAATTCCAACAAAACTTTCCCAAACTCTCTCCAAAGCTCTCCAAAAACTCCCTACTCACCCCTTAAGCCCTCTATTTGTAGATACAATTAAGTGTGGTAGGTGTGGTAATTGTCAAAATTGTTAGGTAGAAAGTTGTACAAAGTTGACAATTTGGATTCCATCATGTGCACCGAAATTGAGCCTTGAATATCGTCTTGAAATCTGCCGAATTTGCTGACTTCTTCAACCAAATTTCATACATATTAGACATGTATTTTCGGAGCTATGGCGCAAGTACTACAGCAAGGTTGGGCTGGACTGCAACCAGCAAACATATTCTCAACATTGGGTGCTTTGCCTTGAATCTTTATGTTTTAGTTCTTTTGGAAATGTGATCATAAATCAAGAATAAATTTGTGCATATATCCATTAGGATGCATCTCAAGAGACAATATGATAATGCTCCTTACTCAGCCATCCTTAATGAATTTGTTTTATCTGCTTGATTTATAGACATCATTCCCAAAGAACCACAATTTAGCTCTGATTCCTCCAATTAAGTCCATTTTCTACTCTTCTCTCCATCTGTAAGAAAGACACAAAACTAAAGACAAGTAAGGGAGATTTATGCTTAATTATGGCAAAAGATAAGATGAAAATACTTAATTTATGAGTATAAAACTCACTCATCAAATACCCCCAGACTTAATCTTTTGCTTGTCCTCAAGCAAAACACACAAACTTCAAAATTCAAATGATGAGTGAGTGATGAGTTGTTTTTGACTTACTAAGCATTCCTCAAGGATCTATAATGTGCAACCAAGAAAAATATCATAATTCCAAGGTTATGTAGAACTTTTATTCAAATGCAACATATGGTTTACTCTTGAATCCCAAGTGTGTGTGTGTAGTAGTCTTATGACATTAGACTTTTTGCATTCAAATAAATTTATGTAATCAAATATTTAAAACAAATCTCTAGATATATACATTTGAGACTCCATAAGCTTATTTTTCATGTCACTCTCCACTATTGTAGACTAATCATAACATTTAAGATCATTAGGACTTTCATTAAGCTTGTAATGTATGGCATAGGTTAAAGGTGGGTAAAATGATATGAATAAAAGCTCAATTCACTCTTCAACATGCATGATCATTTTAAAGCCTCCCAAATACTTTTGATATTATACTGTGAATTTTATCTCCAACCTTTTCATCATCCTTACATTTATTTGCTCATACTATTTTTTTTTAAAGATAAACACCCCCAAACTTATTTATTTAGGGAGTATTAACTTTCTTTTTTTCTTTTTTTTTCTCTCCTTTTTTTTTCTTTTTTTTCTTCTTTTTTTTTAACTTCTACCATCCACCCTTAAACCATAGCATTTGAAATGATCATTCCTGTGAGTGAAGGGTAAAAGTTAGAAACATTTTTGTTTAAAGGCTAGATAATAATATAGGTGTACAAAAAAAGGATAAATATAGGCTCAAAAATGGGTTACTAGGGATGGTATAATGTATTGGTTGGTCTAAAAGGCTCAAACGATTCCAACAATGCCTAATTCATTTCTTAAATGGAGAGTAGTCTAGGATTTAGCCTCAAGTGACAATTAAATAAGTTCTAGAGTCTTATGAAATCAATTAACATATCTGAATCACATAAATCTTTTCTGAATAAACAATCAGTCAAATGTAAAAGATTAAGTGCACAAGATATTAGTATTCTCAAATAAAACATAAGTTACATTAGAGTTCAAGTTCATACATAATACTCAGAACTCATCAATTTTTCAAAGGTTACAAGCATTTTAAACCATTTTCATCATTGGTGCTAGCTTTGCCTAATCCCAAAACATCACTCAAATTTTTTTTTGAAAGATGAAGAAACACAAAATAAACAATAAAGATTAAAAGAGATATTACCTAGAAGGAGATCTAAGAAAAGATGAACCTGTAACAAACTAAACAGAAAATAAAAATTTATTCAAGCAAATAAAAGGTGTTACAAATGAATATCTAAGTCCAGTTTGCGCTTTTTGCAGTGTTCTGTTGTCCAATCTATTTGAGCTATAACTGGATCAGGTACATGAACAAATGCTTGTAACGCATCAATCAGCTCGTCAACATTTGAGGCCGAGATGAGAATCTGACGTGCTGAGTACGAGATAAACCCTTGTTCTACAGCATGATCAAGAAAAGACAACAAACCATCAAAGAAATTGTTAACATTCAACAAACCTATGGGTTTATGGTGCATTTTCAGTTGTGCCCAAGAGACGACTTGAAAATTTTCCTCTAGAGTACCAAAACCTCCAGGTAAGGCAATGAAGGCATCAGCGTTGCACATCATTTTAGCAATTCGTTCATGCATGGAGGATACCCTACATTCTTCCCCAATTGTTTTTCCTACTATGTTTGATGCAGCTAGAGCTGTAGGAATAATACCAAGAACTTGGCATCCTCCTAGATATGCAGATCCAGACACACTCCCCATTAACCCTCGACAACCTCCACCATACACTAAATGAATCTTTCTCTTGGCTAGTACCACACCCAAAGTTTGTGCTGTTTTTACATACTTTCCATTTTTCCCAAGACTAGAACCACAAAAGACACAAATGTTTCGAAAGTGACGAACTGCGATTCCTTCCATATCTGCACTCACCTTGACTTTGATTATGAAGATGAAGATAATGAGGTGCACATTTATAAGACTCAAATAAGGGCATACTTGTAATAGCTATGTGCATAGGCCGGGGGCATAATTTCCATAGCTATAAGAGTAGGCCAAAAAATGTCAGCTAAATTAAAGGTGAAAAATTCAAAAATGACGGCACGCATGCATATGTACAGTAGTTGTGATTGTGGCTCACATCTTCCTCTGGTTTTACGTCCAGTAACGGCTTAAATGCCCTTTATGGGTCAAGGATATGCTTGCCATCCAATTTTCTTATAAATTGGCAAATAGGGTCTTTTAACGTCAGATTCCCAAGACTGTACCGTTTATGTTCTTTTTTGAAATGGGGCCAAAAACTGACAATACCAATATGCACAGATCCACTAGGATGTGTCTCAAGAGACGTTGGATGAAAGTCATCATCCAATGACTCCTTACTCAAGCCATCCTTAATGAACTTAATTTTGTCTTCCCGATTTACAGACACCCAACCCAAAGAACGACAACGTTTGTTACAAGTTTCACGTCCACATTTGTAACAAACCCTCATTCGTTTAGCTCTCCGCTTTTTAAAAAAACTACTTTTTCCTAACCCAGGCATGTAAGAGATGAAATCATTTGCTGACTCACCTTATAACCGTACCTTAGCTTCAATTAGCCAACGAATATGAAGAGGTATTCCCATGATCATCATTAACCTCAATCTTTCAACCCGTGCTTTGTAAATTTTTGTCAATGCATTGGGTGGAAGAGAAGGAAAATGATTTTTCAATTTTTTTGAGAATGTCCTCCATTTTCGACTCAATTGTTCTTTTCTCTCTCTCTTTTTTTTTGAAAAAGTAAAAGCAACAAAGGGAGGGAAAATAATAGAAATTCAAAAGAAGATAACACTAAAGGGAAAAATTAATGCAAGTTAAATAAAGAAAGATATTACCTAGATAACGTGCACGGTAACTTTTAACAATAGAAGCAAATCAATCCTTGTAGACAGGATCACGCAAAGGTGTCTCCTCTATCTCCAGATTTGGTAATTCCAAAAATGCTTCCAATCTTTGACCATTTACTTTAAACACATCACCGTTCTTGGGATTTTCAATCTTTACTACACCATGTGGGTAAACAGTATGAACAACAGATGGCAGTGGAACTAACTCAAAAGGTGAGACTTTTTCTTTTTTGGCTTTCCATTTATCAGTATCTGTTAGTGGAGTTATCTCTAATAAAGAGTCTACTTCACTAACCAGATAATCATCATCTTTATCCTTATTGAAATGAGTCAAATATTTTTCTAGATGATCATTACTAAAGGAGTCTAAAAATGAATCATAAATGGCACTTTCAATCAGGTTGACCTCACATAAATCATCCATGTCCATAGGTTGATGAAAGACATTAAAAACATTTAGTTCCACAATCATATTTCCAAAAGATAAATTCAAAATTCCATTTCGACAATTAATGATTGCATTGGATGTTGCCAGAAATAGTCTACCCAAAATGACTGGAATTTGTGTCTCTGTATTCTCAACAGGTTCAGTGTCAAGAACAATGAAATCTACTGGAAAGTAGAACTTATCAACCTTTATGAGCACATCCTCTATGACACCTCTAGGAATTTTTGTGGATCTATCAGCTAACTGAAGGGTCACTGGTGTAGGTTTCAATTTTCCTAACCCAAGTTTCTTATACACAGAGTAAGTCAGCAGATTCACACTTGCTCCTAGATCAAGTAAGGCTCGGTTAATCACATGGTCACCTATCACACAAGAAATTGTAGGACAACCAGGATCTTTGTACTTGATAGGAGTTTTTTGTTGAATTATAAAGCTTACTTGTTCAGTCAAGAATGCCTTTTTTGGAACATTAGTTTTTCTTTTCACCGTGCAAAGATCTTTCAAGAATTTTGAGTAAGCAGGTACTTGTTTGGTAGCGTCAAGAAAAGGGATGTTAATGCTAACTTGCTTAAACACCTCTAAAATGTCACTATACTGAGTACCTTTCTTATTTTCCGCAAGTCTTTGAGGGAAAGGAGCTTTGGGGGCATAAGAAATCTGTTCACTTTTCTTTTCACTTGAGTCATTAGTTTGGGATTCATGTTGACTCTGTTCCTCATTTTTTAGCATGTGAACTTGATTATCAATGACCTTTCCAGATCTAAGGGTTGTCACAGACTTTACTTCTTCCTTAGGATTTGCTGATGATCTTACTTCATATTGACCCTTAGGATTAGGAATAGGTTGACTAGGGAATTTTCCTTTTTATCTCTCTCCTGCAGCATTGGCTAATTGACCCAATTGTGTTTCAATCTTTGAAATGGACTGAGTGTGAGATTGTAAAACTTGTTGGGTTGATTGCATGAATTGATGTAGAGTATCTTCCAAAGAAGGTTTTCTTTGTTGAGATACTCCAAAAGGAGGAGCATGTTGAGGAACTTGAGGGTATGAATTGGAAGGGGCAAATTATTGCCCATTTTGATTCATTGCAGGTTGATTTTGCCTCCATGAAAAATTTGGATGATTCCTCCAATTTGGATTATATGTGGGTGCAAATGGACTATCTGATGATTTTCCATAAGACTGAAGAGAATTACCTTGCTCAGAAAATGCTTCTTGGTAAGCTGGTATGGATGGACAAAATTGTGCAATGTGAGATGTACTAGAACATAAGGCACATGCCTCTATCCTAGTATTGGTAGAAGGGTTCATAGTATGGCTTAAAGTTAAAGCTTCTACCTTTCTAGTCAAGTTAGCTAAGGCAATTCTCACATCTGTGTCATCACTCACTTCGTAAATTCCTCCCCTTTTTTGTATTTGAGACTTCTTATCCCTGGGATCTATGCAGTTCCAATGTTGAGAATTTTCAGATAAATATCCTAAGGATTCCCAAGCTTCCCCCTCATTCAATTGTAAAAATCTCCCACCATGCATGCTTTAGATCATTTGACGGTTTGATGAAGTTAAACCATCATAGAAATATTTCACCAATCTCCAAGTTTCAAAACCATGATGAGGACATTTCAGAAGAAGATCATTAAATCTTTCCTAACATTCAAAAAATTGTTCACCCTCTTTTTGACAAAAATCAGAAATTTATCTCCTAAGGGCATCAGTTTTAGACATAGGGAAAATTTTTGCCAGAAATTTATTTACTAATTGGTTCCAACTAGTTATAGTTCTTGTAGGAAGGGAGTTCAACCAGGCTTTAGCTTTATCTTTCAATGAAAATGGAAACATTCTAAGCCTGATTGATTCATCATTGAAATTCTGGAAGCGAAAAGTCGAGCAAATTTCAAGAAACTCTTTAATGTGCATGTATGGATCTTCCCTTTCCATACCATAAAATGATGGTAAAAGTTAGAGTATGGCCGGTTTGAGTTCAAAATGAGTTGCAGTAATTTGTGGTAAAACTATGCAAGATGGAGTATTGGCTATGACAGGCGAGAAGTACTCCATAAGAGTTTTATTATGCACAACTTGTTCTTCCATTTTTAATGGTGATCCAGCAGAATTTAATGTCTCTATTGTACAATCAATGGTTGACCCTAAATTTTTCCTAACCAACCGCTTATCTTTATCATGTTTCCAAGCATGCATAAACTAAAAAAAAATTGCTTCCTAATTATGAAAAAGAATCTAACTACACAATGGCTACAAAATGCAAATACCACAAAAAAAATCAAAATTAAAAAACTCTTTTTTTCAAAGTGTTAGTAATAATGGGAAGTATTTAATCAGTAGACTCCCAGGGAACTATGGAAGAATCACAATGGTTTCTCTTAAAACCCATACTCCTTAGGCTCTTTTAGCCTCGTTGACAGAATCAACCAATTTTATACACCCAAATCACTGCACCAATTTTCAAGAAACAATTCTAAAGAAAAATTTCTATATACAGAATAAACAAATGTTCTAACTATAACTAGTGGAAGAAAAGTACTTACTTGGATCCAAATAGCTTTTCTGTCACAATCCCCGGCAACGGCGCCAAAAACTTGTTATTGTTTTAATTAAAACTCGCAAGTGCACGAATCTATTGGAGTATAGATTTAGTGGTATGCAAGGTCGATCCCACAGAGATTTCCAATTGAGAGAAAATTCTAATATAGATCCGAAATAAATACTTCTAATCTAGTTCTCGATGTCTTGTTTTGTGATAGGAATATTGAACAAAATACACAAAGAACTAATATACTGAAATGAAATGAAGATGTATTCAAAGTAAAGAAGCATGCTAAGGTTAGGGGATCCACTCTTGGTATATCGAATAAAAATAAATTTAACTCTTTTGTTACTCAGTTAGAATCTTTACACGAATAAAGTTCTAATCGGATGATATGTTAATTTAAGCTCAACTTTGTTTATAAATGAATTATATTTACCTCTCTAATAATTAAAACATTCTTGTAAAATGGATTCAAGCGTACATTGTGCCAATCACCATATTGTCTGTAACATCCCGTAATTTTTAGATATTTTCCTTATAAATTCTTCACCTTACATATATGCATAGAAATGTTCTAATATTAATGGAATAGGTAAAGAAAGAAAACCTAAGAGGAAATATTAGAAATAAACATGTTAAAGAAAGGTGAAATTCTTAGGTAAAGAAAGATAAATTTTTGTGAAGTAAGTAAAGGTCTTAAAATTTCAAGAAGATCGGATTAGGGTAATTTTTCTTAATTGAAGAGCAAAAGTTACTAAGTTTAGTATCTCCACCCGTAATTGGGCTTTAACCTATACACACTTCATATAGAGTTTTTCTACTTCACATGAATTTTTAGCAAGCCAATAGGATAGCCCAAGGAAGAAATAAAACATAGACTTGGACTAGGATATAGAAATTGAACCGGTAGCCCAAAAATCATGAAAATGTGACTAAGCCCATTATGAAAGGTAGAATTTTAACCAAAGTAAGGAAAATGGGCAAGAATGAGCCCAAACCCAAGAGGAAAAATAAAAATAAAAATAAAATTAAAGTGATGAAATATTGGTGTAATCAAGATTAAGTGACATGGCATTAAGACAAAAATTTAGCAAGTGGTGTGATTCTACATTCATCATTTTGGCAAGTGGCATAATAATACAAGGCTTTAGGACAAAAACATCTATATCCTACATTCATAACTTTAGCAAGTGGGTAATAATACATAGCATTATGACAAAACATCATTATCCTACACAAATAATTTTAGTTAAGTAAGGAAAATTCAAGGGCTAGAAATTTGCCACTTAAAAAGGCAAATCTATCATACTTGATTAAGACAAAAGAAAAAGGAAATGAATCCCTAAATCAAAGGGATCTTTCCCCATATCTTAAGAACATATCATCATAATTTTCAAAATACAAATCTCCTTTTTCTATGCATATCTTGACTAAGGAAGAGGAAGACAAGAACATAAGTTGTTTGTTATCCAAAAATTCAACAAAGTGTATCCTAATTGTGATAAGGTAGACCCATGATCATGAAAGGTGAATTATTTGGTGGTCTATATAAGAAAACCCACCCTTACAACATTAGAATTTCGTCCAAGTAAGGGAGAGCAAAAATAGAAGCAAGGTAGAGTGAGGAAAGGAGAGGAAGAAAGGAAGAAAGAGGAAGGAGAAATCTAGGGGACTAAGTGCTCCAAGTAAGTTTAACAATATTTCTTTTTGAAGAAAAACTTTGAAACTCATAATATTTATATGAGATTTTGATCTTAGAACTTTGATGATTGGTCATAGATGTTGCTATATCATGTTACATATTGATCTTGCATGTGATGTATGTTTGAATACTTAGGTTGGTGTAGATAGTTCTGCATGGGTATGGCTATGGTTGACAGAATTTTGAGCTTCGGTATTTTAATTTCTGGGAACTATCTATAAGGAATTAAAATAAATGGTTAACATAAGAATTAAAGATATATGTGTCACGGATTGGCACCCACTGGAATCAGTCCATTTGGAGTCCATATGAGGTAGCTATGGTCTGATTAGTAGTCAAAGGTCAGAAAATGAATCATCAGGGAAGAATATGTTAGGATAGCTTTGGTAATTTAATTTCTGGGAATTATTGTTAGGGAATTAAAATAAATGGTTAACATAAGAATTAAAGATATGTGTGTCATGGATGTTTAGCCACTGGAATCATTCAATTTGGAGTCCACATGTGGTAGATACGGTCCGATTAGTAATCCAAGGTCAGAAAATGGTTCATCAGGGAAGATTATGTTAGGACAGCTTTTGTATTTTAATTTCTGAGAATTATCTGTATGGAATTAAAATAAATGGTTAACATGAACGTTATATATATATATGTCTCATGGAAATATATGCACTGGAATTATGCAATTTGGAGTTCATATGAGGTAGATATGATCTGATTAGTAAGCAGAGGTCAGAAAATGTTTATTCAGGGAAGAGTATGTTATTAATGTTTTAGTTTTTGAATTTCTGGGAATATTCTATAGGGAATTAAAATAGCGCGCCAACATAACAATTATAGATATATGGCTCATGGATTTTTACCAACTGGAATAACTCAATTTGGAGTTCCAATTTAAGAGATATGGTCTAGTTAGTCAGTAAAGGTTAGAGCCTATCCGACAAGAACTATCCTGTACTTTGAGGGAGTAATATCACCTTCGTTTCTTACTTTTTCGCTATAATGTTCAACATAATAGTTTTAGATAATTGTTTTATCTTGAAATGGACACCAAGATCTCCTACATCAGAGTTAGATTGAGGGCGTTATGCTCTGATTAGTAAGAGAAGGTTAGATAGGATGAAAACCTGCATCAAGAAAATAAAGAAAATAAAATTAGTATTTAAAAAAGGAGATGAATCTTAATAAATGACTAGTATAGCCATAGCCATTGCCATTGTATGAAATTATTACCATCTGAAGTGTGAAATTTTGACATGGAAATATTTTATAAAGTGATATTTGAAATGGTTATGTTCATGGCATGATTACCAATGATTTTTGGTAATAGTTATATTTTGATGAACATACTTGTTATTGAAAGCATATTTTTGGCTAACATTGTGAAAAGAAAAGAAATGAGCACAGTCACATGGCAATCCGTGTGGTGCACCAGTAGGGGACGCCCTACCAACGGTTATGATCATGATAATGAGAAAAGAAAGAGAAAGTGGGCCATGTCGGAAGGAGCGAGAAAAGCCCGTACCGGAGAGTAAAGGATACTCACCCTGACTGGGGTAGCTTGAAAGGAGAAAAAGTTGATTACAATCATATGATATTTTGAAAATAGTTAATCCTGTCATACATATCATTACAGTATGATTCTTATGTGCATAGATATAATGCATTCATGTGACCAAAGATATTTTCTGTAGTTTATACAGCTGAACATGACATGATGAGCTTTACTGATGATAATTTATTGTTGAACTTACTGAGATTTAATTCTCACTATATTTTCATATCATGTTTAGAAAATTATTTATGCAGCTTTTGTTTCTAAGGCTCTGGCTTTTAGTGCACATTGGATCGAATTACTTTATGTTGGGCATATTTCAGAATCAAATAAGATGTTTGTGGTCGAGTTGGCTCAGGTCCCGGTGAAGGTGCAACCACCCGCACCTGTATCTTCGGAATTGGTCAACCAAAATAATCAAGATGTAAATATCTATGTGTTTGATATGTTATATGTATGTTTTGATTAATGACATGTATGTGAACTCAATATTTTATAATAATAAAGGAAAAAAAGGGGTTGTTACATTGTCTACAATAAATCAAGAGTGATTCAAGTATTTATTGTGCCAAAATTGTCTACAATGTATCAAGGTTCACACTTTACGAGATTAAAAATACAAAGATGCAAAAGATAACTTGTAAATAGATTCAAGCATAAATTGTGCCAATCATTATATAGTCTACAATAAATCAAGATTGATTCAAGCATTTATTGTGCCAAAGATTGTCTACAATATATCAAAATTCACATTTTACAAGATTAACTTATGCAAAAAATGAAAGGTAGAAAATTAATTAACATAACAAAATAAAATGAAATAGAATCGATGGCAAAGCCAACCAATAGTAAAATAAAATAAAGTAGGTGGCAAAGCCAACCATGAAAATAATAAGAGATAGGTGGTCTAATAAAACCAGCAATAACATAACAAGAAATCGGCGGTATGATAAAACCAGCCATTAAGAAATAATTATGAGAAAAGAAATAGGAAGGTAAATACAATATCAAAGATAAACATTAAGATTAAGAGTTAGATAAATTATTATTCTCGTACCAAGAGTTTCACCCTTTCACCTTAGCATTAGGAGATTAGTTCTCCATAATCAAGGCAAGAAAGTGAAATGAAAGATGAAGAAACATGATAATATTACGAAAAAAAAATGAAAAATACAATATGTCTAAAGAGAGAATAACATTACAAGTTCGTAGAATTCCAACAAAACTTTCCCAAACTCTCTCCAAAGCTCTCCAAAAACTCCCTACTCACCCCTCAAGCCCTCTATTTATAGATACAATTAAGTGTGGTAGGTGTGGTAATTGTCAAAATTGTTAGGTAGAAAGTTGTACAAAGTTGACAATTTGGATTCCATCATGTGCATCGAAATTGAGCCTTGAATATCTTCTTGAAATCTGCCGAATTTGCTGACTCCTTCAACCAAATTTCATACATATTGGATATGTATTTTTGAAGCTATAGCCCAAGTACTACAGCAAGGTTGGGTTGGACTGCAACCAGAAAACATATTCTCAACATTGGGTTCTTTGCCTTGAATCTTTATGTTTTAGTTCTTTTGGAAATGTGATCATAAATCAAGAATAAATTTGTGCATATATCCATTAGGATGCATCTCAAGAGACAATATGATAATGCTCCTTACTCAGCCATCCTTAATGAATTTGTTTTATCTGCTTGATTTATAGACATCATTCCCAAAGAACCACAATTTAGCTCTGATTCCTCCAATTAAGTCCATTTTCTACTCTTCTCTCCATCTGTAAGAAAGACACAAAACTAAAGACAAGTAAGGGAGATTTATGCTTAATTATGGCAAAAGATAAGATGAAAATACTTAATTTATGAGTATAAAACTCACTCATCATGGTGCCATTTCCTACTGTGGTAAAACAAAGTTATGCTGCTATTGAGGTGATCAAGCCGAATAGTTAGTTCAAAAATATTTAATAACAGTCATAACACCACCTCAGCATATAGATAGGAAACACTAGTAATTTCTTACCTATATGAATCATTGATCCCCTACACAACACAACCACAACATAAAATCGATTCAGATAAACATCCACCCACTGGCCATCTAGGATCGACCTCCTCTGATACCAATTACGTAACAACTCCATTTATGTAAATGTAACAAATTTTTTTTATATATTTGTAAAATAACATGAAGTTATTACTACTTTAATTCTAACTACTTAACTCGTAATAATAATGACTTTAACCAAGCATAATTGTTATTAACAGTGATACAATACTGAGTTTCCAAACACACCATTATTTTACAAAAATTTGTACAAAGATACTTATTAGTTCTAATCATCTATGTCGACTACTTCCAGGGAAACTGGTGCGGGTGGCACCTCCACCGGAATCTTAGTCACATCTACTACAGATACATCTGATATAACTCGTAGTTGCCCAAGGTAGGGCACCTCTATCCAATATACGGAAATAATAAGTGTCATTGAGAAAATCTGCACTATTCTTCTGAACATGATATGGAAATATAGTGAGAATTAAATCCCAGTAGGTTCAACAATAAATCATAATTTACCATCAATATAGTTCATCATGTCATGTTCAGCTGTATAAACTACAAAAAATATCTTTGGTCACATGAATGTATTATATCTATGCACATAAGAATCATACAGTAATGATATGTATGACAGGTTTAACTATTTTCAGAATACCATATGATGGCCATCAATTTATTCTCATTTCAAGCTACCCCGGTCAGGGTGAGTATCATCTACTCTCCGGTACTAGCTTTTCTCGCTCCGTCCGACATGGCACACTTTCTCTTTCCTTTCTCATAATCATAATCATAACCGTTGGTAGGGCGTCCCCTACTAATGCACCACACGAATTGCCATGTGACCGTGCTCATTTCTTTTCTTTTCACAATGATAGTTACAAATATGCTTTCAATAACAAGTATGTTCATCAAAATATAACTATTACCATAAATCATTGGTAATCATGCCATGAACATAACCATTTCAAATATCAGTTTATAAAATATTTTCAAGTCAGAATTTTATACTTAAGATGGTAAGAAATTAATACAATGGAAATGGCTATGGCATATACAACTCATTTATAAGATTCGTCTTCTTTTTTAAATATTAATTTTATTTCTTCATTTTCTTGATGCAGGTTTTCATCATATCTAACCTTCTCTTACTAATCGGAGTATAACTCCCTCAATTGAACTCCGATGTAGGTGATCTTGGTGTCAATATCAAGATAAAACAAGCATCTAAAACTATTAAGTTGAACATTGTAGTGAAATATTAAGAAATCAAGTTGATATTACTCCCTCAATATAGAGGTTATTTCTTCTCGGATAGGTTCTGACCTCTACCTACTAATCGGACCATATCTTCTTCATATGGACACCAACTTGAGTGATTCCAGTGGATATAAATCCGTGTCACACATATCTATAATTCTAATGTTAACTATTTATTTTAACTCCATACAGATAATTCCCAAAAATTAAAATACAGAAGCTATCTTAACATAATCTTCCCTGATGAACCATTTTCTGACCTTTGACTACTAATTGGCTCATATCTTCCTCATATGGATTCCAAATTGAATGATTCCAATGGCTATAAATCCGTGATACACATAGCTATAATTATTATGTTAACCATTTATTTTAATTCCATATAGATAATTCCCAAAAATTAAAATATAGAAGCTATCCTAACATATTCTTCCCCGACGAACCATTTTCTGACCTTTGACTACTAATCGGATCATATCTTCTTCATATGGACTCCAAATTGAATGATTCCAGTGGCTAAAATTCCGTGACACATATATCTTTAATTCTTATGTTAACCATTTATTTTCATGCCCTACAAATAATTCCCAAAAATTAAAACACAGAAGCTATCCTAACATATTCTTCCCTGATGAACCATTTTCTGACCTTTGCTTACTAATCAGACCATATCTACCTCATATAGACTCCAAATTGAATGATTCCAGTGGCTAAAAATCTGTGACACATATATATTTAATTCTTATGTTAACTATGTATTTTAATTCCCTAGCCATAATTCCCAAAAATTAAAACACAGAAGCTATCCTAACATATTCTTCCCTGATGAACCATTTTCTGACCTTTTGCTTACTAATCGGACCATATCTACCTCATAAGGACGTCAAATTGAATGATTCCAGTGGCTAAAAATCCGTGACACATATATATTTAATTCTTATGTTAACCATTTATTTTAATTTCCTACCGATAATTCCCAAAAATTAAAACACAGAAGCTATCCTAACATATTCTTCCCTGATGAACCATTTTCTGACCTTTGCTTACTAATCAGACCATATCTTCCTCATATGAACTCCAAATTGAATGATTCCAGTGGCTAAAAATCTGTGACACATATATATTTAATTCTTATGTTAAGTATTTATTTTAATTCCCTACCGATAATTCCCAGAAATTAAAACACAGAAGCAATCCTAACATATCCTTCCTTGATGAACCATTTTCTGACCTTTGCTTACTAATCGGACCATATCTACCTCATATGGACTCCAAATTGAATGATTCTAGTGGATAAAAATCCGTGACACCTATATCTTTAATTCTTATGTTAACTTTTTATTTTAATTCCCTAGCAATAATTCCCAGAAATTAAAACACAAAAGAAATCCTAACATATTCTTCCCTGATGAACCATTTTCTGACCTTTGCTTACTAATCGGACCATATCTACCTCATATGGACTCCAAATTGAATGATTCTAGTGGATAAAAATCTGTGACACCTATATCTTTAATTCTTATGCTAACCATGTATTTTAATTCCCTATGGATAATTCTCAGAAATTAAAACACAGAAGCAATAAATTTTGCCACACATAGCCATACCTATGCAGAACTTTCTATACCAGTTTAAGTATTCAAATATACATCACATGCAAGATCAATATATAACATGATATAGCAACATCCATGACCAATCATCAAAGTTCTAAGATCAAAATCTCATATAAATATTATAAGTTTCAAAAGTTTTCTTCAGAAAAGTAATATTGTTAAACTTACCTAAGAATCTCCCTAGCTCACTTAGTGAATTGGTTTTCTTGTTTCCTCTTGAAAGAAGTAGCAAGATTCCTCCCTTCCCTTAGCTTTTCTAGCAGCTTAGGTAAGAGAAGGAGGGTGAGTTTTAGAACCTCAAGGATGAAGAAGAAAAATGGATTCAAGTGGATTAGTAAGAGAAGGTTAGATATGATGAAAATCTACATCAAGAAAATAAAGAAAAGCTAAGGGAAGCGAGGAATCTTGCTACTTCTTTCAAGAGGAAACAAGAAAACCAATTCACTAAGTGAGCTAGGGAGATTCTTAGGTAAGTTTAACAATATTTCTTTTTTGAAGAAAACTTTTGAAACTTATAATATTTATATGAGATTTTGATCTTAGAACTTTGATGATTGGTCATGGATGTTGCTATATCATGTTACATATTGATCTTCAATGTGATGTATGTTTGAATACTTAGACTGGTATAGAAAGTTCTGCATAGGTATGGCTAGGGGTTGCAAACTTTTTAGCTTATGTGTTTTAATTTCTGGGAATTATTTGTTAGGAATTAAAATACATGGATAACATAAGAATTAAAGATATATGTGTCATGGATTTTTAACAATCAGAATCATTCAATTTGGAGTCCATATGAGGTAGATATGTTCCGATTAGTAAGCAAAGGTCAGAAAATGGTTAATCAGGGAAGAATATGTTAGGATAGCTTCTGTGTTTCAATTTCTGGGAATTATCGGTAGGGAATTAAAATAAATGGTTAACATAAGAATTAAATATATATGTGTCACAGATTTTTAGCCACTGCAATCATTCAATTTGGAGTCCATATGAGGTAGATATGGTCCGATTAGTATGCAAAGGTCAGAAAATGGTTAATCAGGGAAGAATATATTAGGATAGCTTCTGTGTTTTAATTTCTAGGAATTATCGGTAGGGAATTAAAATAAATGATTAACATAAGAATTAAATATATATGTGTCATGGATTTTTAGACACTGGAATCATTCAATTAGGAGTCCATATAAGGTAGATATGGTCCGATTAGTAAGCAAAAGTCAGAAAATGGTTCATAAGGGAAGAATATGTTAGGATTGCTTCTGCGTTTTAATTTCTGGGAATTATCGGTAGGGAATTTAAATAAATGGTTAACATAAGAATTAAATATATATGTGTCACAAATTTTTAGCCACTGGAATCCTTCAATTTGGATCGAGGTGCCCTACATTGGGCAACTACCAGTTATATCAGATGTATTTGTAGTAGATGTGACTGACATTCCGGTGGAGTTGCCACCTGCACCAGTGTCTCCAGAAGTAGTTGACATAGAAGATTAGAGCTAATATGTATCTTTGTATAAATGTTTGTAAAATAATGGTGTGTAGTTTGTAAAATAATGGTGTGTATGGAAACTAAGTATTACATCACTGTTAATAAAAATTATGCTTGGTTAAAGTGATTATTATTACGAGTTAAGTGGTTAGAATTAAAGTAGTAATAACTTCATGGAATTTTACAAATATATAAAAAAAAATTTGTTACATTTACATAAATGGAGTTGTTACATACCAATTATGTAACAACTCCATTTATGTAAATGTAACAAATTATTTATGCTGGCAGGAAACACTAATAATTTCTTACCTATATGAATTCACTGATCCCTACACAGCACAACCACAAACATACTCAAGACACTATAAGATCGATTCAGATAACCATCCAACCACTGGCCATCAAGGATCGACCTGCTCTGATACCAATTATGTAAACTTATTTATTTATTTATTATTATACAATATAAAGTTCACACACACATCATTAATCAAAACGTACGTACAACATTTCAAATACATAAATATCTACATCTTATTTATTCTGGTTGACCAATTCCAGAGATTTGGGTGCGGGTGGTTGCACCTTCACTAGGATCTGTGCCAACTCGCCCACAAACATTTTATTTAGGATCCGCCCATCATAGAATAACTCTATCCAACGTGCACTAAAAGCCATAGCTATAGAAAAATCTGCATAACTATTCTTCTGAACATGATATGGAAATATAGTGAGAATTTAATCCCAGTAAGTTCAACAATAAATCGTAATTTACCATCAATATAGTTCATCATGTCATGTTCAGCTGTATAAACTACAAAAAATATCTTTGGTCACATGAATGCATTATATCTATGCACATAAGAATCATACTGTAATGATATGTATGACAAGATTAACTATTTTCAGAATATCATATGATGACTATCAATTTATTCTCATATCAAGCTACCCCGGTCAGGGTGAGTATTTTCCACTCTCTGGTACGGGCTTGTCTCGCTCCGTCCGACATGGCCCACTTTCTCTTTCTTTTCTCATTAACATGATCATAACTGTTGGTAGGGCATCCATTACTGGTGCACCACATGGATTACCATGTGACCGTGCTCATTTCTTTTCTTTTCACAACGATAGCCAAAAATATGCTTTCAATAACAAGTATGTTCATCAAAATATAACTATTACCAAAAATCATTGGTAATCTTGCCATGAACATAACCATTTCAAATATCACTTTATAAAATATTTCCTTGTCAAAATTTCACACTTAAGATGGTAACAAGTTCATACAATGGCAATGGCTATGGCTATACTAGTCATTTATTATTTTCATTTATAAGATTCATCTTCTTTTTCTTTATTTCTTTATTTTCTTGATGCATGTTTTCATCCTATCTAACCTTCTCTTACTAATCAGAGCATAACGCCCTCAATTTAACTCCTATATAGGTGATCTTGGTGTAAATTTCAAGATAAATCAATCATCTAAAACTATTATGTTGGACATTATAGCGAAATATTAAGAAATCAAGGTGATATTACTACCTCAATGTAAATGTTATTTCTTCTCGGATAGGTTCTGATCTCTATCTACTAATCTATCCATATCGCCCTCATAAGAATTCCAAATTAAGTGATTCCAGTGGGTAATATTTCGTGACACATATATCTATAATTCATATGTTAACCACTTATTTTAATTCCTTATAGAATGTCCCCAGAAATTAAAACACCGAACCAATCCGGACATATTCTTCCCTGATTAACCATTTTCTGACCTTTGTTTACTAATCAGAACATATCTACCTCATATCAACTCTAAATGGAATTATTCCAGTGGCAAAAAATCCGTGACACATATATCTATAATTCATATGTTAACCATTTATTTTAATTCCTTAGAGAATGTTCCCAAAAATTAAAATACCGAAGCTATCCTAACATATTCTTCCTTGATTAACCATTTTCAGACCTTTGTTTACTAATCGGAACATATCTACCTCATATAAACGCAAATGGAATTATTATAGTGGCTAAAATTCCGTGAGACATGAATCTATATTTTTTATCTTAACCATTTCTTTAGATTCCCTATAGAATGTTCCCAAAAATTAAAACACATAAGCTTAAAATTCTGCAACCCATAGCCATACCGATGCAGAACTATCTACACCAACCTAAGTATTCTAACATACATAATATGTAACATGATAAAGCAACATCCATGACCAATCATCAAAGTTCTAAGATCAAAATCCCATATAAATATTTCAAGTTTCAAAACTTTTCTTCAAAAAGAAATATTGTTAAACTTACCTAAGAATCTCCCTAGCTTACTTAGTGAATTGGTTTTCTTGTTTCCTCTTGAAAGAAGTTGCAATATTCCTCCCTTTCCTTAGCTTTTCTAGCAGCTTACGTAAGAGAAGGAGGGTAAATTTTTGAACCTCAAGGATGAAAAAGAAAAATGGATTCAAGTGGAGATTAAGGTAACTTACCTTGAGTACTTAGTCTTCTAAACTTCTCCTTCTTCTTCCTTCCTTTCTTCTCCTCTCTTTCTCTCCTTTCCTCACTCTACCTTGCTTCTATTTCTCTCTCTTCCTCACTTGGACGAAATTAAAATATTGTAGGGGTGGGTTTTGCTTAAATAGACCACCAAATAATACACCTTTCATGATCATGGGTCTACCTTATCACAATTAGGATACACTTTGTTGAATTTTTGGAAAACAAACAACTTATGTTCTTGTCTTCCTCTTCCTTAGTCAAGATATGCATAGGAAAAGGAGATTTGTATTTTGAAAATTATGATGATATGTTCTTAAGATAAAGTACAAGGTCCCTTTGATTTAGGGATTCATTTCCATTTTCTTTTGTCTTAAACAAGTATGATAGGTTTGCCTTTTTAGGTGGCAAATTTTTAGCCCTTGAATCTCCATTATTTGGTTGATATTATTTGTGTGGGATAGGAATGTTTTGTCCTAATGCCATGTATTATCATCTCACTTGCTAAAATTATGAGTGTAGGATATAGATGTTTTTGTCCTAAAGCCTTGTATTATAATGCCACTTGCCAAAATTATGAATGTAAAATCACACCACTTGCTAAATTTTTGTCTTAATGCCATGTAACCTAATCTTTATTATTATTACATTATTATATCATCACCTAATTTATTTTATTTTATTTTTTCTCTTGGATTTGGGCTTATTCCTACCCATTTTCTTTGCTTTGGATAAAATTCTACCTTTCTTAGAGGTCTTGGTCACATTTGCATAATTTTTGGGCTATTGGTCCAATTACTATATCCTAGTCCAAGTCTATGTTTTATTTGTTGCTTAGGTTATCCAATGGGCTTGCTAGAAACTTATGTGAAGTGGAAAAACTCTATATGAAGTGTCCATAGGTAAAAGCCCAATGTATGGGTAAAGATTTTAAACTTAGTAACTCTAGTTCTTGAATTAGGAAAAATTACCCTAATCCAATGTTCTTGAAATTTTAATACCTTTACTTATTTCTAAAAATTTACCTTCCTTATCAAAGAATTTTGCATCTCTTTAGTATGTTATTTCTATTATTTTTTTTCTATTAGGTTTTCCCTCTTTATTTGTTCTCTTAATGTTAGAAACATTTTCTATGCATATACACGAGGTGAAGAATTTCTAAGGATTATATTTCTTTAGATATCTAAAATATTGTCTAATAAATTTTATTTCCTTAATTAAATATTTATGTACTTTTATCAATAAAAGAAACAAAATTCGGGATGTTACATTTCTCTCCCCCTAAAAGAAATTTTGTCCTCAAAATTTTAGAAAATTACCAAATAAGAACATTTTCAGATATTTCTTCCTCATGACTTCTTGTAGCTCCCAAGTTGCTTCTTCTGGAGTCAAACCTTCCCATAACACCTTAACTAAGGGAATAGTTTTGTTCTGCAATTGCTTCATGTCAGTGTCCAATATAGATGCTGGTACTAGCTGGTATGTCATGTTCTCCTTTATTTGGATTGGTCCATCTCGTATCACATGTGTGGAGTTTGGAAGATACTTTTGGAGTTGTGATACGTGGAAAACAGTATGCAAGTTGGACAAATTAGGTGGGAGAGCAACTTGATATGCTGGCGTCCCTAATTTCTTCAAAATTTGGTAGGGTCCTAAAAATCGCGAACTTAGCTTTCTTGTTTTAAAAGACCTACCAACTCCAGTAGTCGGGGAAAGTTTCAGAAATACATGGTCTCATTCCTAAAACTCTAGAGGTCTATGTCTCTTATCGTAGTAACTCTTTTTCCGACTCTGAGCTATAAGTATTTTGTCTCGTATCATCCTGATTTGTTTAGTGGTTTGTTGAACTAGATCAGGACCCAACAAGTTCTTTTCTCCTACCTCAAACCAACATAGTGGAGATCGGCACTTTCTACTGTATAAAGCTTCATAGGGGGCCATCTTAATACTAGAGTGATAGCTATTTTTATAAGCAAACTCTAGTAAAGGTAGGTACTTATCCCATCCTTTACCTTGCTCTATCACACAGGCCCTCAACATATCTTCTAGGGTTAGACTGGATGTCTAGAAATCGAGTCTTACTGAATTGTTGTAACAAGACCATTGAATTTCTACCTCCTACTCCGAAAAAAGAGGTCCATTTATTGATGCTTAATTCCAATCAAGTTAGTAGGGAGTTGAAGAATTGAGTACTTGGATATATTCTCTTGTATTTATCAAACCTAGAAATCGAATCGAAACTTGATGAAATCCCAATAGTCAACGAGTTTCCTGAAGTATTTCCATCAGATATTCCAGGCTTACCTCCCAAGAGAGAGATAGCGTTCTCTATTGATCTCTTACCTGGAACAGGGCCTATCTCTATTCCACCATATAGAATAGCCTCGAAAGAACTACAGGAACTCAAGAAACAATTAGAGGAACTGTTAGACAAGCAATTTGTTAGACCAAGTGTATCACCTTAGGGAGCTCTTGTATTGTTTGTTAAGAAGAAAGTCGGAATTCTTAGACTATGCATAGACTATAGACAACTAAATAAGGTGACTGTCAAAAACAAGTATCATCTCCCTAGGATAGATGACTTATTGGATCAATTGAAGGGAGCCTCTATCTTTTCTAAGATTGACTTGAGGTCGGTATATCATCAGATTAGGATCAAGGAGGAGGATGTACCAAAAAATGCCTTTAGGACTAGGTATAGGCACTATGAGTTTCTCGTAATTCCTTTCGGGTTGACAAATGCACCTGCAATTTTCATGGATTACATGAATCACATTTTTCGACCCTACCTAGATCAATTTGTGGTAGTGTTCATTGATGAAATCTTGATATATTCTAAGAGTGAGAAAGAACATGAACAACATCTCCGAATTGTGCTGCAAGTACTGAAAGAGAAAGAGTTGTATGCCAAATTGGAGAAGTGTGAATTTTGGCTGTCAGAAGTAAAGTTTCTCGGACATGTCATCTTAAATAGAGGGGTAGTTGTAGATCCTAGCAAGACTGACGCAATAATTCAATGGGAGAGACCAAAGACAGTTACGGAAGTTAGAAGTTTCCTGGGTTTGGCAGATACTACAGGAGGTTTATACAAAACTTCTCTTGTATAGCCTTGTCATTGACTAAATTGATCAGGAAGGGAAGTCCTTTCAAATGGACTGATCAATGTGAAGCTAGTTTTCAGGAGCTTAAGAAAAGACTGACCACTCCTCCTATTTTAATTATTTCAGACCTCACAGGACATTTTGAAGTGTATAGTGACACTTCAAAGAAAGGGATAGGATATGTGCTGATGCAAAATAAGAGAGTAGTTGCTTACGCCTCTAGGCAACTGAGACCCCACAAAGGAAACTATCCAACCCACGATCTTGAATTGGCGGCAGTGGTGTTTTCCTTAAAGATTTGGCGACACTATTTGTACGGGGTAACCTTTGAAGTATATTGTGATCATAAAAGTCTTAAATACCTCTTTGATCAGAAAGAGTTAAATATGAGGCAACGAAGATGGGTAGAATTCCTCAATGACTACAAGTTTGAGATAAAGTATCATCCCGGAAAGGTGAGTGTTGTAGCATATGCCTTGAGTCAAAAATCTCTGCACATGGGTTAAATGATGGTATATGAGATGTAGATGCTAGAGGAGTTTCGAAATTCGAAGCTAGCCACAACTCTTACTCCAAAGAAGCTAGTCAATAACGGTTTAAGTATAGGGTGTGACCTTAGAGCTCAGATCGAAGAGGCTCAAGCTTATGACCAATACTTACAGGATCATAAAGACCAAGATAATTTTTCTGTCATGGAAGATGGAGTAATCATGTATCTGGAAAGGATTGTGTCCCTCAAGAACGAGAGTTGAGGACTAAGATCCTGCAGGAAGCGCATCAGAGTAAATACACAGTCCATCCTGGATATACTAAAATGTACCAAGATTTAAAGAGGATGTATTGGTGGCCAAGGATGAAAAAGGACATTGCTGAGTTTGTGGCAAAATGTCTAATTTTTCAAAAGGTGAAGGTGGAGCATCAAAAGCCAGCGGGATTTCTACATGGTTAACATAAAAATTCATGGATGTTGCTATATCATGTTACATATTGATCTTGCATGTGATGTATGTTTGAATACTTAGACTGGTATAGAACGTTCTGCATAGGTATAGCTATGGGTGCAAAATATTTAGCTTATATGTTTTAATTTATAGGAATTATCTGTAGGGAATTAAAATACATGGTTAACATAAGAATTAAAGATATATGTGTCACGAAGTTTTAGCCACTGGAATCATTGAATTTGGAGTCCATATGAGGTAGCTATGGTCCGATTAGTAAGCAAAAGTCAGAAAATGATTAATAAGGGAAGAATATGTTAGGATAGCTTCTGTGTTTTAATTTCTGGGAATTATCGGTAGGGAATTAAAATAAATGGTTAGCATAAGAATTAAATATATATGTGTCACGGATTTTTAGCCACTGGAATCATTCAATTTGGAGTGCATATAAGGTAGATATGGTCCGATTTGTAAGCAAAGGTCAGAAAATGGTTCATCAGGGAAGTATATGTTAGGATAGCTTCTGTGTTTTAATTTCTGGGAATTATCGGTAGGCAATTAAAATAAATGGTTAACATAAGAATTAAATATGTATGTGTCATGGATTTTTAGCCACTGGAATCATTAAATTTGGAGTCTATATGAGGTAGATATGGTTCAATTAGTAAGCAAAGGTCAGAAAATGGTTCATCAGGGAAGAATATGTTAGGATAGCTTTCGTGTTTTAATTTTTGGGAATTAGCGGTAGGGAATTAAAATAAATGGTTAACATAAGAATTAAATATATATGTGTCACGGAGTTTTAGCCGCTGGAATCATTCAATTTGGAGTCCATATAAGGTAGATATGGTCTGATTTGTAAGCAAAGGTCAGAAAATGGTTCATCAGGGAAGTATATGTTAGGATAGCTTCTGTGTTTTAATTGCTGGGAATTATCGGTAGGCAATTAAAATAAATGGTTAACATATGAATTAAATATATATGTGTCATGTATTTTTATCCACTAGAAACATTAAATTTGGAGTCTATATGAGGTAGATATGGTCCGATTAGTAAGCAAAGGTCAGAAAATGGTTCATCAGGGAATAATATGTTAGGATAGCTTCTGCTTTTTACTTTTTGGGAATTATTGGTAGGGAATTAAAATGAATTGTTAATATAAGAATTAAATATATATGTTTCAGGGATTTTTAGCCACTAGAATCATTCAATTTGGAGTCTATACGAGGTAAATATGGTTTGATTAGTAAGAACAGGTCAGAAAATGGTTCATCAGGGAAGAATATGTTAGGATAGCTTTTGTGTTTTAATTTCTGGGAATTATTGGTAGAGAATTAAAATATATGGTTAATATAAGAATTATAGCTATGTGTGTCACGGATTTATAGCCACTGGAATCATTGAATTTGGAGAACATATGTGGAAGATATGAGCCGATTAGTAGTCAATGGTCAGAAAATTGTTCATCAGGGAAGAATATGTTAGGATAGTTTCTGTATTTTAATTTCTGGGAATTATCTGTATGGAATTAAAATAAATGGTTAACATAGAAATTATATATATGTGTGACACAGATTTTTATCCACTGGAATCACTCAAGTTGGAGTCCATATGAGGAAGATATAGTTCGATTAGTAGGTAAAGGTCAGAACCTATCCGAGAATAAATAACTTGTACATTGAGGGAGTAATAGCACCTTGATTTCTTAATAGTTCGCTACAATGTTCAACATAATAGTTTTAGATAATTGTTTTATCTTGAATTTGACAACAAGATCACCTACATCGGAGTTCAATTGTGGGAGTTATGCTCTGATTAGTAAGAAAAGGTTAGATACGATGAAAACCTGCATCAAGAAAATAAAGAAATAAAATTAATATTTAAAAAAGAAGATGAATCTTATAAATGACTAGTATATGCCATAGCCATTGCCATTGTATGAACTTCTTACCATCTTAAGTATAAAATTTTGACATGGAAATATTTTATAAAGTGATATTTGAAATGGTTATGTTCATGGCATGATTACCAATGATTTATGGTAATAGTTATATTTTGATAAACATACTTGTTATTGAAAGCATATTTTTGGCTATCATTGTGAAAAGAAAAGAAATGAGCATGGTCACATGGCAATTCGTGTGGTGCACCAGTAGGGGATGCCCTACCAACGGTTATGATTATGATTATGAGAAAGGAAAGAGAAAGTGTGCCATGTCGGACGGAGCAAGAAAAGCCTGTACCGGAGAGTAGAGGATACTCACCCTGATTGGGGTAGCTTGAAATGAGAATAAGTTGATGGCCATCATATGATATTCTGAAAATAATTAATACTGTCATACATATTATTACTGTATGATTATTATGTGCATAGATATAATGCATTCATGTGACCAAAGATATTTTCTGTAGTTTATACAGCTGAACATGACATGATGCACTATATTGATGGTAAATTATGATTTATTGTTGAACCTACTGGGATTTAATTCTCACTATATTTTCATATCATGCTCAGAAGAATAACTATGTAGATTTTCTCAATGACACTTATTGTTTCTGTATGTTGGATCGAGGTGCCCTACCTTGGGCAACTACCAGTTGTATCAGATGTATCTGTAGTAGATGTGACTGAGATTCCGGTAGAGGTGCCACCCGCACCAGTGTCCCCAAAAATAGTCGACATAGATGATTAGAGCTAATATGTATCTTTGTAAAATAATGGTTTGTATGGAAACTCTGTATTGTATCATTGTTAATAACAATTATGCTTGGTTAAAGTGATTATTATTACAAGTTAAGTGGTTAAAATTAAAGTAGTAATATCTTCATGGAATTTTGCAAATATAAAAAAAAAATTTGTTATATTTACATAAATGGAGTTGTTACATAATTGGTATCAATTATGAAACAACTTTTTTTTTATTATACAATATAAAGTTCACATACACACCATTAATCAAAACGTACGTACAACATTTCAAACACATAAATATATACATCTTATTTATTCTGATTGACCAATTCCGAAGATTCGGGTGCGGGTGGTTGCACCTTCAACGGGATCTGTGCCAACTCGCCCACAAACATTTTATTTAGAATCCGCCAATCATAGAATAACATGATCCAAAGTGCACTAAAAGCTAGAGCTGTAGAAAAAATATGCATAACTAATTTTCTGAACATGACATGGAAATATAGTGAGAATAAAATCCCAGTAAGTTCAACAATAAATCTTTATCAACATAGCTGATTACGTCATATTCAGCTGTATAAACTACAGTAAATAACTTTGATCACATGAATGCATTATATCTATGCACATGAGAATCGTACAGTAATGACATGTATGACAAGATTAATTATTTTCAGAATATTATATTATGACTATCAATTTATTCTTATATTAAGCTACCCTGGTCAGGGTGAGTATTTTCTACACTCTGGTACAGACTTTTCTTGCTCCGTCCGACATGGCCCACTTTCTCTTTCTTTTCTCATTAACATGATCATAACCATTGGTAGGGCGTCCCCTACTGGTGCACCACACGGATTGCCATGTGTCCGTGCTCATTTCTTTTCTTTTCACAATGATAGCCAAAAATATGCTTTCAATAACAACTATGTTCATCAAAATATAACTATTACCATAAATCATTGGTAATCATGCCATGAACATAACCATTTCAAATATCACTTTATAAAATATTTCCATGTTAGAATTTTACACTTATGATGGTAAGAAGTTCATACAATGGCTATGACTATGGCATATACTAGTCATTTATAAGATTCATCTTCTTTTTTAAATATTAATTTTATTTGTTTATTTTCTTAATGCAGGTTTTCATCATATCTAACCTTCTCTTACTAATCAGAGCTTAACTCCCTCAATTGAACTCCAATGTAGGTGCTCTTGGTGTTAATTTCATGATAAAAAAATTATCTAAAACTATTATGTTGAACATTGTAGCGAAATATTAAGAAATCAAGTTGATATTAATATGTTAACCATTTTTTTAATCACCTTGATTACTTCATATTTCGCTACAATGTTCAACATAATATTTTTAGATAATGGTTTTTTCTGAAAATTGACACCAAGATCACCTAAATCGGAGTTAAATTGATGGAGTTATGCTCTGACTAGTAAGAGAAGGTTAGATAGAGTGAAAACCTGCATCAAGAAAATAAAGAAATAAAATTAATATTTAAAAAAAAGATGAATCTTATAAATGAAAATAATAAATGACTAGTATAGCCATAGCCATTGCCATTGTATGAACTTCTTACCATCTTAAGTGTGAAAATTTGACATGGAAATATTTTATAAAGTGATATTTGAAATGGTTATGTTCATGGCATGATTACCAATGATTTTTGGTAATAGTTATATTTTGATGAACATACTTATTATTGAAAGCATATTTTTGCCTATCATTGTGAAAAGAAAAGAAATGAGCATGGTCACATGGCAATCCGTGTGGTGCACCAGTAGGGGACGCCCTACCAATGGTTATGATCATATTAATGAGAAAAGAAAGAGAAAGTGGGCCATGTCGGACGGAGCGAGAAAAGCCCGTACTGGAGAGTACAAAATACCCACCCTGACCGGGGTAGCTTGATATAAGAATAAATTGATAGTCATCATATGATATTCTGAAAATAGTTAACCCTGTCATACATGTTATTATTGTATGATTCTCATGTGCATAGATATAGTGCATTCATGTGACCAAAGTTATTTGCTATAGTTTATACAACTGAACATGATGTGATGAGCTATATTGATGATGATTTATTGTTGAACTTACTGAGATTTAATTCTCACTATATTTCCATATCATGTTCAGAAAATTAGTTATGCAGATTTTTCTATGGCTCTGGCTTTTAGTGCACGTTGGATCGAGTACTTTATGTTGGGCAGATCCCAAAAGCAAATAAAATGTTTGTGGTCGAGTTGGCTAAGATCCCGGTGAAAGTGCAACCACCCGCACCTGTATCTCCGGAATTGGTCAACCAGAATAAATAAGATGTAGATTTTTATGTGTTTGATATGTTGTACGTATGTTTTGATTAATGACATGTATGTAAACTCTGTATTGTATAAATTAAATAAATGTTATTTTGAGTTAATTTGTAACGAGTTTATAACTTCATGGTATTTTTTTTAAAAAAAAGTTGTTACATGATTCCAATTATGTAACAACTTTTTATTTATTTATTTATTATTATACAATATAAAGTTCACATACACATCATTAATCAAAACGTACGTACAACATTTCAAACACATAAATATCTACATCTTATTTATTCTGGTTGACCAATTTCGGAGATTTGGGTGCGGGTGGTTGCACCTTCACCGGAATCTGTGCCAACTCGCCCACAAACATTTTATTTAGGATCCGCCCATCATAGAATAACTCGATCCAACGTGCACTAAAAGCCAGAGCTATAGAAAAATCTGCATAACTAATTTTCTGAACATAACATGGAATTATAGTGAGAATTAAATCCCAGTAAGTTCAACAATAAATCATTATCAATATAGTCATCATGTCATGTTCAGCTATATAAACTACAGTAAATAACTTTGGTCACATGAATGCACTATATCTACGCACATGAAAATCGTATAGTAATGACATGTATGATAGGATTGATTATTTTCAGAATATCATATGATGACTATCAATTTATTCTCATATCAAGCTACCCCGGTCAAGGTGAGTATTTTTCTACTCTCAGGTACGGGCTTATCTCGCTCCGTCCGACATGGCACACTTTCTCTTTCTTTTCTCATTGACATATTCATAACTGTTGGTAGCGCGTCCCCTACTGGTACACCACACGGATTGCCATGTGACCATGCTCATTTCTTTTCTTTTCACAATGATAGCCAAAAATATGCTTTCAATAACAAGTATGTTCATCAAAATATAACTATTACCAAAAATCATTGGTAATCATGCCATAAACATAACCATTTCAAATATCACTTTATAAAATATTTCCATGTCAAATTTCACACTTAAGATGGTAAAAAGTTCATACAATGGCAATGGCTATGGCTATACTAGTCATTTATTATTTTCATTTATAAAAGTCATCTTCTTTTTTAAATATTAATTTTATTTCATTATTTTCTTGATGTAGGTTTTCATCCTATCTAACCTTCTCTTACTAATTAGAGCATAACTCCTTCAATTTAACTTCGATGTTGGTGATCATGGTGTCAATTTTAAGATAAAACAATTATCTAAAACTATTATGTTGAATAGTTTAGCGAAATATTAAGAAATCAAGGTGATATTATTCCCTGAATGTACAGGTTATTTCTTCTCGGGTAGGTTTTGACCTCTACCTACTAATATGTCCATATCTTCCTCATATGAATTCCAAATTAAGTGATTCCAGTGGCTTCAAATCCGTGACACATATCGATATAATTCATATGTTAACCATTTATTTTAATTCCATATATAATGTGTCCAAAAATTAAAACACCGAAGCTGTCCTAACAAATTCTTCCCTGAAAAACCATTTTCTGACCTTTGTTTACTAATCAGACCATATCGACCTCATATGAACTCTAAATTGAATGATTCCAGTGACTAAAAATCCGTGACACATATATCTATAATTCATTTGTTAACCATTTATTTTAGTTCCTTATAGAATTTTCCCAGAAATTAAAACACCAAAGTTATCCTAATATATTCTTCCCTAATTAACCATTTTCTGACCTTTGTTTACTAATCGGACCATATCTACCTCATATGAACTCTAACTTGAATGATTCCAGTGGCTAAAACTCAGTGATACATATATCTATAATTCATATGTTAACCATTTATTTTAATTTCTTATAGAATATTCTCAAAAATTAAAACACTGAAGCTATCCTAACATATTCTTCCTTGATTAACCATTTTCTGACCTTTGTTTACTAATCGGAACATATCTACCTCATATGAACTCTAAATTGAATGATTCCAGTGGCTTAAAATCCATGAAACATAAATATACATTTGTTATGTTAACCATTTGTTTAGATTTCCTATAGAATGTTCCCAGAAATTAAAACACAGAAGCTTAAAATTCTGCCACCCATAGCCATACCCATGCAGAACTTATCTACACCAACCTAAGTATTCAAACATACATAATATATAACATGATATAGCAACATCCATGACCAATCATTAAAGTTCTAAGATCAAAATCTAATATAACAAAACTTTTTTTCAAAAAGAAATATTGTTAAACTTACCTGTAGTACTTAGTCCCCTAGACTTCTCCTTCCCCTTACTTCATTTCTTCCTCTCCTTTCCTCACTCTACCTTGCTTCTATTTTTCCTCTCCCTCACTTGGACGAAATTTTAATTTTGTAAGGGTGGGTTTTCTTATATAGACCACCAAATAATTCACCTTTCATGATCATGGGTCTACCTTATCACAATTAGGTTATACTTGGTTGAATTTTTGGAAAACAAACAACTTATGTTCTTGTCTTCCTCTTCCTTAGTCAAGATATGCATGGGAAAAAGAGATTTGTATTTTCAAAATTATGATAATATGTTCTTAAGATATGGGACAAGGTCCCTTTGATTTAGGGATTCATTTTCTTTTTCTTTTGTCTTAATCAATTATGATAGGTTTGCCTTTTTAAGCGGCAAATTTCTAGCCCTTCAATCTCCATTATTTGGTTGAAATTATTTGTGTGGAATAGAAATGTTTTGTCCTAATTGTATGTATTATCATACCACTTGCTAAAATTATGAGTGTAGGATATAGATGTTTTGTCCTAAAGCCTTGTATTATCATACCACTTGCTAAATTTTTGTCTTAATGTCATTTCACTTAATCTTGATTACACCATTATCTTATCACTTTATTTTTATTTTTATTTTTATTTTTCTTATTGGATTTGGGCTCACTCTTGTCCATTTTCTCTACTTTGGTTAAAATTCTACATTTCATAATGGTCTTGGTCACATTTTCATGATTTTTGGGCTACCAATCCAATTTCTATATCCTAGTCCAAGTCTATGTTTTATTTCTTGCTTAGGTTATCTAATGGGCTTGCTAAAAAAAATTATGTTAAGTGGAAAACCTCTATATGAATTGTCCATAAGTGAAAGCCCAATTTATGGGTAAAGATACTAAACTTAGTAACTTTAATTCTTAAATTAGGAAAAATTACCCTAATCCAATCTTCTTGAAATTTTAAGACCTTTACTTACTTCACAAAAATTTATCTTCCTTATCCAAGAATTTCAACTTTCTTTGGAATGTTTATTTCTAATATTTCCTCTTAGGTTTCTCTCTTTACCTATTCCATTAATGTTAGAACATTTCTATGCATACACGTAAGTTGAAGAATTTCTAAGGATTATATTTCCTTAGGTATCTAAAAATTGTCTAATAAATTTTATTTCCTTAAATATTTATGTATGTTTATCCATAAAGGAAAGGAAATTAGGGATTTTACTTTGAATACTTTTGTACTTTTGTTAATACATGAAACAAAATTAGGGATGTTACATTTTCTATGCATACACATAAGGTGAAGAATTTCTAAGGATTATATTTCCTTAGATATCTAAAAATTGTCTAATAAATTGTATTTCCTTAATTAAATATTTATGTATCTTTAAAGAAACAAAATTAAGGATGTTAAATTAAATATTTATGTACCTTTATTAATAAAAGAATCGAAATTAAGGATGTTACATAATTTCCTAGAAGTGTCAGGACCGAGAAGGAAATAGAATTCCTTCAACTCACGCAAGGGAATCAATCAATCAACCAATACATTGCAAGATTCGAGTAGTTAGCTAAGTTCTCGTCTTGGAAGGCGATCAAGTTCGCAGCTGGTTTGAATCCTAAAATCTACAATGTAGTAGTGGCCTTAGAAATTTACAAATTTGTTCCTTTGATTAACAAGTGTCGGTTGCTGGAAAAGAGTTTGAAGGCAGTAGATGAAGAAAAAGATAGACGAGTGCCATGGAAGAGAAAGAGAGAATTTTTAACTCCTGACTATTTTGTCAGAGGAAGAAACACCCTGCAGGCAAGAAACCCTTGGCCACGGGGGCTAGACCTTCGATTCAGAATTTTTTTGGGAGCGAGCATGGAAAATGTGGGCGACAACATGGGAATGGACCTTGTTTCCATAACACAGTTCCATGTTTTCGATGTGGGTAGAAAGGTCATATAGCTCACTGCTGTCCCCTAGAGGATGGAAAGAAGATTGAGCAAACTCAGCCAGGTAAAGGGAGAGTTTTTACCTTGAGCGGGACCAAAGCGAAGCAATCTCCTGATCTAATTCAAGGTATGTGTTATCTTCACAGCTATCCTCTGGTTATGCTCTTTGATTCGGGTGCCAGTCATTCTTTCATATCATCTATTTATGTAGGAAGCTGCTTTACTCTGTGTCTGAGTTGACATATATGTTAATAGTGTTAACCTCACGGGAGGGAAGGTGAGCAACTCTTCAGTTTGTAAAGACTGTCCGGTCGAAGTATATGGTAGATCCTTTATTGTGGATCTTATTTGTTTACCCCTAGAGGATATAGATATGATTTTGGGGATGGATTGGCTCAGTAGCAACCAGATTCTCTTGGATTGTTCTAAGAAGACTCTGGTCTTCTGTTCAAAATTCAACAAAGAATTTAAAAGCATAGATGAACAGATCAATGAACTCTATATGGAATCAGTTGGTGAGGATTTAAACGGTATTTCCTTATTTACCCTCAACAAAGAGGCTAAGCAAGAGCTGGTCAAGATTTTCGTAGTTCATGATTTTCCGGAAGTCTTTCCTTCAGAAATTACTAAACAACCACCTAAGCGGGAAGTGGAGTTCTTTATTGACTTGGTGCCAAGAGCAACTCATATTTTGATTACAACTATAGGATAGCTCCTATGGAGTTGAAAGAGCTCAAGAAGCAAATTGAAGACCTTTTGAAGAAGAATTTTATTCGACCCAGTGCTTGGCCTTGGGGAACCCTAGTGCTATTTGTAAAGAAGTATGGAAGCTTGTAGTTATGCATTGACTACCAGTAGATTAACAAGATAACTATCAAGAATAAATATCTGTTGCTGAGAATAGATCATTTATTGGATCAGCTCAAGGGGGCAATTTTTTTTCTCTAAAATTGATCTGAGATAAGGTTATCATCAGATCCGAGAAAAGGAAGAAGATATCCCTAAAACAGCCTTCATATCTCGATACGGGCATTATGAGTTCCTAGTCATGCTGTTTAGAGTTACCAATGCTTCTGTAGTCTTTATGGACTACATGAATTAGATCTTTCGATCCTATTTGGATCAGTTCATGGTAGTCTTCATCGACGATATCCTCATCTACTCGAGGAGTATGGAGGAGCATAGATGTCATCTTCATTTAGTGCTTCAAGTTTTAAAGGAGAAGAAACTCTTCGCTAAATTGGAGAAATGCGAATTCTAGATGCAAAAATTAAAATTCCTGGGGCATATGGTGTCAAGGGATGGAGTGTCTGTAGATCCTAGTAAAACAGAAGCTATCCTCAAGTAGGAAACACCAAAGACAATGACTGAAATTAGAAGTTTTCTGGGTCTAGTAGGGTATTACAAAAGGTTCATACATGGTTTTTCGCAAATAACATTACCCTTGACCCGATTAACTAGGAAAGGAAGTGTGATCAAGTGGACGACGGAATGCGAGAACAGTTTTCTTGAGCTTAAGACTCGGCTTACTACACCTCTTGTCTTAATTCTCCCAAATCCCTCCAGATGTTTTGAATTTTATACAAATGCTTCAAAGAAGGGGCTGGGATGTGTTCTGATGCAAGAAGGTAGGGTAGTGGCCTATGCCTCCAGATAACTAAGGTCATATGAAGAAAACTATCCTACTTATGATCTGGAGTTGGCTGCTATAATATTTGCCTTGAAGATTTGGTAGCACTATCTATATAGTGCAATGTTTGAGGTGTACAATGATTAGAAAAGTTTAAAATATCTTTTCAATCAGAAGGAATTGAATATGAGACAGAGGATATGGATGGAGTTTATTGATGATTACAAATTTGAGCTAAAATACCACCCAAGAAAAGTAAATATGGTGGCAATGCATTAAGTCGAAAGTCACTCCATTTGAGTCCCATTCTAGTGAAAGAGATGAACTTGATCGAAGAATTTAGGAATTTGAGATTGTCGGTGATAACTAATCCTAGCAGTTTGCTTATTGTTAAGCTACGGGTAGAGTGTGATTTGGAAATGCAGATTAAGGAAGCGCAAGTACAAGATCATTTCCTTCAGAATAAACAAAATTCACCGGGCTTCACAAAGTTGGAAGAAGGAATCATACTCTATCGAGGAAAAATGTGTGTTCCTCAAGGGGAGGACCTGAAGACAAAAATTTTAGAAGAAGGACATCAGGGTAAATATGCTATCTATCCGGGAACCACAAAGATGTATCAAGATTTAAAGCAATCGTTTTGGTGGCCGAGAATGAAGAAAGACATAACAGAATATGTAGCAAAATGCTTGACTTGTCAGAAAGTCAAGATTGAACATCAGAGGCCTTCTGGGACATTACAATCCTTGGAGATTCCTGAATGGAAACAGGATGGCATAGATATGGATTTCATGACTAGATTGTCCAAGACTCAGGCAGGTTATGATGTCATATGGGTAACAGTGGATAGATTGACAAAATCTGCACACTTTTTACCTATAAGGATTAATTACTCGTTGGACAAGCTGGCACATCTGTATATGAAAGAGGTAGTCCGATTTCATAGGATTCCAAGTAGCATCGTTTCTAATCGAGATCCTAGATTCACTTCTAGATTCTGGAAAGTAGTACAAGAGGCTTTCGATACTAAATTACAATTTAGTACTGCATATCATCCGTAAACATATGGTCAGACTGAAAGGACAATATAGATGATGGAAGATATGTTGAGAGCATGCACTTTGGATCAAGGGAAAGATTGGGATAAGTATCTCCCTCTAGTGGAATTTGCTTACAACAACAATTGTCATGCGAGTATTGGGATGGCACCATATGAAGGTCTATATGGTAGAAGATGCAAATCGCCTCTGTGTTGGTATGAAGTAGGTGAGAGAAAGTTGTTGGGTCCGGAGTTAGTCCAGAATACTACGGAGCAGATACGAATAATACAAGATAAAATATGGACTGCACAGAGTCGTCAGAAAAGTTATTATGACTAGAGAAGGAAGCTCTTGTATTTCCAAGAAGGAGAATATGTATTTTTGAAGATTTCTCTGACCACTATAATTGGTTGAGCTATGAAAGTCAAGAAATTGAGTCCACGCTATATAAGACCTTACCAGATACTCAAGAAAGTTGGTCCCTCGGCATATCAAATAGCTTTACCCCCAAGACTATCCAATATGCATAATGTGTTTTACGTCTCCCAACTACGAAAATATTTGCCGAATCCATCACATGCGATTCAGGAAGAAGAAGTAGCAATGAAAGAAAACCTGACTTATCATCCAGAACCTGTCATGATCTTGGATCGAAGTATGAAACAACTACGCAATAAATTTGTTCCACTGGTGAAGGTGTTATGGAAAGGGCTATTCAAAGAGGAAGCTACATGGGAAAGAGAGGAAGATATGAGGCACTCTTATCCACAGTTGTTTGAAGACAGGTAAAATTCTTGAATTTTGGAGACAAAATTCCTATTAAGGGGGGAGAAGTGTAACACCCGAAATTCTGTTAATAATATTCACAAAATGGAATAGTAAGAAAAGATTAAAAAGAGTCAAATGGGGGAGTTATAAGGAAATAATTGTGAATATTTAATAAGGGTTTTCTTATTTTTGGAAGAATTGTTTAAGGAAGAGATAGTAATTTCCTTGTTTACAAGAACACAAATAGATAACAATAATATAAATAGGGAGCCATCAAGAAAGTTGTACAAAAATCCTTTAAAGCAAGGCTCAAGGAGGAATTAAACACTTGGTAAGTTTTCTTCCACCCAAACAAGCCCTTAGCCAACCCCCTTAGTCACAATGTAATGGAGTGGCATTTTGAAAATTGTTAGGGAAATGAAGGGTTCTTGTTAAGGGGGCAAGTGACTTCTTGAGAAAGTCACTATTTTTTTATTAGTTTCCCTTAACTTGGTGGCTAAGTCGCCACTCACTCAGCAAAAGAGGAGGTGTTCCACGGCAAGAGAAAGAGAAAAGGAGAAAGAAAAAGAAAAGGGAAGGAAGAAGAGAGCTAGAGAGAGAAATGTGAGATACAAAGGAAAGAGGTGAGCTTTGGCTGCAAGTGAGTTATTGATGTATGTATATTATGAAAGGCTATCAAGACATGTATGTTCGTCCATGATGAGTTGTTGTAACATGCTTAAGGATGAGTATGGTTTATGCTTTGGATATTTATTAATGTGCATACTCTTGTTGTGTTAAGTGGCTAGAGAGATATAAAATACTTAAGCTTTATCAAGAGGACCCTCTCTGAAGTAGGGTGGCCTAGAAACATGTGTCTCCCTTGCTGTATTGAGGCGATTGACAAGTTAGAATGATCCTTTCTAAAGTAAGGTGGCCTGGAAATAGGTGTCTCCCTTGCTGTATTGAGGAGACTGACAAGTCCAGGACGACCCTTACCTATTAAGTTGACCCGAGAGTGTGGCACCTTACGAGGTAAGGCGACTGAGGGGTCGTGGCTTGGATACAATACCGAGATAGGGGATGCCCTATAGCCTGGAGTGGTCAATATAGGAAGGACCCTCTGACCAATGGCCCTCAAAGGGTGGGAGAGTAGCTGGAGGGGTAAGGCCCACACAACATTGATGATTGCAATTGAGAGAGATTAACAGATTATGAGCCACTGTGATTGATGTGTGAGCCATGAACAACAGCATAGGTATTTTATAAATACATGTTTTATTTTATCATGCGTGATATTGATGCATAACCTATAAAAAGGCGAGCATGTACTTTATTGTACCTTCATTGCATAAAAAGAGAAAATGTTTTCTGTAGCTTATACAGTTGGATATAGCATGTAAGTTTAATGTATGCTTATATGATTTGGATGTTGACCTTGCTAGGATTTTATATCTCACTATGTTTTAATGTTATGTTCATATTAGTAGAGATGTCTTTTGTTGTGTTGACGATTCTCCTGGTGCTACAGACGGTAGACGTCCCTTACTTAGGACAATTCACAGTCATAGTGAACTTGTTGGTGATCAACATGGTAGAGGTCCCCACTCCTAGCCCACCTCCTCTACCAACAGTACCCCAGGGGTGACGGCCAGGGGTGACGGCCAGGGGTGGGCAGTAAGATAGTGTTATGTATATAACTAATTTCGTAATGTACATAGGTTAACCCCATTGTTTTGATGTAACCCCACAGTACTCTGCTTTTTGTGATGTATGCTCAGTACCTCAGGTTACATCTGTATGTATATATGCTGCTAAAATCTGATGGATGTAACTTTTGGATGTATGTATATATATAAGATGCATAACTTATGATATAACACTAATCTCTTGCACATGAATATATATATATATATATATATATATATATAACCAGGAGTTACACGCTACCTAGTTGATAAGATTGGGTGGAACACATTCATTAGATTACGTTATCCGGCCTATGCTAGGACCGCTTTATAATTCTTTAGTTTAGTTAATGTGGTCTTATTTCGGGGTCCTGACGTCGATTAGGGCCACATAAACTTTAAACTATTTGACTGTTCATTTAAATTATCATTGGCTGAATTTAATGCACTGTTTAGGTTACTTCCCGGGGGAGACAGTCAGTCCCCCAAGGTTTTCGTGCACAACATTTTTGGAACTCTATTTCAATAGTGGGCAATATAGTGCATCAAGTTCAAAAGCCTCTTTTATTTGCAACCTCACTTTTAGATATTTACAGCACTTAATGGCCCATACCGTTTTTGGTAGGGCTGAAAGTGGAGTTACAAACCAAAGAGAACTTTATTTTCTTTGGGCCATGATACACGGTCAAAAGTTGGATACCGGTCTTTTATGGTACATCAGATAGCCAGGGTAGGTAATGCCTTGAATGGTAAAGTGGTCATTGGGGGACTATTGACTGCAATAGCTAGAGGCCTAGGATTTGAGGCAAATCTTTAGGATTTGCAACCAATAGTTGGCAGCTGTAGAATTGATTTAGAATCTTGTTTACATATAAAATTAATTGTGAAAAGAAATGCTGACTATTGGTTGCATCTCAGAGGCCATAATATCTTTCGCCTCCCTAACCACAGTAGGACTGCAGTTACTAGTGAAAAGAAACTTGATCAACCCTCTAGAAGAGGGTAGAGAGGGTGATGATGATTTTGAGAGGGATGACTTCCCCCATGAGCCACTATTGGCTCTACCACCCCCACCCCTTCCCATTTTACTAACCATGCAGGTACATCGTATGCTCCCCTAGAGGATCAAGACTTCATCTATTCACGGCTTAGCCAAATTGAGGTGGAGCAACTATCGCAGAGAGCTACCCTGCATGCCATGAAAGATTTCATTCAATGCATGCAGGGAAGGATGCAAGCATGGTACACCTGGCACTTGGGTCAGAACCCACCTCCACCTCCTTTAGAAGACCAGTAAGCAAGTAAGTCAATTATCCCTTTCCCTGTACTTTCATTATTATTGACATTGAGGACAATGTCAAGTTTAAGCATGGGGGAGTATACTTTAAGTTTGTGGACTTCACTGGCTGAATTTATACTCTTGCATGTATATACTGTATATATTGCATCTCTCTTATTTCATTGCAAAATCACATAGTTTGCTGTTTCAGAGATATATTGATGTAATATAAGTTGATCTTAGCTTATGAACATGTGATGCACAATCGAATATGAAATAAGTGGTTATCATTTTAATCTCTCTCTTCTAGTATTAAACCTTTAATTTTTTGAAAAATATCTCTACTATTGTGATGTAAACTGTATGCCCTTTCTCATTTTAACACTATGAGAGTCTGAAGGAAGGGAGAGGTGAAAAATGAGGGAATATGGATCCCAAATTTTTTTCACTTTGAGTACCCTTTCAAGGCACCAAAAAGGCCTTAGTATGAATACCTAGATGTCTTTACCCTAGTGAGATGGAGCATAAAATGCACTCACTGCATATTTCTAAAAAAAATACTGAATAAATGAAAAAGAGAAAAGAAAGAAAAATAAAGTGAGAAAAAGAAAAAGAGTGATAAAATTGAAATAAGGGTAAGGCAACATAGGGAGATCTAAAGGATGAGGTGGCCTACTTGAGTGTCTAAAAATTAATTTGATGCATACAACCAATGGTAACAATAGAAGTAGATATATAATAGAAGAATTTGGGTTTAGTTTTAGAAGAACAGAGACAATCTGATAAATGTCTATTTATATATCTGTTGTATGCACATTGATTGAGTGTGAAAAACTACCTGTATTGCATTTCTCTATCATATGAAATTGGTATGCATCATCTCCCTTCCTTTTGATATGTCTTGTTATTTGCTTAAGGACAAGCAAAGGTTTAAGCATGGGAGAGTTGATAAAGGGGAAATTTGAGCGTTTAATGATTATATTTTATCCCCTAATTCAAAGTAAACTTGTGATTATTCCCCTGCTTTTGGTTATGTTTTACTCTGGATACTGCTTTTGTTGGTTTTATACTTGTAGGTGAGCAAAAGAGGACAAGAAGCAAAGGAAAACACTTATGAGAAGTGCCATATGGACTTGGAACATGTTTAGGAGGAAGCAAGGAGGCAACCCTAAAGAAATTGGCAAGAAAAGAGCCTAGCAGTTTGAAGCACGGCCAGGCCCTGCTTGGTGTGCATGAAGCATGACCAGGCCCTGCTTTGTGCAAAAAAGAGGAGAAAGTTCTAGAATCCAACCCGAAGCATGGCCAGGATGTGTCTTAGAACAAAACCATGCTTCATGTCTATACACCATATGATTTTTAATGTTTTGAGTAGCCAAGATGGTATATATACATGCGGAAACGTAGAGGAAGATATCCTGACACATTCAAACTATCTTTTACTCAATTTTAGGCTTAAGAAACACCGTTAGATTAGTTTTAGAGTAGGATTAGTGTTTACTTTCATGTTCTTAGGTTAGATTTGAGATTGATTCAGCATTGTATCTCTATCACATTCTGCAACCAAGTTTTATCTTTCTATTCTGCATTTACTTCTTCTTTTACTCCTTTCTTTTGGTTTGTATTGAACTTTAATGATTTACTTAATGAATATGCTTTTGATTTCTGTTTCAATTATGCTTGAGTAGATTTAATCTAGTGTTTTGGTAAACCCACTTATGGTATGATGATATTGAACTATTGAATTGATTATTGGAACCCTAATTGTATTATACATGGTAAATTAGGATTAACTTTTATGTATTGATTATCTGAGTTGATGAATGTCTGGCCAACGATTTATCACGTCTTAAGATATTAATTGATGAACTAAAAGGTAAAAATTAATACCAGAACTTAATAGTTAATTAGAGATATCTTAATCACGAAATTAGTTTAAGGTTCTCTAGGAATGAATCAATTAATGGGCACGAGAAAACCGATTAATTGTATTCCATGGTTGGCATAGAACTTAATGGACTTAGGTTGAACTAAGAACCACGAAAGTAGGTAATTGGATTAACCTAAGTACGATTAGTAACGCTTGAAAGAGGTTATTAGTTAATTAAGGCTAAACCATCCTCAATTACCTAGATAATTACAATTAGAGGTACATATTGATTGTTGAATATCGTAAGTGTGGTAAACCATAACCCTAGGCTTTTATTAATATGATTTCTTATTAGTTTAATTATGACAAACTCTTATCGAATTACATTGATTTAGATAGCATACTTCGTAAAGTCTAGTAATTGATAATTGTTCTCTGTGGGATACGACTCGTACTCGTCGGACTTGCTACAGCTACGCCGTGTGCTTGTAGTTATTTATAAAACACACACGACAATGATACCTTTAGAAAGTGTGAGGTGAATCTTCCTCTTTTAGATGTAATAAGTCTGGAACCTTGTTACGCCAATTTCTTAAAGGAATTGCACACCCAACAGAGGAAGCAAAAGTTGAAATGAGCTAAGAAAGTAAAAGTAGGTGAGCATGTTTCTGCAAATTTTGAAAGAAAACTCCCTACAAAATGCAAGGACCCAGGTATGTTTCCTATTCCCTTCTCTATAGGCAAAACTATATTCTAGAAGGCCATGTTAGACCTAGGAGCATCTACTAATGTCACGCCATACTCTGTCTATGCATCTTTAGCACTAAGACCTCTGAAAATGTTGTGTCTGTTTTATAAATAATAGCAAGTGCACGGTGTAGCTGTAGCTAGTTCGGCGAGTATGGGTCGTATCCCACAAAGAACAATGTCAACTACTAGAATTATACGAAATATGCTATCTAAATCAATGTAATACGATAGAAAGTTTGTCATAATTAAACTAATAAGTAATTCAATTAATAAAAGTCTAGGGTTATGGTTCACCACACTTATGATATTCAACATTCAACTTGTACCTCTAATTGCAATTATCTAGATTATTGGGGATGGTTTAGTCTTAATTAACTAGAAACCTCTTTTAAGCATTACTAATTGTACCTAGGTTAATCCAATTGTCTACTTTCGTGGTTCTTAGTTCAACCTAGGTCCATTAAGTTCTATGCCAACCATAGAATACAATTAATCGGTTTTCTTTTGCCCACTAATTGATTCATTCCTAGAGAACCTTAAACTAATTTCGTGATTAAGATATCCCCAATTAACTATTAGGTTCCAATTTTAACTTTTACCTTTCAGTTCATCAATTAAATACCTAAGACGTGATAGATTGGTGATCAAGCATTCTACCAACTCTCATTCATGCACATAATAGTTAATCCTAATTAATCTAGAAGTAATCAAAATTAGGGTTCCAACATTCAACTCAACAATGTAGTATCATCATACCATAAGTTGGTTTACCGAAACCCTAGATCAATATCCACTCACACATCATAGAAACATAAACCAAAATCATATTCATTAAGTAAATCATTCAAGTTCAATACAATTAAAGAGAAGGAGTAGAAGTAGAAGTAGAGAACTAAAGTAGAAAGAGGAAACCTGAATTGGATAATGTAAATATGAAATACAATTATTCAATTGTTGTAAATCCTATTCTAGAACATGAATTCAACAATGAACCTAGTAAAAACCTAATCTAAGAGTGTTTTCTAAGCCCAAAAGCGAAGTCTAAGATCTCTGTATGAGTCTGGATGCTCTTGGCTGCACTTCCTCGTGTATTTTTAACAATTTGGCTACTCAAAACCATAGAAATTATGTGGTGTACAGACACAGAGCACGACCGTACTTCATGACATGGCTTGGCTGTGCTTTAGGCTAGAAATTTGGGAAATTCTCCACTTCTCGCATAGAGCACAGTCTAGCCATGCTTCATGCACACCAAGCATGGCCTAGCCGTGCTTCAAGCTGGCAGACCTCCTTGCTTCCTCCTCAGCATGTTCCAAGTCCATATGGCTCCTCTCATGAGTATTTTCCCTTCCTTTTTGGCCTCCTTTGCTCTCCTACAAACATAAAATAAACCAAAGCAGTATCAAAAGCAAAGCATAACCAAAAATAGGGGAATAATCACAAGTTTACTTTAAATTAGGGGATAAAATATAATCATTAAACACTTAAATTTCCCCTTTATCAACTCCCTATGCCTAAACCTTTGCTTGTCCTCAAGCAAATAACATGTAAAATAAAAAGGAATAGAGATGATGCATACAAATTTTAGATAACAGATAAATGCAATATAGGAAATTCTTCACTCAATCAATGTGCACACAATAGATATATGAATAGACATTTATTAGATAGTCTTTGTTCTTCTAAAAGTAAACCAAAAGTCTATTATTTTATATCTGCTTCTATTAGTACCAATGAATTTTTAGACACTCAAGTAGGCCACCTCATCCTTTAGATCTCCCTATGTTGCCTTACCCTTATTTCTATTTTTCTCTCTTTTTCTCACTTAATTTCTTTTATTTCTCATCATTTTTTTTTCTTTTTCTTTTGTCTATTTCATTCATTATTTTTTTTTCATTTATAGAAATATGCAGTGAGTGCATTTTATGCTCCATCTCATTAGGGTAAAGGCAGCTAGGTACACATACTAGGGCCTTTTTGGTGCCTTGAAGGAGTACTTAGAGTGAAAAAATTTTGGGTTTTATATTCCCTCATTTTTCACCTCTCCCAACCTTCGTACTCTCATAGTGTTAAAAATCAATAAAGACATACAATTCACAGCACAATAGGAGAGATATTTTTTTTAAAAAAAAATTAGAGGTTTAATCCTAGAAGAGAGAGACTAAAATTTAAACTAATTATTTAATATCCTATTGTGCATCACATGCTCATGAGCTAAAATTAACCTATATTACATCAATCTATCTCTAAAACAGCAAACTATATGATTATGCTATGAAACAAGAGAGATGTGATATATACAGTATAAACATGCAAAAGACAACTAAATTAGCCAGTGAAAATAGCCAATAAAAATCAAAAGTTCATCTAATGCAAACCATATACTCAACCAGTGAAAATCAAAAGCTAAAGTCTACTCCCCCTTGCTTGAACTTGACATTGTCCTCAATGTCAATAACAATGAAAGTGCAGGCAAAGGAAGAAGTAACACTTACTTGCTTATTGGTCGTCTGGAGGAAAAGGTGGATGATTCTTGCTCAGGTGCCAATGGTACCAGCCCTTCATCATTCCCTGCATGATGTGGATTGATTCTTGCATGGCATGCAGGGTAGCTCTCTGTGATAGTTGCTCTGCCTTGATTTGACTGAGCCATTAAGAGATGGAGTCTTTATCCTTTAAAGGAGCATATGATGTACCTGCACGGTCAGGAAAATGGGAAGGGGGTGGAGGTGGTAAAGCCAAAAGTGGCTCATGGGGGAAGTCATCCCCCTCAGAATCATCATCACCCTCTTTACCCTCTTCTAGAGGGTAAATCTAGTTCTGCTCACTAGTGACTGCAATCCTAGTAGGGTTAGGGAAGTGAAAGATATTATGGCCTCTAAGATGCAACCAATAGTCAGCATTTCTTTTCACAATTAATTTCATATGAAACAGGATTTAAATCAATCTTGCTACTGCCAACTATTGGTTGCAAACCCTAGAGATTCGCCTCAAATCCTATCCTTCTAGCTATTGTAGTAACTAGTCCACCAATGATCACTTTTCCATTCATGGCATTACCTACCCTGGCCATCTGTTGGGCCATAAAGGCGCTAGTATCCAACTTATGACCGTGTATCATGGCCCAAAGAAAACAAAGCTCTCTTTTATTGGCAACCCCATCACTATCAGCTCTACCAAATACAGTATGAGCCATCGGGCGCTATAAATATCTAAAAGTGAGATTACAAATAAAAGAGGCTTTTGAACTCGATGCATCATATTGCCCCCAAACAGAGATAGAGTTGCAAAAATGTTGAGTAAGAAAACTTGAGGGGATTGATCTATCTCCCCTGGGAGGCAATCTGAATAATGCATTAAATATAACCAATGATAAAGTAAAAGAATGGTCAAATAATCTAAAGTTAATGCAATCCTGGTCGACTTCGGGACCTCGAAACAGGACCATATTAACTGAACTAAAAAACTTTAAGGTAGTCCTAGCATAGGCCAAGTAATGTAGCCCAATGAATGTAGTCCACCCAATCCTGTCAACTAGGTAGCGGACGTCAATTAAAAGACCTAACCGATCCAAGCATTCCTCATCCATGTACTGGGTACTCAGCATTCTCCATTTAATAAGAGTATCGTATCGTGTCCGTTGACTATTATCAACAAACACACTACCATACTTATTTATTTGGTGAGGAAGTTGGGACGGTATTTGAATTCGTCCTCTATATGGTTGTTGGGATTGGGTGGATGATTGGCCAGTTCTAGCTCTTTTGGGACCTATGTTACATGATATGCAGTGCAAGATATAATGGGAAGTGGGGTGAGCAGGACCAAAAACTAATTAATTTAGCAAGCCAGTCACACTATAAACCAGGGCACTAAATTTCAGATGCAAAGCAGAAAGTAGTCCAGGAAAACTAGGAACTTTTAACAAGGTGATTTCAATATCAGTTGGTTAGCATGCAATTAAAACTTCAAGCAATCATCTATATGTGCAACAAACTAGTTAAAGTGCAGATTAAACCAAGCATCCAAAATCCAAAATTCAGGCGATTATCCAAAATCAGAATGTAGGCAACCAGTGAAGTACTGCAGCCAACCAATTAACCAGCAAATTGAGTAAGCTTGTTTTCCAAATGCTGCAGTATTTTAGCCAAAATTAATCAATGAGTCCCATGCAAATAAACCATCTAGCAAGTTTAAATAATGGGAAGGAAATTAGGATGCAGCAAGTCATGCAAGTCCAGAATATTTAAGGTAGTAAACCAGCAAATTGAGGCTTAAATTTAGACAACAAAATAGAGCAATTTAGTACAACCACCAAGTCCAGAAAGTTCAATGCATTAAACCAGCAAATTGAATCCAATTGTAGAAAGAAAAATCCAGCCTAATTCAGAATCAATTACCAAGTGCAGAATGTTCAAACTAAAATTTTAAATAAATGGCAAGAAATCTAAAATTACTTGAGTGAAAGCTTTTAGCAGCCAGTAATGCAATGCAGTAAAGGTAATGTAGGGGAAAGTTGGAATAGGACTTCGGGTATTGGATGGGAGGCGATGCTTGGAGAAGGGTGGGCTACAGGTATTTGGGAAATTTATGGGTTTGTGTGTGTAGGTGAGGTAGGAGTTGGCTTGGAAAGAAATTTTGGCTGAGTGGGAGGAGGGAGAATACTGAAGGTCTCGAGTTCTGGTGGGCTGGTTAGGGCATGGGTAATGCAGGGGGATTCGAGTTTGGGTGTGCAGCAAAGTGGAAAGGCTAGGTGAGGGGGTTGGCCACGGGTTGCTAGTGTTCAGGGGAGCTGGGTAATGGAAGGATGATTTTGGGTGTTTGGCTTGGCTAGGGCATGGGCTAAGTGGGAAATTGGTGAAAGAAATAGGAGAAGGGGATGAAGGTCACGGGAGAATGGCTTGGGTGCAAAGGAAGTTTTATGGGGATGGGTAGGTGTGGGGAGACCGAGAGGGAGAGGGAGAACTTAGTTAGGGCACGGGTAGCAGAGATAAAAGAGAAAGAGGAACACGGGAAGGGGAAATTGGGTTAAGGGAGATAGAAGAATGTAGGTGATGGAGTTGGGAAAAGAGGGGAGAAGAAGTTTGAAGTGGAACTTGCATGGGTAAATGGAGGGAAGGAGGGAGAAGAAAGAACACGGGGAGAGAAGATGCCGAACACGGGATGAAAAAAGGTAGACAAATCAAAAGAAAAATTGACTTGAGCCCGAAGCACGACTGTACTTCGAGATGGAATTCACCATTCTCCTAGATTAGGCCCGTGTTAAGAAACACAGGCAGGGTGTACTGGATGGGGGCTAAAGACACGGGCGTGCCTAGTGTTGGATTTCCATTTTTCTCCAAGAATTGGCTTGTGTTGCACAACATGGGGAAGGAGTGCTAGTGCTAGGCTTGGGGTACGGCCGTGTCCTATGACACGGCCAGCCCATATTGACTACGAGTGGCTCCTCTTTCTCCATTTTTGGTCCATGCTTGAAGTACGGGCGTGCTCTGCAACACGGGCTACCCATGTTTGGTGCTGCCACCCACTTTTCTTCGAAATTCGCTTCAGTTTTTGCTCTGCTATAATTTTTCCTCAAATTTCTTACTTTCTTCACTCTTAGACATGCAAGTTATGACCTACAAAACACCCAAAAACACTCTTAAACTCCTAACCTAAGAAATCAACTAAAATTAAGGATAAAAACAGAACTAAAGACAATAAAACTAAGTAAAAAGAAACTTAAAAATTAAAATGAGGGTTACCTCCCACAAAGCAATTGTTTTAAGTCATTTACTCGACTCCTTTTCATGCTTTCCATTCAAGGAGGCATGAAGAGAGTTTGAATAATACTCTTTGGTATCCATTGCCTCTTGGTATGATGTTTGAGGCTTTGTCCAATGACCTTCAAAGTTCCTTTTAGCTCATTCCTTTCTTTCTTAGCTCCATTGAGGTTAAGAGGAGGTGGCTTAGGTTATACTTTTGGAGATCGGATTACCTCCTCAATAGCTTGTTTTTCTTTCCCCTGTTTATTATAAACAAAAAAACTTTCCACGGAGTATAATTCAAGTAGGTTAGTAGAAGGAAAATTCATCACATTATTATTCATTTTAGGTTCAAGAAAGCCAATCATATAGCAAGATTCATTTAAAGAAGGAGGGTTCATTGTATCATTTAAATTGAATTCTACTTTTTCATCCCCTACATTTAAAGAAAACTTTCTATCTTTTACATTGATATTAGCACTAGCTGTAGCTAGGAAAGGCCTTCCAAAAATGATGTGGATTTTGTCATCTTCCTCCATCTCTAAACTTACAAAATCAACATGTATATAAAACTTACCTACCTTTAGAGGAACATCCTCTAATATACCTACCGGATGCTTGATGGATTGGTCAGCCAAATGAAGAAAAAGAGTGGTAGGCTTTAAGTCACCCATTTGAAGCTTTTTACAAATCGAAAGAGGCATGAGGCTCACACTTACTCCAAGGTCACATAGGGCTCTATCAATCTTCATGTCTCCTATAGAATAAGGAATTGAGAAGCTTTCGAGATGCTTAAGCTATTGTGGCAGCTTATTTTGAATTAAAACATTGGATTCCTTTGTCAATGCCACAACAGCATGCTCTTCAATTTTCCTCTTGTTTGAGAAGATTTCCTTCAGAAACTTCGCATAGGAAGGTATTTAGGAGATGGCTTTTAGGAATGAGATATTGATATTTAACTTTTTCAAAACATCCAGAAACTTCCCAAACTACTTTTCTAACTTAGCCTTAACCAATCTTTGAGGAAAATGGATTGGTGGCTTGTAAGGTGTAGGAACCACATATTTGGGCTCTTCTTCCTTCTTTTCCTCTTCTTTTGGTTCATTTTCTCTTCTCTTCTCAGATATAGCCTGAGGTTCATCTTTTTTACCTCTCCTCTTCTCTCTGTTTCAGCCAATTGTTTACCACTTCTCAGGGTAATGGCATTACAGTGCTCCCTAGGATTCTTAGTTTGACCTGAAAGTTTGCCAAAGTTCCTATTAGATAGACTTGCTTGCTGTGCTATCTGAGTTTCCAACATCTTACTATGGGTAGCAAGCAAGTCAACCTTAAAGGCTAAATCTTTTATAGCTCAATCATTGAGTGGTGCTGTGTTCTGAATTCATCATTTTGTTTACTCTGTATAGTGATGAAATTCTCCATTAGAGCCTCTAGATTTGAATTTGGCCGAGGGGGAGGATTGAATGGCCTTTGATTTTGAAACCCAGGAGGTTGCCTAAAATTATTTTAAGGCTGATTTGTATTTGGCTTGCATAAAATATTTGGGTGATTTCTCCAGCCTAGATTGTAGGTGTTGCTGTAGGGATTATTTCTTTGGTTATTCACAAAACTTACCTGCTCACAATCCTAAGGTGTAGAGTTTCCAAGCTGGCATTTATTGGCCATATGACCAACACCTCCACAAATCTCACATGCAGAAGATGGAGAAAGGGAACCAACAACATTTATGCTTAACTTATCTAATTTCTAAAACAAGGCATCAACTTTAGAAGTTAGATGATTAAATGCATCAACTTCATACATACCTAATGGTTTTCTTGATGGCTGCCTCTCACTCGACTAGGAGTAGTGATTTTGAGCCATATCTTCAATTAACTCATAGGCCTCATCCATAGTTTTGTTCATAATGGCCCCTCCTGCTGCAGCATCCACAAACATACAAGTGATGTATATCATTCCATTGTAGAATGTATGGACTATGAGCCACTTCTCTAACCTATGGTGTAGGCATATTCTGAGGAGCTCTTTAAATCTCTCCCAAGTTTCATAGAAAGATTCACCATCGTTCTGAGCAAAGGTAGTGATTTGATTCCTAAGGTGAGTTATCTTACTTGGTGGGAAGTATTTGGCCAAGAAAGCTTTAGAAAGCTGCTGCCATATAGTTATTGACCCTGATGGAAGAGAATGCAACTATTCCTGGGGCTTGTCCTTTAGAGAAAATGGGAACAATCTCAGTCTAATGGCATTAGAAGATACTCTATTCAGCTTCAAAGTATCATAGTATTCTAAAAGTACTGATACGTAGATATTAGGATCTTCAGTAGGTGATTCTCTAAATTGATTATGCTGAACCATCCACAAAACAAAAGGCTTCAGCTCAAAGTTATGGGCCTCAACAACTGGTCTAACAATGCTTATGTTCAGGACATATGTATCTGGGGCAGTGAAACCCTTAAGAGAACGGTTGTCTTTCTTCGCCATGGTAGGTGCAGAATGTTCTTGCTGTTGTCTTCTTCTTCTCCTTCATAGTGTGCGTTCAAATTATGGATAAAATTCAGTGACGAACTCATGTTGTCTTTGCATCAAAGAGAAATACACCTATAAAGGAAGAAAAAAATCAAAAATTAGCAAGATAAAATTATGCAAAAAAATTAAAAGAGTGATCTAGTCTAACTATTTAGCAATATATATAATATTGACGATTGTTCCCCGGCAACGGTGCCAAAAACTTATTGTGTCTGTTTTATAAATAACCGCAAGCGCACGGTGTAGCTGTAGCTAGTCCGGTGAGTACAGGTCGTATCCTATAGAGAACAATGTCAACTACTAGAATTATACGAAATATGCTATCTAAATCGATGTAATGCGATAGAAATATGCTAGAAGGCCATGTTAGACCTAGGAGCATCTACTAATGTCACACCATACTTTGTCTATGCATCTTTAGCACTAAGACCTCTGAAAATGTTGTGTCTGTTTTATAAATAATAGCAAGTGCACGGTGTAGCTGTAGCTAGTCCGGCGAGTATGGGTCGTATCCCACAAAGAACAATGTCAACTACTAGAATTATACGAAATATGCTATCTAAATCAATGTAATGCGATAGAAAGTTTGTCATAATTAAACTAATAAGTAATTCAATTAATAAAAGCCTAGGGTTAGGGTTCACCACACTTATGATATTCAACATTCAACTTGTACCTCTAATTGCAATTATCTAGATTATTGGGGATGGTTTAGCCTTAATTAACTAACAACCTCTATCAAGCATTACTAATCGTACCTAGGTTAATCTAATTGCCTACTTTCGTGGTTCTTAGTTCAACCTAGGTCCATTAAGTTCTATGCCAACCATGGAATACAATTAATCAATTTTCTCTTGCCCATTAATTGATTCATTCCTAGAGAACCTTAAACTACTTTCGTGATTAAGATATCTGTAATTAACTATTAGGTTCCGGTTTTAACTTTCACCTTTCAGTTCATCAATTAAATACCTAAGACGTAATAGATTGGTGATAAGGCATTCTATTAACTCTCATTCATGCACATAATAGTTAATCCTAATTAATCTAGAAGTAATCACAATTAGGGTTCCAACATTCAACTTAACAATGCAGTATAATCATACAATAAGTGGGTTTACCAAAACCCTAGATCAATATCTACTCATACATCATTGAAACATAAACCAAAATCATATTCATTAAGTAAATCATTCAAGTTCAATACAATTGAAGAGAAGGAGTAAAAGTAGAAGTAGACAACTAAAGTAGAAAGATGAAACATGAATTGTAGAATGTAAATATGAAATACAATGCTTCAATTGCAGTAAATCCTACTCTAGAACATGAATTCAACAATAAACCAGGTAAAAACCTAATCGAAGAGTGTTTCCTAAGTCTAAAAATTGAGTCAAAGATATCTGTATGAGTTTGGCTGCTTTTGGCTATGCTTCCCCATGTATTTATAACAATTTGGTTGCTCAAAACCCTAGAAATCACGCGATGTACTAACACGAAGCACGAAATATAGGAAATTCTCCACTTCTCTCGTAGAGCACGGCCTGGTCGTGCTTCAAGCTGCCTGTCTCTTTTCTTGCCAATTTCTTCAGGGTTGCCTCCTTCCTTCCTCCTCAGCATGTTCCAAGTCCATATGGCTCCTCTCATGAGTGTTTTCCTTGCTTCTTAGCCTCTTGTTCTCTCCTACAAACATAAAACAAACCAAAGCAGTATCTAAAGTAAAGCATAACCAAATCTAAATACCCTTCCCGAGTGTGTGATTGAGGATGTTTTAGTGCAAGTTTGTGATTTGATTTTCCCTATTGATTTTTATGTACTTAATATGGAGAGTAGTAATCAAACCACTCCAATTTTGTTAAGGATACCATTCTTAAAAACAACCAAGGCCATAATAGATGTTCATAATGGCACACTGACAATGGAATTTGAAGGAAAAATTATGAAATTCAGTAATTGCAATGCCATAAAAGATCTGACTACCTATGCTATTAATATGGTAGATTCTATAGCAGAAGATGTTGAGTCTTCAGAAAAAAAGGCTGAGAAATCAACCTTGAGTGTTCACTCGCTGGAGAAGAACGAGGAAGATCCAAAAGTACAGCAAATAGGTAAGGATCCCCCTACCTCACCACAAAAATTATAATGCAAGTGCACCTTCTGTTTTGCTAGATCTTGGATCAAATTTATCACCTCTTCCCAATCACTTGAAATACTTGAAAGTTGAGATACACCACCTTTTATAGTTGCCAAGAATCTAGGTACTAAAAAAGAAGAGGCATTGATGCTTACTCTTCAGGAAAAGGGAAATGTCATTATAAAAACAATTGCAAACCGTAAAACCTTAAAGGCATAGACCCAACTGTACATTTGGATTAAATTCTAGAAATAAAAGGGGTTAGACCCCATAAAGGTAAGAAATCTCTCCCTTGGTTAGGACCCTTTGTCATTACTAATGTGATTGCTTGTCATGCAGTAGAATTTCAACGCTTGAATCAGTCCAAGAAATTTCAAATTAAAGTAGACATCAAGCATCCTCCGTGAATGACATCATGAGTTTTAAGTCAAGCCAACGACATTAAACAATGGTGCTTATTGGGAGGCAACCCAACTTAGTAAAAAAAAAGTGGAAATCAGAAATATTCAGGGACTGGTAATGCAGCACTCTTATTCCACCCTAAACAAATTCAGGGAAGTTCACTTAACTTAAATCTCTTCATATATCCTTCCATATTCTTATCTTTCTTTTACATTGAGGTCAATGTAAAGTTTGAGTGTGGGGTTGGAAGTATATTTGTCTGAATAATTGTGACCCTATTATGAGCATCAATTTTCTGATTTTCACTATTAATGCACCTTTATTGTGTTTAGCAAGTTGAGTGATTGTGTGAGTGTTTCAATTTATGTTTCGGGATGTCAGGCATAACCAACAACCAATGATATGACTATCCAAAATTTCTTTAGCTCTTGAAAAATATAGAAAATTCATGGTTGTGTGCAATTTTAACCCTTTCGTGATTTATTATTTTTGACTTTAGAATCCTGAAATATTTTTGCACAATAACTTTGGGCATTCAATTTATCTTTTACTTAGAGAAGGTTTATATAGTTCAAAAATATTTCATTATCTCAACAGGATTCTAGAACTTATTTAAATGCTGCTTAAGGCAAAATCCTAGGCTAATACTATTATTAAGAAGATGATTTAGGCATTATTTGAGAGATTGAACCTTTCAAGTCTAACCTAAGCAATTAAATATCCTTATTTCCTCTATTTTGAGTTTATGAACATTTCTGTCTGAAAACCACAAATGAGCCGAAAGCCAATTTTTGTATGAATATCCTTATTTTTTATCCTATTCACTCACTCCATGATTATTTTCCTGAATACTTGTTTTATAGAGCTTTATTTACAAAAGGGTGGAAGGATGAAGTAAGGAAAAGAAAAGAATTATGCAAAGGAAAAAGAAGAAAAATCCAAAGAGGATAAAAGAAAATGCTGAGGGTGAAAGAAAAAAAAATAGAGAACCGAGGAAAAGGATGGATTAAATTCAATTGAAGCAAGAAAATGAGTGTGGGGGAAAAATCTCCCCAAATATAAAAAAGCTCAAGAGATCATATTTAATCATGTGGTGCTAGGTGATTGAGCTTAAATTTGTATCATTTATCCTACCTTATACCCTGGCCACATTACAAGCTAAATAAACTCCTATTGATCCTGGACGTGGTTTTGGCCTACATTAGTGAAGAATGGCATGAAGAATAAGCATATGGAAATCCTAAACTAATTAGAGATCTACAATCAAAATTTTGGGATATATTAACTCATTCGGGTAAAAGGAAATTTATTGACCCAAGAGCACACACACACTAGGAGTTCAAAAGAATAAAATAATAGATTGCATTTCTGTTAATCTTGTGCATGATTATGACCTTCCAAAATTTTTTCAAGTATATTTTCATGTTATGAGGCAAACGTTTAGTAAGCCTAACACTCGCTACATATATTGATTTTTTTTTTCTGCATTAAGGATTATTTTGCTTGAGGACAAGTAAAAAGTTGAGTGTGGGGGTATTTGATGTGTTTATAATTAAGCATGATTTTAATACCTTTAAGCTAATTTTTTGTTTGTTTGAAGTAGAATATAAATAGAAATTAATTGAGTTTTGTGTTTTATGTTTTAGGAATAATAAAGAAGAAAAGAAGAGGAAAATAGACAGAAAATATGGAAAAATATTGATTTTTGACCCTTCGTCACTAATTGAGACATATATCTCTCATTTGAACTCTGATTGAGGTTATTCTAGAAGCTATGGAAAGAAGAGACATAGAGTTACTACTTTTGTGTTTAGCACTTCTGCAAAATTTAGAAGTGTTAGAGGGTTGTGTCAAGGATTATTTATAGTGTGGCGGCGCCCGAGCCAAAGAAGACTAAGTGCACTACAGCACCTCGATGCTATTTTCTAAAGCATTGCGACACCCCAATAGATGAATTCTGTAGGCCTGCGGTGCCCGTGTAGTGCACAACGGTACTCTCCGTCACACTAGAATGCTAAGATTGCGATATTTAAGGTTTTTTTAACTCCTAATGAAGCCCGATGGGCCAGGTTATGACCTAGAAATAGTTCAACTTCAAAGAGGAGAAGCCAATCTATAAAAAGGGAAGAAATGAACCATCAAATGGGATTCAAGCACTTGATTACCTTCTTTAATTCTTCTTTAGATTTTCATATGGCCTTACATGATTGATTTATTTTTAGTCGGTAGAGGAAGTTTGAAATGTCAAGGGATCATTATACATTGTGAGATTTGGAATGGATTTTATTAGTTTAATCTTAATTGGGAATTGATTATTCATCTACTCTTCTCTTTTCTTAATGATTATTCATATGATTGCTAGGAAGGCCTATTAGTATATTTTCTGTTTTAATTTATTGCTGAATTAGGTTTTGAACAAAGTTTTCATTACATTATTCATGAAGCAAATTGGATTAAAGATTTTGAATTATAAATCATTAACCCTATGATGAATGGTCAACTAAATTAGATATAACCAATGTATTTATATTTATTTAGCTCTACTAGTTTCTCTTGTTCTTTATGCAATTAATAGGTTAGACTTTATCGATATGCTAAAGTATATCTTATTAATTAGGATTTAATGGTGCGATTGTTATCAATTTATTAGGATTAAGGAGGAACAGGGATAGAATCCAAATGATAGATATTTGATTTAAGATTGATGATATTGTCAATGATCAATGCAATCCCTTGATGTTAGATATTGACCAAAACCAACGCCTCTTGGTGCGCACTGTCGCAGGTACACCCAAATTGATACCTTACCTCAAAACTAACCTGTAGTAGTGGGAGTAAGGGTCGATCCCACAGAGACTGGTATTACCTTATGTGATTGAAAAATGGGGGAATTGATAACTGTAAATAAAATGAATTAGACAATAATGAAAGTAATTAATGATAAAGACGTTAGTTTCGGTTGATATCCAACGTCAAGGGATTACATTGATCATTGACAACATAATCAATCTGTAATTGAATATCTATCATTGGGGTTCTAACCCTGTTTCTCCTTAAGTCTAGTAAATTAATGACAATCGCACTAATTAAACCTTAATTAACAAGCAATCCTTTAGCACATCGGTAAAACATAACTTGTTAACCACATGAAGAACTAGAGAAATTGACAGAGCTAAATAAATATAAACACATCGGATATATCTAATTTAGTTAATCATTCATCATAGGTTCAATGATTTATAATCCAAAATCCTCAAACCTATTTGCCTCATGAATCGCATAATTGAAGACATTGTTCAAAACACAATTCAGCGGTAGATTAAGACAGACAATATACTAGTAGGCCTCCTAGCAATCATATGAATAATCATTAAGAAGAAGAACAGGTGAATAATCAATACTAAATTCAAATTGAAACAATAAAAACAAATCCAAATCTCACAATGTATGAAAATCCCTTGAGGTTTCAATCTACCTCAACCAATTAAAAAGAACTAGCAACGCAGGGCCATAAGAAAATCAAAAGAAGAATTGAAGAATGTAACTAAGAACTTGGACGAAGGATTGGATTCATTCTCTGCTTGTTTTACTCCCTTTGTATAGATTAACTCCTCCTAATCGAAGTAGGATTGTATCTAGGCCAAATCTCAGCCCATCGGGCTTCAATTGGAATAAAAAACCCTAAAAATTGTGGTTTTAATGACCTGTATGGCAGCGGCGCCACGGCGCTATGGACCTGCAATGACGCAGCACTGTGACAATCTATTGCGAGCGCCGCGGTGCCCAAAAACTTCCAGAATTTACAAAAGTGCCGAACAAGAAAGTTGTAGTTCTATGTTGCTTCTTTACATAGCCACTGGAATCACCTTAATTGGATCCGAATTGAAGGAGATATTACAAAATTAGTGACCAAAGGTCAGAATTCATCCTGTTGCACTGTTATTCTGATTTACGAGCTCTGTAACGCTATTAAATCTCCAGAATTTGACCAAGTGTTCAACTTAAACGTTGTAGATAATTGTGTTATAGTTTCATAGCCACTTTAATCACTTTGATTGGAATTCATAAGAGGGAGATATGCTCAAAACAGTGCTGAAAGGTCTGGAATCGCTGCAATGTAGCATTTTTTCATGAATTTCTTATCTTTTTCTTCTCTTTTCTTCTTCCTTTGTTCCTACAACACATAACACAAAACTAAACTAATTCATAATTATATTTTACTTAAATCAAACAAAAATTAAGTTTAAAGGTATTAATATCATGCTTAATTAAGATCACATCAAATACCCCTACACTCAACCTTTTGCTTGTCCTCAAGCAAAATAATCCCTAAAGACAAAAAAAAAATCAATATATATAGTGAGTGTTAGGCTTACCAAATTTTTTGCCTCATATCTTTAAAATATATTCAAGAAAATTTTTGAAAGATCATAGTCATGCACAAGATTAACCCGAACGCAATCCATTATTTTGTTCTCTTGAATCCCGTGTGTGTGTGTGTTTTGGGCTATTAAATTTTCTTTTACCCGGATGAGTTTATATGTCCCAAAATTTTGGTTGTAGATCTCTAAATAGTTTAGGATTTCGATATGCTTATTCTTCATGCCACTCTCCACTAATGTAGGCCAAAACTACCTCTAGGATCAATAGGACTTTATTTGGCTTGTAATGTGGCCAGGGTATAAGGTGGGATAAAGGAAACAAATTTAGTCTTAATCACCCAACACCACATGACTAAATATGATCTATTGAGCTTTTTCAAGTTTGGAGGACTTTCCGCCACATTTATTTTCTTACTTCAATTGAGTTTGATCCATCCTTTTCCTTTATTCTCAAAAAGTTTTTTTTTCACCCACAACATATGCTTTTATTCTCTTTGGAATTTTCTTTTCTTCCTTTTTCATAATTCTCTCTTCTTCTTTTCTTTGCATAATTCTTTTTTTTTCCTTGCACCACCCTTCCACCCTTTTGTCAATTTAAGCTCTACAAAACAAGTATTCAGAAAAATAATCATGGAGTGAGTGAATAGGATAAAAAATAAGGATATTCATACAAAATTTGGCTTTCGGCTTGTTTGTGGTTTTTAGAAGGAAAAGTTCATTAAGCTCAAGATAGAGGAACTAAGAATATTTCATTGCTTAGGTTAGGCTAGAAAGGCTCAATCTATCAAATAATGCCTAAATCATCTCCTAAATAATAGTATTAACGTAGGATTTTGCCTCAAGTAGCATTCGAATAAGTTCTAGAATCCTGTGGAGATCATGAAATATGTTTGAATTACATAAACCTTCTCTAAGTACAAGATAAATTTAATGCCCAAAGTTATTGTGCAAACAAATTTCAGGATTCTAAAGTCAAAAGTAATAAATTGCAAAAAGGATAAAATTGCACACAAGCATAAATTTTTTATATTTTTCAAGAGCTAAAAAAACTTTGGATAGTCATATCATTAGCTGTTGGTTGTGCCTAACATCCCAAAACATAAATTGAAACACTCACACAATCACTCAACTTGCTAACACAATAAAAATGCATTAATAGTGAAAATCAGAAAATTGATGCTCATAATAGGGTCACAATGATGCAGACAAATAAACTTCCACCCCCACACTCAAACTTTATGTTGTCCTCAATGTAAAAGAAAGATAAGAATTATGGAAAGATATAGAAAAACATATGAGTTAAGTGAACTTCCCTGAATTTGTTTGGAGTGGAATGCACATGTTGCATTACTGGACCATGAATATATCTGATTCCCACTTTTCTTTTTCTTTTCCTTTTTATGTTGGGTTGCCTCCCAATAAGCGTCTTTTTTAATGTCGTTGGCTCGACTCTAGGCTCCTTATGTCATTCAAGGAGGATCATTGATATCAACTTTGAATTGGCTTGCCTTTGAATGTGCAGAATTCTAAGGTTCAGCTGCATTATGAAGAGGGAAGTTAGCATTAGTCAAAGATTTAATTAAATGAGAACTCAACTTACCTGGAAATAATCGATATCTTGAGTAGTTTTTGGCATCCAATTTAATTTCATCCTTTTGAGATTCTACCAAAACATGCGGTAACTTTCCTCTATCTTTGAGTAGGGTATATTTATTTGAGGTTATAACTGCGGGTGGTTCTCCACTGTATATGCCCTTTAAATGGCTAGGGAGGCTCTTTATGCCTAGGTCAGAATACTGCACAATAGAAGGTATAAGCATCTTATTAGAAATTGGTAACAACATAGAAAGATCCTTACCTGTTTGCTGCACTTCTGGTGCTTCCTCTCCTACTGAAATATTCTCTTCAAATTTGGTGTTTAGGGTACATTCCATAACCTCTTTCTTAGTAGGCTTACTAGTGTCAATTTCTAAGTCATCTTTTTCATTCAGTACAGAATTTTCTTCCTTTTACATTAATAATGTTGACGCTAGACTTTCAATTTCTGAATTTCGAGCCTCTAGCCTGCTGACTGTTGTTGCTAATTGCCCAATTTGATTTGTTAAGCTTTGAATGCTGGCCCTTACCTCTTGTTGAAATTGATGAGTATTTTTTGTAAGAGATTTAACAATATCTTCTAAAGGAGTACTTACCTGGAAATTCTGAGATGTATTTTGTCTAAGATAATAGGCCTGTTGGGTATGGTGAGAATTTGCAAAATTTTGTTCTGCAAGACTATTTTGTGCATTCTCATACTTGAAGTTGAGATGATCCTTCCATCCAGGATTGTACATGTTTGAATAGGAATCATACCTCACTTGTTGTGGTTCATGGAAACCATTAACCATATTTACCTGCTCAAATGGTTCATCATAGAAATTTGGGTACCCAATAGACGGATGCTCTATGATAGAATGATTACCATAGAAATTTTCTCTTTGTATATTTTCTACACGTTGATGAACAAGAGAGGTAAAATTTGCAAGTTGCTGTTCAAGGAAAGAACTACATACCTCACCAACATGTCTTAATGGAGACCCTAGCCTACTGCCAAATTGTTGAAAATTGGCTGCCATATTCAAAGTTATGAACAAAAAGAAAAGGAAAAAAATCACAAAAGGTAAATACACACAGTCCCCAGCAACGGAGCTAAAATTTGGTACGCACTATCGCAGGTACACCCAAATTGATACCTTACCTCAAAACTAACCTATAGTAGTGGGAGTAAGGGTTGATCCCACAGAGACTGGTATTACCTTATGTGATTGAAAAAAGGGGGAATTGATAATAGTAAATAAAGTGAATTAGACAATAATGAAAGTAATTAAGAGAAAGTAATTAATGATAAAGTCGTTGGTTTCGGTTGATATCCACCGTCAAGGGATTACATTGATCATTGACAACATAATCAATCTGTAATTGAATATCTATCATTGGGGTTCTAACACTGTTTCTCCTTAAGTCTAGTAAATTAATGACAATCGCACTAATTAAACCCCAATTAACAAGCAATCCTTTAGCACATCGGTCAAACATAACTTGTTAACCACATGAAGAACTAGAGAAACTGACAGAGCTAAACAAATATAAACACATCAGCTATATCTAATTTAGTTAATCATTCATCATAGGTTCAATGATTTATAATCCAAAATCCTCAAACCTATTTGCCTCATGAATCGCATAATTGAAGACTTTGTTCAAAACACAATTCAGCGGTAGATTAAGACAGACAATATACTAGTAGGCCTCCTAGCAATCATATGAATAATCATTAAGAAGAAGAACACATGAATAATCAATACTAAATTCAAATTGAAACAATAAAAACAAATCCTAATCTCACAATGTATGAAAATCCCTTGAGGTTTCAATCTACCTCAACCAATTAAAAAGAACTAGCAACACAGGGCCATAAGAAAATCAAAAGAAGAATTGAAGAATGTAACTAAGAACTTGAACGAAGGATTAGATTCATTATCTTCTTGTTTTGGTCCTTTTTTATAGATTAACTCCTCCTAATCGAAGTAGGATTGTATCTAGGTCAAATCCCAGCCCATCAGGCTTCAATTGGAGTCAAAAAACCCTAAAAAACGTGGTTTTACTGACCTGTACGGCGGCGGCGCCGGGGTGCTCTATTTCAAGCGCCGCCGCCCCCAGAACATTCTAGAATTTGCAAAAGTTCCGAACAGAAAAGTTGTAGCTCTATGTCTCTTCTTTCCATAGCCACTGGAATCACCTTAATTGGATCTGCATTGAAGGTGATATGACAAAATTAGTGACCAAAAGTCAGAATTCATCCTGTTGCACTGTGATTCTAATTTACGAGCTCTGTAACGCTATTAAATCTCCCGAATTTGACCATGTGTTCAACATATAAGTTGTAGATAATTGTGTTATCTTTTCACAACCAGTTGAATTACTTTGATTTGAGTTCGTAAGAGGGAGATATGCTCAAAACATTGCTGAAAGGTCTGGAATCGCTGCAATGTAGCATTTTTCCATGAATTTCTTATCTTTTTCTTCTCTTTTCTTCTTCCTTTGTTCCTACAACACAAAACACAAAACTAAGCTAATTCTTAATTATATTTTACTTAAATCAAACAAAAAGTAAGTTTAAAGGTATTAATATCATGCTTAATTAAGATCACATCACCTCTCTCAGTAATTACTCTCTTAATTACTTTCATTATTGTTTGCTTTGTTATTTATAATTGTCAAATCACCCTTCTCTCAATCACATAAGGTAATTTCAATCTCCGTTGGATCGACCCTTACTCCCACTACTACAGGTTAATTTTGAGGCAATGTATCAATTTGGGTGTACCTACGACAGTACGCACCACTGACATAGAAGATCATAGTAGGTCTTATCTGCTCACTGAGTTGTCAAACTCACTACATGATATTTCTATATTTTTTAAATAAAAATATAAAGTATAGTATTTCCTTTGCAGTTGGGTGCTCAGTTAGATGACACATACTGTAACATTCCTAATTTTGTTTCTTTTAATGATAAAAGTACATAAATATTTAATTAAGGAAATAAAATTTATTAGACAATATTTTAAATATCTAAGGAAATATAATCCTTAGAAATTCTTCACCTTATGTATATGCATAGAAAATGTTTCTAACATTAAGAGAACAAATAAAGAGGGAAAACCTAATACAAAAAAAAAAATAGAAATAACATACTAAAGAGATGCAAAATTCTTGGATAAGGAAGGTAAATTTTTAGAAACAAGTAAAGGTCTTAAAATTTCAAGAACATTGGATTAGGGTAATTTTTCCTAATTCAAGAACTAGAGTTACTAAGTTTAAAATCTTTACCCATACATTGGGCTTTTACCTATGGACACTTCATATAGAGTTTTTCCACTTCACAAAATTTCTAGCAAGCCCATTGGATAACCTAAGCAAGAAATAAAACATAGACTTGGACTATGATATAGTAATTGGACCAATAGCCCAAACATTATGAAAATGTGACCAAGCCCTCCAAGAAAGGTAGAATTTTATCCAAAGCAAAGAAAATGGGTAGGAATAAGCCCATAATGGGTAGGAATAAGCCCAAATCCAAGAGTAAAAATAAAATAAAATAAATTAGGTGATGATATAATAATGTAATAATAATAAAGATTAGGTTACATGGCATTAAGACAAAAATTTAGCAAGTGGTGTGATTCTACATTCATCATTTTGGCAAGTGACAAGATAATACAAGGCTTTAGGACAAAAACATCTATATCCTACACTCACAATTTTAGCAAGTGGTATGATAATACATGGCATTTGGACAAAACATTCCTATCCCACACAAATAATATCAACCAAATAATGGAGATTCAAGGGCTAAAAATTTGCCACCTAAAAAGGCAAAACTATCATACTTGTTTAAGACAAAAGAAAATGGAAATGAATCCCTAAATCAAAGGAACCTTGTCCCTTATCTTAAGAACATATCATCATAATTTTCAAAATACAAATCTCCTTTCCCTATGCATATCTTGACTAAGGAAGAGGAACACAAGAACATAAGTTGTTTGTTTTCCAAAAATTCAACAAAGTGTATATTAAATGTGATAAGGTAGACCCATGATCATGAAAGGTGTATTATTTGGTGGTCTATTTAAGAAAAACCCACCCATACAACATTTTAATTTCGTCCAAGTGAGGAAGAGAGAGAAATAGAAGCCAGGTAGAGTGAGGAAAGGAGAGAAAGAGAGGAGAAGAAAGGAAGGAAGAAGAAGGAGAAGTTTAGAAGGCTAAGTACTCAAGGTAAGTTACCTTAATCTCCACTTGAATCCATTTTTCTTCTTCATCCTTCAGGTACAAAAATTCACCCTCCTTTTCTTACCTAAGCTGCTAGAAAAGCTAAGAGAAGGGAGGAATCTTGCTACTTCTTTCAAGAGGAAACAAGAAAACCAATTCACTAAGTAAGCTAGGGAGATTCTTAGGTAAGTTTAACAATATTTCTTTTTGAAGAAAACTTTTGAAACTTATAATATTTATATGAGATTTTGATCTTAGAACTTTGATGATTGGTCATGGATGTTGCTATATCATTTTACATATTGATCTTGCATGTGATATATGTTTGAATACTTAGGTTGGTGTAGATAGTTCTGCATGGGTATGGCTATGGGTGGCAAAATTTTAAGCTTCTGTTTTTTAATTTCTGGGAACAATCTATAAGAAATTAAAATAAATGGTTAACATATGAATTATAGATATATATGTGTCATAGATTTGTAGCCACTAGAATCATTCAATTTAGAGTTCTTATGAGGCAGATATGTTCCGATTAGTAGACAAATGTCAGAAAATGGTTAATCAGGGAAGAATATGTTAGGATAGCTTCGGTGTTTTAATTTATGGGAAAATTATATAAGGAATTAAAAGAAATGGTTAACATATGAATTATATATTTATGTGTCATGGATGTTTAGCCACTGGGATCACTTAATTTGGAATTTTTACGTGGGAGATATAGTCAGATTAGTAAGTAAAGGTTAGAACCTACCCGAGAAGAAATAATATTGAATTTAAGGGAGTAATAATACCAAGATTTATTACTATTTTGCTGATATGATTAACATAATAGTTTTAGATAATGGTCTTATATTTCCAAAGACACCAAGATCACCTCAATCAGAGTTAAAATGAGGGAGTTATACTCTGATTTGTGAGCACAGGTCACAGAACACGGCCAATGGCCTAGGTACTTTAAGCACGGGTTAGCCGTGTTCGGCGCAGTTTTTGAGTAAATTTGAAGTATTTTTAAAGTATGGCCGTGTCCTGGAACATGACTAGACCGTGTTGGAAGCTGTTGAAGCCTATTTTGAACATTTTTATACCCTAAATGAACCTCTTTAACTATAGGGTAATAGTAGAAATCAAATTGGAGAAAAATGCTATATAAATTTGTAAGAACATGTGTCAGAAATGATATAAATAAGAAGAAATTGACTAAAGGCCAAGCAAAAAGAAAATGAAGAAATGAAATTAATATTTGGAAAAGAAGACGAATCTTATAAATGAAAATAATAAATGACTAGTATATGCCATAGCCATTGCCATTGTATGAACTTCTTACCATCTTAAGTGTGAAATTCTGACATGGAAATATTTTATAAAGTGATTTTTGAAATGGTTATGTTCATGGTATGATTACCAATGATTTATGGTAATAGTTATATTTTGATGAACATAATTGTTATTGAAAGCATATTTTTGGCTATCATTGTGAAAAGAAAAGAAATGCGCACGGTCACATGGCAATCCGTGTGGTGCACTAGTAGGGGACGCCCTACCAATGGTTATGATCATATTAATGAGAATAGAAAGAGAAAGTGGGCCATGTCGAACGGAGGGAGAAAAGCCCGTACCGAAGAGTAGAAAACACTCACCCTGACCGGGGTAGCTTGATATGAGAATAAATTGATAGTCATCATATGATATTCTGAAAATAGTTAATCCTGTCATACATATCATTACTGTATGATTCTTATGTGCATAGATATAATGCATTCATGTGACCAAAGATATTTTCTGTAGTTTATACAGCTGAACATGACATGATGAACTATATTGGTGGTAAATTATGATTTATTGTTGAACCTACTGGGATTTAATTCTCACTATATTGCCATATCATGTTCAGAAGAATAATTATGCAGATTTTCTCTATGAAACTTATTATTTCCGTACGTTGGATCGAGGTGCCCTACCTTGGGCAACTACCAGTTATATCAGATGTATCTGTCGTAGATGTGACTGAGATTCCGGTGGAGGTGCCACCCGCACCAGTGTCCCCAGAAGTAGTCGACATAGATGATTAGAGCTAATATGTATCTTTGTACAAATGTTTGTAAAATAATGGTGTGTATGGAAACTCAGTATTGTATCACTGTTAATAACAATTATGCTTGGTTAAAGTGATTATTATTACGAGTTAAGTGGTTAGAATTAAAGTAGTAATAACTTCATGGAATTTTACAAATATATAAAAAAAAATTTGTTACATTTACATAAATGGAGTTGTTACACATCCTCTGGGAGAGCCTAATTGTTTTCAAGGTTCACAGTTTTGGATTATATTGTATTTTGTACTTTAAAGTGTGCTCTGAATGCCACAAGTAGGATCCTTGCTTCTGTTGTAATATTGATGTATATACATGGCATGTATATTTAATTACGCTTGGAAGCTAATGAACATATTTTTTTTCCGTTAAATCTGCTATGTTATATTTTGGACGATTATATGGAATATGTTTTGGATAAAGCTTATTTGTGAATCACGTTCTTTTCAACTAGGGGCGTGACATGAATTCCTGCTTGTGGTAATGGAGGAACTCTAGATTACAAATATCAAAAAAATTGATAATAATATAGACCCAACAGAATAAGTTGGGTTTACCTAGAACTTCCTACCTGCTACAGCAAACAAATCCAATTCTAAGTTTATTTGAAAACATAGTAAAAGAGAAAGGGGTGAGTCTTACGGCTCAGTGAGCATACAATGTAACATCCCTAATTTTATTTCTTTTATTAATAAAGGTACATAAATATTAAATTAAGGAAATAAGATTTATTAGACAATTTTTAGATATCTAAGGAAATATAATCCTTAGAAATTCTTCACCTTATGTGTATGCATAAAAAATGTTTCTAACATTAAGAGAATAAGTAAAGAGAGAAAACCTAATAGAAAAAAATTAGAAATAATATACTAAAGAGAGGAGAAATTCTTGGTTAAGGAAGATAAATTTTTGAGAAGTAAGTAAAGGTCTTAAAAATTTTCAAGAAGATTAGATTAGGGTAATTTTTCCTAATTCAAGAACTAGAGTTCCTAAATTTAACATGTCTACACCCATACATTGGGCTTTCACCTATGGACACTTCATATAGAGTTTTTCCACTTCGAGTGAGTTTCTAGTTAGCCAATAGGATAGCCCAAGTAAGAAAAAAATATAGACTTCAACTAGGATATAGAAGTTGGACCGATAGCCCATAAACCAATAAAATGTGACCAAGCCCTCCATGAAAGGTAGAATTTTAGCCAAAGCAAAGGAAAATGGGTAAGAATGATCCCAAATCCAAGACGGAAAAATAAGAATCATGTGAGGAAATAGTAGTGTAATAATAATCAAGATTAAGTTACATAGAATTAGGACAAAACATATATATCCTACATTCACAATTTCAATTAGTTGGTAATAATACGTGGAATTAGGACAAAACATCTATATCCTACTTTCATAATTTCAACAAGTAGGTAATAATACATGGCATTATGACAAAACATCCTTATTCCACACAAATAATTTCAGCCAAGCAAGGGAGACTCAAGGGCTGGAAATTTACTACCTAGAAAGGCAAACCTATCATATTTGAGTGAGACAAAAGAAAAAGAAAATGAATCCCTAAATCAAAGGGACCTTTTCCCTTGTCTTAAGAAAACTTTATCATGATTTTCAAAATACATCTCTCCTTTTGTTATGCATATCTTGACTAAGAGAGAGGAAGACAAGAACATGAGTTGTCTTTCCCCAAAAAATAACCAAGTGCATCCTAATTGTGATAAGGTAGCCCCATAATTATGAAAGGTGAACAATTAACCCTCCCTTATAACATTATAATTTTGTCCAAGTGAGGGAGAGAAAAAATAGAGTGAGGAAAGGAAAGAAAGAGAGGAAGGAAAAAGAAGGATAAGTCTGGAGGACTAAATACTCAAGGTAAGTTAGCATTATCTTCACTTGAATCTATCTTTTCTCTTCATCCTTTGGGTTCAAAACTCACCCTGCTTCTCTTATTTAAGCTGCTAGAAAAGCTAAAAAAAATGATGAATCTTGCTATTTCCTTCAAGAGGAAACAACAAAAAGAATTCACTAAATGAGCTAGGGAGATCTTTAGGTTGGGTTAACAATATTTTTTTAAGAAATTTTTTGAAATTTGTAATATTTATATGGGATTTTGACCTTAGAAATTTGATGAAATTTACAATATTTGCTACTTTGATGATTTGTCATGGATGTTGCCTATATCATGTTACATGTTGATCTTGCATGTGATGGATGTTTTGAATACTTCGGTTGGTATGGAAAGTTCTACACACTATGGATGGCAAAAATTTAGGGCTTTAATGATGCTGTTAAGTATATTTGAATATGGTAAAAATGGACATAAGATGGTTAGGTTTGTAAATTAAATATGGCCTTAAACACCTAAGGGAAAACTTGGAGAAATTTCTATTGAGAAACACCCTTAGTGATGCATGATTTGATTCCGTTTTTCTTTTGAAGTGGATGATGGAATATGTTAAATTAAGTAAGAAATATAATTAAATGTTGAGATGAGTAATTCTATGGTTAGGTGAAAATTTGGAAGAAAAATGGAATATGTTAAGTATGCTTTTATGTTTGAACTTTTGGGCAACATCTGTAGGGAATTAAAAAAAATTGTTAACATAATATATATATATATATTTATTTATTTATTTATGTCTCACGAATCTATAAGCTCTAAAATCACTTAATTTGGAGTCTATATGAGAGAGATATGACTTATTAATGAGTAGAGGTTAAAATCAGTCTAGAATCCAGGGTGGTAAATGTAAGAGTTTTTGTTTTTGATTTTCTAGGATTACTTCGTAAGGAATCTGAAGAAATGATAAAATTGAAAGTTGTAGATACGTGTCTTACCTTTTTATAGACTTTGAAATCACCTCAATTGGAGTTCGTATGAGGGATATATGGTTGAATACATGAGAAAGGTAAGAGAACACGACCAGACCGTGTTCTAGGTTGCTTCAGCACGGGTAGGCCGTGTTTAGGGCTGTTTTTGAGTATGTTTGAAGTATTTTTCAAGCATGGTCGTGTTCTAAAATATGACCAGGCCGTGTTGGGAGTTGGTAAAGCTTATTTTTAACATTTTTGTACCTTAAATAAACCTCATTAACTATATGGTAATAATAGAAACCAAATTGAAGAAGAATGCTCTATAAAATTTGTGAGAACATATGTTAGAAATGATATAAGTAGGAAAAAAGTACCTAGAGGCCAAGCATAAAGAAAATGAAAACATGAAAATAATATTTAAAAAAGAAGAAGAATCTCATAAATGAAAATAATAAATACTAGTGTATGCCCTAGCCATTGCTATTACATGAACTCCTTACCATCTTAAGTGTATAATTTTGACATGGAAATATTTTATAAAGTGATATTAAAAAATGGTTATGATCATGACATGACTTCATTTTACTAATGATTTTTGGTAGTGATTATTCTTTGATGATAAATTATGGCATGTGAGTATAATGAACATACTTGTTATTGAAATCATATTTTTGGCTATTAACGTGAAAAGTGACGAGCATGGTCACATGGTGGTCCATGTGGTGCACCAGTTGGGGACGTATTACTAACGACTATGATTATGTTAATGAGAAAAGAAAGAAAAAGTGTGCCATGTCGGACGGAGCAAGAAAAAACTGTATTGGAGAGTAGAAAGTACTTACCCTGACTGGGGTAACTTGATATGAAAATAAGTTGATAGCCATCATATGATATTCTGAAAATAGTTATTCATACCATACATGTCATTACTGTATAATTTTTATATGCATAGATAAAGTGAATTAATGTGACCTAAGATATTTATTGTACCTTATACAGATGAACATGACATGATGAGCTATATTAATGATAATTATGATTTATTGTTGAACCTACTGCGATTTAATTCTCACTATATTTTCATATCATGTTCAGAAGACTAAATATGCAAATATTCTCTATGACATGCTTTTAGTGTACATTGGGTCGAGTTGGCTAAAATTCCGGTGAAGGTGCAACCACCTACACCTGTATCCCCAGAACTAGTTAATATGGATGAATAAGATGTAGACATATATGTGTTTGATTTTGGTATGGATGTTTTTAATTAATGATGTGTATGTGAACCCAGAATTGTATCAGTGTTAATGGTATACCAAAAGCCTTAATTATGTTTGGTTAATTTCATTGAATGTTATTATGAGTTAAATAGTAAAAAGTAAAGTACTTTGTGGAATTTTAAAAATATATATATGTATATATGTAAAAAAAATGGAGTTGTTTCATACAACCTATAATATAGTAAAACAAGACAAGTGATAGTCATGAGTTTTAACAAAATATACCATTCCAAACAAATGCCAGTATTTATAAATGTAAATTATTTTAGAAAACGTCCAATCAAGATAATACTTATTTTGTGCTAAGTCTATTAAGTAATTGACTCTAATGACATAGCCGTTCTTAAAATTATTACATTTGAATAGAAAGTAATTTATCGTTGAAAAATATTCTCTTAAGAAAGTATTTCCAACTTTATGCTTCTTAAGCTTATTTTTCAAAACATAGTATCTATACCAAAATATTTTCACAACATCTCATTCCATTAGAAGTCATTTTTCTATTAGAACAATACCTTCAAAATTGAATACATTCTGCTATGTTTTATCCAAGAAAAATCCATTATTTTAACCTCTTCAAAATATATCATAACCATTTTATATTGAACATACCACTTAATCAAAAAATCTTTCAAATTTTTTTTACCAATATTAACAGTGATTAATATATCTATATATAATACTTTTATTCAGTATAAGAGGTTGTTCAGCCCAAGTGAACGTCTTAAATGAAATTATTAGACCTAGTTGATGTAATCTTAATTAAGCATGATATTAATACCTTTAAACTTACTTTTTGTTTGATTTAAGTAAAATATAATTAGGAATTAGCTTAGTTTTGTGTTTTTTGTTGTAGGAATAAAGGAAGGAGAAAAGAGAAGAAAAAGATAAGAAATTCATGGAAAAATGCTACATTGCAGTGATTCTAGACCTTTCAGTATTGTTTTGAGTATATCTCCCTCTTAGGAACTCCAATCAAAGTGATTCAAGTGGCTGTGAAAAGATAACACAATCATATACAACTTTTATTTTGAACACTTGGTCAAATTCGTGAGATTTCATAGCGTTAGAGAGATTTCAAATCAGAATCATAGTGTAGCAAGATGAATTCTGACCTTTGGTCACTAATTTTAGTATATCTCCTTCAATTTAGATTGGATAAAGGTGATTCCAGTGGCTATGGGAAGAAAAGGCATAGGGCTACAACTTTTGTGTTCGGAATGTTTGCAAATTTTGGAATTTTCTGGGCGCCACGGTGCTGCATTATTGCAGACTAGGAGCGCCGTGCCACCCGAGTAGAGTGTCGCGGCGCTAGCGCCGCACCAGGTTGCAAATTCACGATTTTTAGGGTTTTTCAACTCCAATTGGAGCCCGATGGGCCCGGATTTGACCTAGAAACACTCCTACTTTGATTAGGAGGAGTTAATCTATAAAAAGGGAGAAAAGCAAGCAGAAAATTCATGGAATCCTTCATCCAAGTTCTTAGTTACATTCTTCAATTCTTCTTTAGATTTTTTTATGGCTCTACATGGCTAGTTCTTTTTAGTTGGTTGAGGTAGATTGAAACCTCAAGGGATCTTCATGCATTGTGAGATGTAGATTTGATTTTATTATTTCAATTTGAATTGAGTATTGATTATTCATCTGCTCTTCTTCTCAATGATTATTCATATGATTGCTAGGAGGCCTACTAGTATATTGTCTGTCTTAATCTACCACTGAATTATGTTTTGAATAAAGTCTTCAATTCTGTGATTCATGAGGCAAATAGGTTTGAGGATTTTGGATTATAAATCATTGAACCTATGATGAGTAATCAACTAAATTAGATATAACCGATATGTTTATATTTGTTTAGCTCTGTTAGTTTCTCTAGTTCTTCATGCGGTTAATAAGTTATGCTTTACCGATGTGCTAAAGGATTGCTTGTTAATTAGGGTTTAATTGGTGCAATTGCCATTAATTTACTAGACTTAAGGAGCAACAGGGTTAGAAACTCAATGATAGATATTCAATTACAGAATGATTAAGTTGTCAATGATCAATGCAATCTCTTGACGGTGGATATCAATCGAAACCAACGTCTTTGTCATTAAATACTCTCTCTTATTTACTTTCATTATTGTTTACTTGGTTTTATTTGCAACTATCAATCCCCCCTTTCTCAATCACATAAGGTAATTCCTGTCTTTGTGGGATCGACCCTTACTCCTACTACTACAGGTTAGTTTTGAGGTAAGGTATCAATTTGGGTGTACCTATGATAGTATGCACCACTAGTATTTTACAATTCCAAAAGAAATCAATATACAAACTTTGTAAACTATCACGATTATCTAAATAAGAATTGAATATTTCTTGGTGATATTATAAATCAAGAAAGGTTTTACACTAGCAAAAACAATACATATGGAGTTTGCAAAGAAAATTATTGGCAATTTGCAATTGAAATTATATAAAATTCATAATAATGAGTAAAAGAAAACATGCAAGGTTTTTAAAAAATATGAAGTTTATAATTTAGCAACATAGGAAATTTTAAATAGAATGAAAAAAAAATCAGAATCACATCAATAAAATTATTTTTAATTAAAATTTGAATATGACACCTTGTTACAAAACATCTCAATAAAAACTCAAAAGTTTTCTATTAATTTCAAAAATCAAGGAAAAATGGCCTTAAATGAAAAAGTAATAAACATATTGTTGTAAACATTTAACATCCCAACTTACAATGTTTAATAGATGAAAACTTAAAATAAAATACAAGCTTAAGATTAGAAAAGGTTATTTATCCAAATACAATAATTATTGGTTGATTGCATTCTTTAAGATAGTCATTATTCATATCATAAAGATACAATATACTCTTAAAACATAATTTCACAAAAGATATTATAGTCCTAGTATAAATTAGCTATATTAGAAATTACCTACTTATTAGCTAGCACATACAACCTTAGACTTCAAAGCTAAAGTACCATACTTTACAAATCCAAATACATTATATATACCAATCACAATTCAATATGATTCAATGTTTCCATGTACACAAAACCATATCTCAAACAGAGACATAATCAAAACATAACTTCACCCCTTTCAATCAAATTGCACAAACCAATTTTATATCAAATAAATTAGCCAAAATCTTCCATTCCACCAATCAATTTCCACAATTCAATATGGTTGGCTAGCACTAGCCCTGCTAGCTAGAGTTTCAATGTGCTTAAATTCAACTCCTTACTTTCTTTGTTAATACGCTTAAATTCTTTGCTTCAATTCAACTCTTCAAATACTTGGCTACTAAAGTTGATCCCACAGAGAGTGGTGGATGATAGTTATGCTTATGTGAATAAAAAGTGGATTTAATTGAAAGAAAAATAAAAGAAAATAACACTAATAAAATTGCAATAAAAAGATAAAAATAAAAGACATTGGTCAGTGTCAACTTATACCATTAGATTTTCCAATTATCATCGATATAAATTATTCCTTTCAGTTCAAATATTCAATGATCGAATCTAACCTATTCTTTCCTTAAGTTTAGTTAATCTTCAACAAGCGATCCAATTAACCCTAATTATCAAATTCTTGTCCAAATGTCCAAGATTTAATCCAATAATTTCAATACAAACTAGAAAGATCAATGAAGCTAAATAACCTAAACACAAGCATTTGGATCTAACCTAGTTGATCATTCTTCCTAAAGTCTAATAACCGTTGAAATTCCACTTGTCACAAATAATTGTTAATATAGAAAATTATTAAACCCTATCTACCCTTTTAGCAAAGGGATCAAACAATTATGCATTTGTTTTTTTCAACTCAATGTTAGGTCAAACTTATTCAATTGCGAAATGGCCAATCCAGAAATCAATCAAGGTAATCATAAAAATATATGCACTGAAGAATACTCATAAATTGAACTAGAAGAATAAAAATTCTAATATCATAATGTTAACTTATCTGAGGTTTTAGTCTTCTTCAATTAATAAAACAAAATTAACCACATATGGTCACAACACTAAATAAAGAAGAAAATATAATTGAAGGTCATCAAGATGTTTTTAGATGTCTCCTTGGCTATCTATTTATGAGCCTTGGAAACCTTAGTGACCTAAGGTTTCTTTTAATCAATTTTCATCTCATTAGAGTTAGAGTGTAACTCAAATTCTATTTTTCTATCTATTTTATTTTTCCTTGCTACCACACTACCCCCACGGTGGTGGATATTCTACAGAATTTTACAAAACACAAAACATGAATGTTGTAGATCTTTGTTTTAGATTTCTGTAGCCACTTGAATAACCTTATTTGGAGTTTGGATGGGGGTAGTTATGCCCAAATTGCAAAGCAAGGTCCAAGATTCATAAATTTATGTGTTTTTATTGGATTTCTTCTATTTTTCTCCTATTTTCCAATTTCTTTGTTCTTAAAACATAAAACATAAAATTAAACTAATTCCTAACATATTTCACTTAAAAACTAACAAAAATAAAGCTTAAATGTACCTAATTTATGATTAATTATACATATATTATTGAATTGGTTCAATTGTGGGTTCCTATAACTAAAATTAGGATGACCTTTTCGTCTCAGATTATATGTGTTGGAGTATGGGTTATGTTTCCTTGGTTGACCAAGAAATCCACCTATTGCATTTTCTTGCTCCATGGGTTCCTTGTGGAAAGTTAGTTATATATCAGTAGGGTGCCTAACTATTGAACAAAGGTCATACGCTTTCATTATTTGCACAATACCTAGAACTATTTGAAAAATAAAGGATGTTAGACTAGCAATTCTTTTATCAATAAAAGAGACATTTACCTTATTAGAATGCTTTGATGGAAGGTCATGCCTAGTGCAAAATTGCTAAGAGTTTACAACCATATATGTAATTAAATTTCAAGCATCTTCTAGTGTCTTATATACCAAGGCTCCTCTATTGGTTGTATCCATCATACTTCTATTACTATGTAGAAGGCCTTCATAAAAATACTGAATCAGTAGTTGTAACAACCTTTGTTTTTATTATACAATATAGAGTTCACATACATATCATTAATCAAAACGTACTGTCACGGCCCCAAATGATGGAACACATGACCGGCACGGCATAAGGGTTTCCCCCTAGCCGCAAGCCTAACACATAGCGTGTACAAACATCCAGCACACAATCCAGAGTACATAATAAATTTAACTGGCCACATATGCTACATCTAATATCAGAAAATATTGTATATATATATATATATATATATTCATGAATCCAACATTCGTGATTCAACTTGGCCCATGACCTCATAATATTCATGTGATTCAACTTGGCCCAAGGCCTCATAATACCAACATTGTTGTAAAACATAAAACTGTTTTCCAAACAACACATTAAAATACACAAGAAGCGAGGATCCTGCCTGTAAGTTCATGGAGGTACACTAGACATAAACTAAACTAAACAAACAGTACAAAAGACCCTTGCCCAAACTGGGGCTCACCAACACTATCTTCAGCCTCCTACGAAGCTATAGTTGGATCAAAGTCTCTTTGACTATCTGTGGGGAGGAAACAGAAGAGGGGTGAGATCACATCTCAGTGAATAGGTAAATCACACTATAACAGAAACAGGGCAAACCAAGCACTAGTGTTTCGCAATGAGTTTAATAATTGAAACACTAAGCATTTAACAATAATTTATTGAAAGAAAAGCTAAACAATTCAAATGTATGTTCAAAAGATAAAACATGATTAAATCAGTAACCGTAAAGCAAATCAATTATGCATGGTAAGTAATAAATGAAGTTATTTATGCAATAACAATGATGAATGAGATATTTTAGAAATATTTAATCTTTAAGAACAATGCACTAGTTTATTGGAGGTCTTTCCTAACAGATCAATCATCTTCCCCAAGCACACAGCAAGGGTAGGGTAATCATTGTAGGCGTAGACATAAGTCCACCCTAAATTTCCCCAAGCACACAGCAAGGGTATGGCAATCACTGTAGGCGTAGACATAAGTCCACCCTAAATCCCTGTGTCTTAGGCAGTCATATGCCCGTCACAGTATCCTAGGCCAAAGCCTTCGCATGAAATCCTGTGTCTTAGATTGTCATATGCCCGTCACAGTATCCTAGGCCGAAGCCTTCGCATGACCATGGTGCACCAGGGCTAGCACTCCCTGCGGCTAGCTAACAGTGATCTAAAAGGGTTCCTCCAATAGAAAATATTTGAAAATATGCTATTCAAAGAGTTTAAAGTAAAACATTTCAATAACTTTACAATAAAGCTATAGTTCTCCATCTAGCTCTTTTCATGCATAAAATTCCGTTCTAAAATATGTTTCATCCATGTATTCCCATTGAGACCTTTATCATCATAAACTTTCCCTTTAAACATATCGTCCGTAGACGTCGCATAGATGTTCGCATGCATCAAATCATTTCATGGCTAACTTAGTTCATTTCTATGACTAAGTTCGCATTTCTATAAATCTAGCTCAAATAGAGAATTATCAGTCTAGATGCTTGCCCTGCATACCTAAGGTTCAACTAGGATTGAAATTTACAATTTCTAACATGGTTGGAACATATTGGTTTTCAAAGCGGTAAAACAATTTAGCATACATTCCAACTAGTTAAAATCATACGAGAGAGTTATAAACCGAATTCATAAAACATGCGCTATAGGATGAAAAACCCACTCACCGGTAAGGGCTTTAGATTGGACAGTCCTAAAATCCTAGTTCCTGGTCTGAATTTGGTAAAATATACCCCAAAATCGAGTTTGGAAGGTCCAAACTGTTCACCGCCGGAATCACTATTCAGCGCCACTATCCATCGCCGAAAATCATTATTCATCGCCACTATTTATGCCAAAAATCACTATTCACCACCATATAAAAAGTTACCAAATCAACTAAACAATTTCATATCCTAATGTTTATCTAGGTTCTGAATCCATCTACGGAGTCAAATTTCTAATTAGAAGTTTCTAAGTAAGGTTTTTCAGAACTTACCTTTTACCGAGATTTTCTACTTTAGATCTTCGGCGACTCAACAGTTGATTTCAAAAACTGATCGGTCAAAACTGAAGTACTCTTCGTCCTGAATCTAATAACACCTTCAGTTTTGGTATCGGAAGCCAATCGATACTCCAGATTGAAAGATAAAATTTGAGGTCATTATTCACTCACTATGCAGCACTATTCCTCTCCGTTTTTTTTCTTTCTTCTTTCTGAAATTTCGCCCCTGGTTTCATTTTATGGTTTCTGAAACCTTTTTTTTTTTAAATATAATAATTATTATTAAATAATTAATAATATGATTTTCTTTTATAAAAATTCATATAAATTCCATTTTTCATCATAAAATATCTCAAAAATTCCTAAAAATTTTCATTCTCGTAAATCTTTAGTTAAACTCTTAAATCACGATTTTTCTTAATAAAAATCATAATAAAACAAATTTCAAAACAAATATCTTTATTCATATTAAAAGAAATAATATTTCTAAAAATACCATACAAATTCATTGGAGGCCGATATAATTATTTTAAGCAACACAATACTTCTTTTACTTAAAAGTCCACTTACTTTTAACAAATCATAATCATTTCTACATAAATAAAATATATTTGCTTATAGCAAAATACTATCATTTAAAAATAAAAAGTACGCGCCAAAACATAAATTCTCATATTTTCAAAATTCTCTATTTTATTCTAAATTTCCTTTAATTGGAATTTTCGTTAAATTTTACGGTTATTACACCTACGTACAATAAAATCAAACACATAAATAACTACATCTTATTTATTCTGGTTGACCAATTCTGGAGATATAGGTGCGGGTGGTTGCACCTTCACTGGAATCTGAACCAACTCGACCACAAACATATTATTTGATTCTGAGATTTGCCCAACATAAACTAACTCGATCCAATGTACACTAAAAGCCAGAGCAATAGAAAAATCTGCATAACTAATTTTCTAAACATGATATGGAAATATAGTGAAAATTAAATCCCAGTAAGTTCAACAATAAATCATCATCAATATAGCTCATCACGTCATGTTCAGCTGTATAAACTACATTAAATATCTTTGGTCACTTGAATGCACTATATCTATACACATGAGAATCGTACAGTAATGACATGTATGACAGAATTAATTATTTTCAAAATATCATATGATGACTATCAATTTATTCTCATATCAAGCTACCCCAGTCAGGGTGAGTATTTTTTACTCTCCGGTACGGGCTTTTCCCGATCTGTCCGACATGGCCCACTTTTTATTTCTTTTCTTATTATCATGACCATAACCGTTGGTAGGGCATCCCCTACTAGTGCACCACACAGATTTCCATGTGACCGTGCTCATTTCTTTTCTTTTCACAATGATAGCCAAAATATGCTTTAAATAACAAGTATGTTCAACAAAATATAACTATTACCAAAAATCATTGGTAATCATGCCATGAATATAACCATTTCAAATATCACTTTATAAAATATTTCCATTTCAAAATTTCACACTTAATATGGTAAGAAGTTCATACAATGGCAATGGCTATGTCATAAACTAGTCATTTATTATTTTTATTTATAAGATTCTTCTTCTTTTTTAAATATTAATTTTATTTCTTTATTTTCTTGATGCAGGTTTTCATCCTATCTAACCTTCTCTTACTAATCAGAGAATAACTCTCTCAATTTAACTCCAATTTAGGTGATCTTTATATCAATTTAAATACAAAACAATTATCTAAAACTCTTATGTTGAACAGTTTAACGAAATAGTAAGACATCATGGTGATATTACTCCCTCAAAGAACATGTTATTTCTTCTCGGGTAGGTTCTGACCTCTACCTACTAATCTATTCATATCTCCCTCATAATAATTCCAAATTAAGTGATTCAAGTGGCTAAATATCTGTGACACATATAGCTATAATTCTTATGTTAAGCATTTATTTTAATTCCCTACAAAAGGTTCCCAAAAATTAAAACACATAAGCTATCCTAACATATTCTTCCCTGATTAACCATTTTCTGACCATTGCTTACCAATCGAACCATATCTACCTCATATGGACTCCAAACGGAGTGATTCCAGTGGCTAAAAATTCGTGACACATATAGTTATAATTTTTATGTTAATCATTTATTTTAATTCCCTCAAAAAAGTTTCCAAAAATTAAAACACAGAAGCTATCCTAACATATTCTTCCCTGATTAACCATTTTTTGACCATTTCTTACTAATCAGACTATATCTACCTCATATGGACTCCAAAATGAGTGATTCCAGTGGGCAAAAATCCGTGAGACATACATCTACATTTTTTATGTTAACCATTTGTTTTAATTCCTTACTAATTCTTCCCAAAATTTTAAAACAGAAGCATAAAAGTTTGTCATCCATAGCCATACCTATGCAGAACTATCTACACCAGCCTAAGTATTCAAATATACATAATATGTAACATGATATAGCAACATCTGTAACAACTCCATTTATGTAAATTTTTTTTTTTAAAATACCATGAAGTTATTACCTCGTTACAACTTAACTCAATATAACATTTATTTAATTTATACAATACTAAGTTTCCATACACACTATTATTTTACAAACTACACACCATTATTTTACAAACATTTGTACAAAGATACATATTAGTTCTAATCATCTATATCGACTACTTCCGGGGACACTGGTTCGGGTGGCACGTCCACCGGAATCTCAGTTACATCTACGACAGTTACATCAGAAATAACTGGAAGTTGCCCAAGGTAGGGCACCTCGATCCAACGTATAGAGATAATAAGTGTCATAGAGAATATCTGCATATTTATTCTTCTGAACATGATATGGAAATATAGTGAGAATTAAATCCCAGTAAGTTCAACAATAAATCATAATTTACCATCAATATAGTTCATCACGTCATGTTCAGCTGTATAAACTACAGAAAATATCTTTAGGTCACATGAATGCACTTTATCATGCACATGAAAATTATACAGTTATGACATGTATGGCATGAATAACTATTTTTCGAATTTCATATGATGGCTATCCACTTATTCTTACTTCAAGCTACCCCGGTCAGGGTGAGTATTCTCTACTTTTCGGTACGGGCTTATCTCGCTCTGTCCGACATGGCACACTTTCTCTTTCTTTTCTTATTAACATGATCATAACCGTTGGTAGGGCGTCCCCTACTGGTGCACCACACGGATTGCCATGTGACCGTGCTCATTTCTTTTCTTTTCACAATGATAGCCAAAAATATGCTTTCAATAACAAGTATGTTCATCAAAATATAACTATTACCATAAATCATTGGTAATCATGCCATGAACATAACCATTTAAAATATCACTTTATAAAACATTTCCATGTCAAAATTCCATACTAATACCTTGGTAACTGGATAGTAATTGTAGTCTGTAAACAGCGCACCAGAAAAGTTCCCAGGAAAGAGAGGTGGGTCACTAATGGACACGCTTAAGTACCATGTCTTTCCTTGCCAGAGCTTTCCTTAGACATGCACTTTTAACAAATCACAATTTTGTTTCCAGTAACTAGAATAATTCTATTCTGATGTGAAAATACTGCAACCACGGAGCATACTAAGATTTTTCAAATAAAACCGGCACTTTCAAAACTTCTTGTAAATTTATATGAGTACTAGGGTAAATTCCATGTTAAAAATTACACACTTAAAATGGTAGTAAGTTCATGCAATGGCAATGGCTATGGCTATACTAGTCATTTGTTAAGATTCATCTTCTTTTTAAAATACTAATTTTATTTCTTTATTTTCTTGATGCAGGTTTTCATCCTATCTAACCTTCTCTTACTAATCAGAGCATAACTCCCTCAATTTAACTCTGATGTAGGTGATCTTAGTGTCAATTTCAAGATAAAACAATTATCTAAAACTATTATGTTGAACATTGTAGCAAACTATTAAGAAATCAAGGTGATATTACTCCCTAAATGTACAGATTATTTCTTCTCGTGTAAGTTCTGACCTTTACTGACTAATTAGACCATATCTCCCAAATTTGAACTCCAAATTGAGTTATTCCAGTTGGTAAAAATCCATGAGCCCTATATCTATAATTGTTATCTTGGCGTACGATTTTAACTCCCTACAGAATATTTTCCAGAAATTCAAAAACTAAAGCTTTAATAACATATTCTGAATAAACATTTTCTGACCTCTGCTTACTAATCAGCTTATATCTACCTCAAATGGACTTCAAATTGAATGATTCCAGTGCCTAAAAATCCATGACACATTTATCAGAAATTAAAATACCGAAGCTATCCTAACATATTTTTCCCTGATGACCCATTTTCTGACCTTTGTCTACTAATCGGCTCATATCTCCCTCATATGGACTCCAAATTGAATGATTCCAGTGGCTAAAAATCCATGACATACATATCTTTAATTCTTATGTTAACCATTTATTTTAATTCCCTACCAATAATTCCCAGAAATTAAATTACCGAAGCTATCCTAACATATTCTTCCCTGATGATTCATTTTCTGACCTTTGACTACTAATCAGACCATAGCTACCTCATATGGACTCCAAATGGAATGATTCCAGTGGCTAAAAATCCATGACACATTTATCTTTAATTCTTATGTTAACCATTTATTTTAATTCCCTACCAATAATTCCCAGAAATTAAATTACCGAAGCTATCTTAACATATTCTTCCCTGATGATTCATTTTCTGACCTTTGACTACTAATCAGACCATAGCTACCTCATATGGACTCCAAATGGAATGATTCCAGTGGCTAAAAATCCATGACACATTTATCTTTAATTCTTATGTTAACCATTTATTTTAATTCCTTATAGATTGTTCCCAGAAATTAAAATACCGAAGCTTAAAATTCTGCCACCCATAGCCATAACCATGCAGAACTATCTACACCAACCTAAGTATTCAAACATACATCACATGCAAGATCAATATGTAACATGATATAGCAACATCATGACCAATCATAAAAGTTCTAAGATCAAAATCTCATACAAATATTATAAGTTTCAAAAGTTTTCTTCAAAAAGAAATATTGTTAAACTTACTTGGAGCACTTAGTCTTCTAGACTTCTCCTTCCTCTTTCTTCCTTTCTTCCTCTCCTTTCCTCACTCTACCTTGCTTCTATTTTTTTCTCTCCCTCACTTGGACGAAATTCTAATGTTGTAAGGGTGGGTTTTCTTACATAGACCACCAAATAATTCACCTTTCATGATCATGGGTCTACCTTATCACAATTAGGATACACTTTGTTGAATTTTTGGAAAACAAACAACTTATGTTCTTGTCTTCCTCTTCCTTAGTCAAGATATGCATAGGAAAAGGAGATTTGTATTTTGAAAATTATGATAATATGTTCTTAAGATATGGGACAAGGTCCCTTTGATTTAGGGATTCATTTCCATTTTCTTTTGTCTTAAACAAGTATGATAGGTTTGCCTTTTTAGGTGGCAAATTTCTAGCCCTTGAATCTTCATTATTTGGTTGATATTATTTGTGTGGGCTATGAATGTTTTGTCCTAATACCATGTATTATCATACCACTTGCTAAAATTATGAGTGTAGGATATAGATGTTTTTGTCCTAAAGCCTTGTATTATCATGCCACTTGCTTAAGTGATGAATGTAGAATCACACCACTTGCTAAATTTTTTTGTCTTAATGCCATGTAACCTAATCTTTATTCTTATTATTATATCATCATCTAATTTATTTTATTTTAGTTTTCCTCTTGGATTTGGGCTTATTCCTACCCATTATGGGCTTGTCCTACCCATTTTCTTTGCTTTGGATAAAATTCTTCCTTTCTTGGTGGGCTTGGTCACATTTTCATAATTTTTGGGCTATTTGTGAAATTACTATATCCTAGTCCAAGTCTATGTTTAATTTCTTGTTTAGGTTATCCAATGGGCTTGCTAGAAACTTATGTAAAGTGGAAAAACTCTATATGAAGTGTCCATAGGTAAAAGCCCAATGTATGGGTAAAGATTTTAAACTTAGTAACTATAGTTCTTGAATTAGGAAAAATTACCCTAATTCAATGTTCTTTGAAATTTTAAGACCTTTACTTGTTTCTAAAAATTTATCTTCCTTATCCAAGAATTTTGCATCTCTTTAGTATGTTATTTCTAATTTCTTTCCTATTAGATTTTCCTTCTTTATTTGTTCTCTTAATGTTAGAAACATTTTCTATGCATATACCTAAGGTGAAGAATTTCTAAGGATTATATTTCCTTAGATATCTAAAATATTGTCTAATAAATTTTATTTCCTTAATTAAATTTTTTATGTACCTTTATCAATAAAAGAAACGAAATTAAGGATGTTACAACATCCATGACCAATTATCAAAGTTCTAAGATCAAAATCTCATATAAATATTATAAGTTTCAAAAGTTTTCTTCAAAAAGAAATATTGTTAAACTTACCTTAAGTACTTAGTCCTCTAGACTTCTCCTTCCTCTTTCTTCCTTTCTTCCTCTCCTTTCCTCACTCTACCTTGCTTCTATTTTTCCTTTCCCTCACTTGGACAAAAATTCTAATTTATAGGGGTGGGTTTTGCGTAAATAGACCACCAAATAATTCATCTTTCATGATCATGGGTCTACCTTATCACAATTAGAATACACTTGGTTGAATTTTTTGGAAAACAAACAACTTATGTTCCTGTCTTCCTCTTCCTTAGTCAAGATATGTATAGCAAAAGGAGATTTGTATTTTGAAAATTATGATAATATGTTTCTAATATAATGGACAAGGTCCCTTTGATTTAGGGATTCATTTCTTTTTCTTTTGTCTTAATCAATTATGATAGGTTTGCCTTTTTAGTTGGCAAATTTCCAACCCTTGAATCTTCCTTGCTCAACTAAAATTATTTGTGTAGGATAATGATGTTTTGTCATAATGCTATGTATTATTACCCACTTGCTAAAATTATGAGTGTAGGATATAGATGTTTTGTCCTAATGCCATGTATTATCATACCATTTGCTAAAATTATGGATGTAGGATATCACACCACTTGCTAAATTTTTGTCTTAATGCCATGTCACCTAATCTTGATTACACCATTATGTCATCACTTTATTTTATTTTTAATTTTTTCTCTTATATTTTTTCTCTTTACCTATTTCATTAATGTTAGAACATTTCTATGCATACATGTAAGTTGAAGAATTTTTAAGGATTATATTTCCTTAGATATATAAAAATTGTCTGATAAATTTTATTTTCTTACGGGATGTTACAGTAGTTTCTCATTGGTTGGACAGTGAAGGTAGCTTGCACATGACTTTTTGAATTGCTCCTAATACTCATATATAGATTCTCCATGGTGTTGCCTCACACTACTGATGTGTTTACAATTAAGCATGCTTTTAATACCTTTAAGTTTATTTTTTGTTTAATTTAAGTAGAATATAAATAGGAATTAATTGAATTTTGTGTTTTGTGTTTTAGGAAGAAGAAAGAAGAAAAGAAGAGGAAAATAGAGAGAAAATCATGGAAAAATAATGATTTCTAACACTTCATCACTAATTAAGTCATATCTCACTCATTTGAACTCCGATTGAAGTGATTCTAGTGGCTATGGAAATAATAGATATTGATATACAACTTTCATGTTCGGTAATTTCGTAAATTTGGAAAGTTTCTAGGAGCCGTTCCGCTTAGAATAGAGCATCGTGGCATTGCATCATCAAGAATCCAGAGCGCGGTAGTGCTGAGTTGCCTAAAACCAAAAGCGCCGCAATGCTCGAGCAGCCGACAGACCGAACACCATGGTGCTAGGCATATCTTGCAATGGCACCCCGTGTAGGAAATTTGGAAGCACTGCAGTGTCCACCATTGCACCAGAATGCTAAAATCACTATTTTTAGGTCTTTTTAGCTCCAATTGAAGCCAGATGAGCTGGGTTTTGACCTAGAAAAAATTCTACTTCAATTAGGAGTAGTCGATCTATAAAAACGGGAAAGAAAGGAAGCATCAATCATCAATCAAGCTCTTAATAACCTTCTTCAATTCTTTTATAGATTTTCTTATGGCCCCGCGTAGCTGATTTACTTTTAGTTGGTAGAGGAAGAATGAAACCTCAAGGGATCTTCATGCATTATGAGATTTGGATTTGATTTAATTAATTCAATCTTAATTGTGTATTAATTATTCATTTGTTCTTCTTTTCTCAATGATTATTCATATGATTGCTAGGAGGCCTACTAGTATCTTATCTGTCTTAATCTACTGCTATATTATGTTTTAAACATATTTCATTATTGTATTCATGAAGCAAATAGGTTTAAGGATTTTAGATTATAAATCATTGAACCTATGATGAATAATTAACTGAATTAGATATAGCCAATGTATTTATATTTGTTTAGCTCTATTAGTTTTTCTAGTTCTTCATGCAGTTGATAAGTTATGCTTTACCGATGTGTTAAATGATTGCTCATTAATTAGGGTTTAATTGAGGCCATTGTCATCAATTACTAGACTTAAGGAGGTACAGGGTTAAAATCTCAATGATAGATATTCACATTAAGATTGATTATGTTGTTAATGATCAATGCAATTCCTTGACGGTGGGTTTCAACCGAAACCAACGCCTTTATTATTAAATACTATCTTTTTAATTAATTTCCTTCTTGTTTACTTTTCTTTATTTGCCATTATTAATCCCCCATTTTCTCAATCACATAAGGTAATTCTAGTCTCTGTAGGATGGACCTTTATTCCCACGACTCCAGTTAGTTGAGAGGTAAGGTATCAATTTGAGTGTACCTGCGATAGTATATACCAAATTTTGGCACCGTTGTCGGGTACTGTGTCTATTACCTTTTTGTGATTTTTATTTTGATTTATGCCTGTGACTCAATCGGCTAATTCTCAAGATTTACAGTTCAATCCAGATATTAAAAAATCTTAATATAGGTATAGAAGAGGATTTCAAGAGGACATTGATCAAGAGACTGAGGAAGTAATCATGGCCAGGCACCCTACTTTGAAGGAGCTTGCTGCTCCAGATTTGCATCAGCAACCCTTATGCATTACTTTTCCTAATTTTGATGATAATGTCAATTTTGAAATAAAACCTGGATTAATTCATCTCTTACATAATTTTCATGGTCTTATAAGTGAAGACTCACATAAACATTTGAAGAAATTCCATGATGTACATACCAGTTTGAATCCCCTAGGAGTAACTGAGGAACAAATAAAACTGAGGAGTTTTCCATTTTCATTAAGAGACTCAGCCAAGGATTGGCTATATTATTTACCATCTGGCATTATCACTACTTGGAAAGACATGAATAAGTTATTTCTATAACGTTATTTCCCTGCATCTAGAGCCGTAAATATAAGAAAAGAAATATACATCATTAGGCAGTTATATAGGGAGACACTTTATGAATATTGGGATAGTTTAAAAAAGCTTTGTGGAAGTTGCCTACATAATTAGATCAGGGAGAAGCTACTGATCCAATATTTTTATGGTCTTTTGCAGCAAGACAAGAGCATGATATATGCAGCTAATGGAGGAGTACTAGTAGTTAGATATGCCTATGAGGTAAGTACTTTTTCTCTTCAGCAGCAAATATTTGAACTGGCCTCTTTTGTACGCTAAATTGTGATAGGTACACTACAGCAAGTTAAAATATGTGGAATATATTTAGCAAAAAGGCACCCAACTGATATGTGCCCTACACTTCAAGAGGAATCCATAGAACAAGCTAATGCTGCAGGAGGTTTTCTTGGCCAACCAAAGAGGTTTGATCCTTATGGTAATACATATATTCCTGAATGGAAGGATCATCCTAATTTTAGGTATGGGAATGCACAAAATAGGCCTACAGAATTAAAATTTTTAGCATAATCAACAGACCTATTATCCTAGACAAAATACATCTCAGGATTTCTAGGTAAGTACTTCTTTAAAAGATATTATTAAATCTCTTGCACATAACACTCTGCAATTTCAACAAGGGACAAGAGCTAGTATACAATACCTAGCAAATCAAATGGGACAATTAGTAACCACAATTAGTCGATTAGAGGCTTAAAATTTAGGTAAGTTACCTTCTCAAACTATGGTAAACACAAGGGAAAATTTAAGTGACATCATGCTACAAGGTGATAAAGAAGTTGAGATCCCAATGCAAGATGTACATACACCAATTGAGCAAGAGGAAGAAAAAAAACGTTGTTATGAAAGGTAAGCATCCAAAAGGTAAGTTTACACCATTATTTGAATATGAACCTACACCTCGCTTTCCTTAAGCTTTGAAGGAAAATAGGATGAATGAAAAAACTTTTGAATTATATGATACCTTTAGAAATAGTCAGGTGAATCTTCCTTTTTTAGATGTAATCAGTTAGGAACCTCACTATGTTAATTTCTTAAGGGAATTACCCACCCAAAAGAAGAAGCAGAAGTTGAAAGAAGTAGAGAAAGTAATAGTAGGTGAGAATGTTTTTGCAATTATTTAGAGAAAGCTCCTTACAAAATGCAAGGACCTAGGTATATTTTATATTCCTTACTCTATGGGCAACACTACATTTGAGAAGGCCATGCTACATCTAGGTGAATCTATTAATGTCATGCCATACTCTGTTTATGCATCTTTAGCACTAGGACCTTTGAAAGAAACTAGTGTTATAGTTCAATTGGCTAACAAATCTAATATCCTTCCCGAAGGTGTGGTTGAGGATATTTTAGTACAATTTGGTGACCAAATTTTCCTGCTGATTTTTATGTACTTAATATGGAAAGTGATGATCAAACCACTCCAATTTTATTAAGGAGACCATTCTTAAAAATATCCAAGGCTATAAGAGATGTTCATAGTGGCACACTAACAATGAAATTTGAAGGAAAAATTATGAAATTTAGTAATTGAAGTGCCATGAAATCTTTTATTGCCTATGCTATTAATATGGTAGATTCTATAGCATAGGATGTTGAGCCTTTAGAGACAAAAGTTAAGAAATTACCCTTGAGTGTTCACTTACAGCAGAATAATAAGAAAGCTCCAACAGTGCAACAAATCGGCAAGGATCCCCCTACCTTAGTAACAAATTCTAATGCAAGTGCACCTTTTATTTTGCAGGACCCTGGATCAAATCTATCACTTCTTCCTAATCACCTGAAATACTTAGAAGTTGGATATGCATCACCTTTCATAATTGTTAAAAATCAAGGTGCTAAAAAAGAGGAGGCATTAATGCATATTCTTTACAAAAAAGGAAGTGCCATTGCAAAAATAATTGCAAACCTAAAAGGCATAGACCTGATTATAGAGTTGCATCAAGCTTTAGAGATCAAAGGGGTTAAACCCCGCAAAGGTAAAAAATCGCTCCCATGGTTTGGACCCCTTGTTGTTACTAATGTGGTTGTATGTCATGTAGTAGTACTTAAGGCTTGAATCAGTCCAAGAAATTTCAAATTAAAGTAGACATCACGGATCCTCCACGAAAGACATAAGGGGTTTTGAGTCGAGCCAACAACATTAAACAAATGCACTTATTGGGAGGCAACCCAACATAGTCATAAAAAAGGTGGAAATAAAAAACATTTAGGGTCCAATAATGCAACACGCTCATTTCACCCTAAAGAAATTCAGGGAAGTTCAGTTAACCCATATGTTTCATATATCCTTCCCTATTCTTATCTTTCTTTTATATGGAGGACAATGTAAAGTTTGAATGTGGGGGTGGAAGTATATTTGTTGGAATAATTGTGACCCTATTTTGAGCATCGATTTTTTTATTTTCATTATTAATGCACTTTTATTACATTTAGCAAGTTGGGTGATTGTGTGAATGTTTCAATTTATATTTTGGAATGTTAGGCACAACCAACAGCCAATGATATAACTATCCAAATTTTTTTTAGCTCTTGAAAAATGTAGAAAATTAATGGTTATGTGCAATTTCAATCCATTTGTAATTTAGTAACTTTGACTTTAGAATCCTGAAACATTTTTATATAATAACTATGGGCATATAATTTATCTTTTACTTAGAGAAGGTTTATATAATTCGAAAATATTTCATGATATAACCAGGATTCTAGAACTTATTTAAATGCAGCTTGAGGCAAAATCCTAGGCTAATACTATTATTTAGGAGATGATTTAGGCATGATTTGATAGATTAAGCCTTTCAAGCCTAACTTAAGCAATGAAATATTGTTAGTTCGTCTATTTTGAGCTTAATGAACTTTTCCTTCTAAAATCCAAAAATGAGCCAGAAGCTAAACTTTGTATTAATATCCTTATTTTTTTCCTTATTCACTGGCTTCATGATTATTTTTCTAATTATTTGTTTTGTAGAGCTTTATTGACCAAAGGGTGGAATGGTGGAGCAAAAGCAAAGAAAAGAAAAATGCAAGGAAAAGAAAAGAAAAATCCAAATAAGATAAATGTATATGCTGTGGGTGAAAGAAAAAAAAAAGAGAACCAAGGAAAAGGATGAATTAAATTCAACTGAGGAAAAAATGAGTGTGGGGGAAAATCTCCCCAAACTTGAAAAAGCTCAAGAGATCAATCATGTAGAGTTGGGTGATTGAGCCTAAATTTGTGTCATTTATCTTAACTTATACCCTACGACATTACAAACTAAATAAAGCCCTATTAATTCTAGAGGTAGTTTTGGCTTACATTAGTAGAGAGTGGCATGAAAAATAAGCATATGAAAATCCTAAACTAATTAGATATCTGAACCCAAAATTTTGGAATATATAAACTTATCCGGGTAAAAGAAAATTTATTGACCCAAAAACACACACACACTAGGGATTCAAGAAAATAAAATAATTTATTGCGTTTGGGTTAATCTTGTGCATGGTTATGATCTTTCAAAATTTTTCTTGAGCATATTTTTAATTTATAAGGAAAAAGCTTGGAAATCCTTATAGTCACTATATATATATTGATTTTTGTTTTCGTCTTTAGAGAATATTTTTCTTGAGGACAAGCAAATGGTTGAGTGTAGGGGTATTTAATGTGTTTACTATAACATCTCTAATTTTGTTTCTTTTATTAATAAAGGTACATAAATGTTTAATTAAGGAAATAAAATTTATTAAACAATTTTTTGATAGCTAAGAAAATATAAGTCTTAGAAATTTTTCACCTTATGTGTATGCATAGAAAATGTTTCTAACATTAAGGGAATAGGTAAAGAGAGAAAACTGAATAGGAAAAATTAGAAATAACGTTGTAAAGAGAGGTGAAATTCTTGGATAAGGAAGATAAATTTTTGGAAGTAAGTAAAGGTCTTAAAATTTCAAGAAGATTGGATTAGAGTAATTTTTCCTAATTCAAGAGCTAGAGTTCCTAAGTTTAACATCTCCACCCAAACATTTGGGCTTTCACCTATGGACACTTCATATAGAGTTTTTCCACTTCACGTGAGTTTTTAGTAAGCCAAACGGATAGCCCAAGAAAGTGATATAATATAGATTATAGTAGGATATAGAGGTTGAACTAATAGCCCAAAAATCATGAAAGTGCGGCCAAGCCCTTCATGAGAGGTAGGAATTTTAGCCAAAGCAAAGGAAATGGGAAAGAATGAACCCAAATCCAAGAAGGAAAGTTAAGAATCATGTGATTAAATAGTAGTGTAATAATAATCAAGATTAGGTTACATGGCATTTGGATAAAATATCTATATCCTATATTAATAATTTCAGCAAGCCATGTGATGATATAGTAGATAATAATACATGGTATTATGACAAAACATCCCTATCCTATACAAATAATTTTAGCTAATCAAGGGAGACTCAATGGCTAAAAATTTGCCACATAGAAAGGCAAACCTATCATACTTGAGTGAGAAAAAAGAAAAAGGAAATGAATCTCTAAATCAAAGGGACCTTTTCCCTTGTCTTAAGAATATTTTATCTTGATTTTCATATACAAATCTCCTTTTGCAATGTATATCTTGACTAAGGGAGAGGAAGACAAGAACATGAGTTGTCTTCTCCCAAAAAGCAACCAAGTTCATCCTAATTGTGATAAGGTAGACCCATGAATATGAGAGGTGAACCACTTGATAGGTTATTTAAGCAAAACCCACCCTTATAACATTATAATTTTGTCCAAGTGAGGGAGAGGAAAAAAAGAAGTAAGGTAGAGTGAGGAAAGGAGAGAAAGAGAGGAGAAGAAGGAGAATTCTAGAAGACTAAGTACTCAAGGTAAGTTAGCTTACTCTCCACTTGAATCCATCTTTTCTCTTCATCCTTGTAGTTCTTAACTCACCCTCCCTCTCTTATTCAAGGTACTAGAAAAGATAAGGGAAGAAAGGAATCTTGTCATTTTCTTCAAGAGAAAACAAGAAAAAGAATTCACTAAATGACTTAGGGAAATCTTTAGGTATCTTTAACAATATCTCTTTTTGAAGAAATGCTTTGAAATTTGTAACATTTATATGGGATTTTCATCTTAGAACTTTGATGAAATTTACAATATTTGCTACTTTGATGATTGGCTATGAATGTTGCTATATCATGTTACATGTTGATCTTGCATGTGTGGAAGGTTCTACATTGGAATGGCTATGGGTGGCAAAATTTTAGGGTTTTGTTCTACTGTTATGTATATTTAAATGTGGTGAAAAATTGATGGGATATGATTAGATTGATAAAATGAATATGGCCTTAAACACTTAGAAGAAGACCATGAGATATTTCTGTTGAGAAAAACCCTTAATAATACATGATTTAATTTCTATTTTCTTGAGAACTAGATAATGAAATATGTTAAATTAAGTATAAGAAATCTAATTAAAATTTTGAAATGAGTAATCTTATGATTAGATATAAATTAGGAAAAAAATGGAAGAGGACCTAATAAAAGGATGAACTAAAATCTTAGGAAATGTTTGGTTCAAAAACTGGATTTTGGAGCAACTAGGGAAGCTTTTATTTTTGAAATTCTAGGAAGAATCAATTATGAATAAAAATAAATGGTTAACATAAAAAATATAGATATATGTCTCACAGATTTTTAACCACTGGAATCACCTAATTTGGAGTTCAAATGTTGCAGATATGGTTTGATTAGTAAGCAGTGGTCAGAAAATTGTTAATCAGAGAAAAATATGTTAGGTAATCTTTTGTGTTTAAATTTCTAGGAAAACTCTATAGGGAAAAAAATGAAATGGTTAACATGAAATATATATATATATATATATATATATATATATATATATATATATATATATATATATATATATATATATATATATATATATATATATATATGTCTCACAAATATTTAGCCACTAGAATCATTCAATTTTGAATCCATATGAGGGAGGTATGGTCAGATTAGCAAGTAGTGGTCATAAACTAGTTAACCAGTGGTGCGTACTGTCGCAGGTACACCCAAATTGATACCTTACCTCAAAACTAACCTATAGTAGTGGGAGTAAGGGTCGATCCCACAGAGACTGGAATTACCTTATGTGATTGAGAACGAGGGGATTGATAATTGTAAATAAAACCAAGTAAACAATAATAAAAATAAATAAGAGAGAGTGATTAACGATAAAGACGTTGGTTTCAATTGATATCCACCGTTAAGGGATTGCATTGATCATTGACAACTTAATCAATCTGTAATTGAATATCTATCATTGGGTTTCTAACCCTGTTCCTCCTTGAGTCGAGTAAATTAATGACAATCGCACCAATTAAACCCTAATTAACAATCAATCTTTTAGCACATCGGTAAAGCATAACTTATTAACTGCATGAAGAAGTAGAGAAACTAACAGAGCTAAACAAGTATAAACACATCGGTTATATCTAATTTAGTTAATTACTCATCATAGGTTCAATGATTTATAATCCAAAATCCTCAAACCTATTTGCCTCATGAATCACAGAATTGAAGCCTTTGTTTAAAACATAATTCAGTGGTAGATTAAGACAGACAATATACTAGTAGGCCTCCTAGCAATCATATGAATAATCATTGAGAAGAAGAGCAGATGAATAATCAATACTCAATTCAAATTGAAATAATAAAATCAAATCCACATTTCACAATGCATGAAGATCCCTTGAGGTTTCAATCTACCTCAACCAACTAAAAAGAACTAGCCACGCAGGACCATAAGAAAATCTAAAGAAGAATTGAAGAATGTCACTAAGAACTTGGATGAATAATTCAATAAATTCTTTGCTTGTTTTCCTCCCTTTTATAGATTTACTCCTCCTAATTGAAGTAGGAGTGTTTCTAGGTCAAATCCCGGCCCATCGGGCTTCAATTAGAGTCAAAAAGACCTAAAATTCGCAAATTCAGCACTACGGAAAGCTTCTGACAGGGCACTACAGTGCCTAGGCTAGCTCTAGTGCACTATGGATTCTGACGCTCGAGTGCCGCAGCACTACGAAAAGCTTCTGACAGGGGGCCGCGGCACCTAGGCTAGCTTTAGTGCACTATGGATTCAAACGCTCGGGCGCTGCGGTGCCCGGTGCTTCTGGGCAACAAATGCCGGAGCGCTAGGGAGAGCTGCGGCCCTCTGAACCTGCAATGACGCAGTGCCGCGGCGCCCAGAAAATTCCAGAATTTGTCAAAGTGCTGAATACCAAAGTAGTAGTCTATGTCTCTTCTTTCCATAGCCGCTAGAATCACCTTAATCCAATCTAAATTGAAGGAGATATACTAAATTTAGTGACCACAGGTCAGAATTCATCTTGATGCACTGTGATTCTGATTTGAAAGCTCTGTAAAGCTATTAAATCTCCTGAATTTGACCAAGTGTTCAACATAGAAGTTGTAAATAATTGTGTTAGCGTTTCACAGCCACTTGAATCACTTTGATTGGAGTTCATAAGAGGGAGATATTCTCAAAACAGTTCTAAAAGGTCTGGAATCCCTAAAATGTAGCATTTTTCCATGAATTTCTTATATTTTTCTTCTCTTTTCTTCTTTCTTTGTTCCTACAACACAAAACACAAAACTAAGCTAATTCATAATTATATTTTACTTAAGTCAAACAAAAAGTAAGTTTAAAGGTATTCATATCGTGCTTAATTAAGATCACATCAACCAGGGAAGAATATGTTAGGTTAGCTTATGTGTTTAAATTTTTAGGAAGAATTTATAGGGAATTGCAAGAAATAGTTAAAACCTACCTGGGAAGAAATAACATTGAATTTGAGGGAGTAATAATAACAAGATTCTTTATAATTTCACTAAAATGTTCAACATCAGAGTTTTAGATGCTTGTCTTAGTTTTAAATGGACACCAAGATCACCTCAATCAAAGTTAAAATAAAGGAGTTATGCTCTGATTAGTGAGAGATAAAAATAATATTTAAGAAAGAAGAAGAATCTTATAAATGAAAATAATAAATGACTAGTGTATGCTCTAACCATTACCATTGCATGAACTTCTTTCCATCTTAAGTGTGTAATTTTGACATGGAAATATTTTATAAAGTGATATTTGAAAATGGTTATTTCATAGCATGATTACCAATGATTTTTGGTAATGATTATACTTTGATGATAAATTATGGCATCTGAGTATAATGAACATACTTGTTATTAAAATCATATTTTTTGCTATAAATGTGAAAAGAAAAGAAAAGAAATGAGTAAGGTCAGATGGCAGTCCATGTGGTGCACCAGTAGGGGACGCCCTACTAACGGCTATGATTATGATAATGAGAAAAGAAAGAGAAATTGTGCCATGTCGGACAGAGTGAGAAAAGCCTGTACCAAAGAGTAGAAAATATACACCCTGACTGGGGTAGCTAACATGTTATAAATTAAGCATGTCCTTAGCATATTTTAAGTTTCTTTTTATTTAATTTGATTAGGAAATAAATAGGATTTAATTGATTTTTGTGTTTTATGTTTTAGAAATAAAAAAGAAGAAAAGAAGAGGGAAATAGAGAGAAAATATGGAAAAATGCTAATTTTTGACCTTTTGTCACTAATTAAGGCATAACTCTCTCATTTGAGCTCCCATTGAGGTTATTTCAATGGCTATGCAAAGAAGAGATTACAACTTTGTATTTAATACTTTAGCAAAATATAGAAGTGTTTGGGCACTGCAGTTCCATGTTATGGCATATCCAAAGCACTGCGATGCTGAGCTGCCTAGAAAGGAGCGTCGTGGCAACCGAGTCTGAAGAGGACTACGTGTCGCGGTGCCCTAAGAGTTAATTTTTGTAGCACTGCGGTGCTCGTGCAGTGCGCTGTAATGCTCACTGCTGCACCAGATTGCTAAATTCGCGATTTTTAGGTCTTTTTAACTCCAATCGAACCTCGACAGCCTAGATTTTGACCTAAAAACAATTCTACTTCAAGGAGGAGAAGCCAATCTATAAAAAATGAAGAAAGGAAATATCAAAGATCATTCAAGCTCTTAATTACCTTCTTAAATTCTTGTTTAGCTTTTCTTAATGCCCTGCAAGGCTTATTTATTTTTAGTTGGTAGAGGAAGATTGAAACCTCAAGGGATCGTTATGCATTGTGAGATTTGAAATATATTTTATTAGTTCAATCTTAACTGGGTATTGATTATTCATCTACTCTTCTCTTTTCTTAATAATTATTCATATAATTGCTAGGGAGCCCTACTAGTATATTATCTATTTTAATCTATTGCTGAATGAGGTCTTGAACAAAGTTTTCAATACTGTATTCATGAAGCAAATAGGATTAAGAATTTTGGATTATAAATCATTAACCCTATGATGAATGATCAACTAAATTAAATAAAATCAATTTGTTATATTTATTTAGTTCTATTAGTTTCTCTTGTTCTTCATGCAATTAATAGGTTAGACTTTACCAATGTGCTAAAGGATAATTTATTAATTAGGGTTTAATTAGTGTGATTGTTATCAATTTACTATTCTTAAGGAAGAACAGAGATAGAATCCCAATGGTAGATATTTAGTTTAAGATTGATGATATTGTCAATGATCAATACAATCCCTTTATGGTGGATATTGACCGAAACCAATGCCTCTCACATTAATTACTCTCTTAATTACTTTCGTTAATTGTTTCTTTGCTAGTTACAATTATCAAATCCCCCTTTCTGGAATCACATAAGGTAATTACAGTCTCTATGGGATCAACCCTTACTCCTCCTACTACAGGTTAGTTTTGAGGTAAGGTATCAATTTGGGTGTACCAGCGACAGTAAGCACCAAATTTTGGCGCTATTGCCAGGGACTGCGTCTAATACCTTTTGTGAATTTTTTTATTTATGCATGTGACTTGTTCATGTAATTCTCAAGATTTACAGTTCAATATAGATATTGGAAAATCTGTATACAAGCACATAAGAGAACTTTAAGAAGATATTGATCAAGAAAAGGAGGAAGTAATCATGGCAAGGCACCCTACTCAGAAGGAGCTTGCAGCTCCAGATTTGCATCAGCAACCCTTATGCATTACTTTTCCTAATCTTGATGATAATGTAAATTTTGAGTTAAAACCTGGATTAATTCATCTCTTACTTAATTTTCATGGTCTTACAGTTGAAGACCCGCATAAATATTTGAAAGAATTCCATTTGGTATGTACAAGCATGAAGCCCCCTAGAGTAACTGAGGAACAAATAAAACTCTGGGCTTTTCCTTTTTCATTAAGAGACTTAGCCAAAGATTGGCTATATTATTTACCCTCTAGTACTATCACCACATGGAATGAGATGAAGAGAATATTTTTAAAACAATATTTTTCCGCATTTAGAGCTGTTAATATTAGGAAAGAAATATGCGGCATTAGACAATTACTTGGAGAGACACTTTATGAATATTTGGAGAGATTTAAAAAGTTTTGTTCAAGCTGCCCACATCATCAAATTAGTGAACAGCTACTAATCCAATATTTCTATGAAGGTCTACTGTAGGGAGACAGGAGCATGATAGATTTAGCTAGTGGAGGAGCACTAGTAGACAAAACTCACGAAGAAGTCAGAGTCCTGATATCAAATATGGCTGCCAACTCCTAACAATTTGGTATTAGGCATGACATGCCTATGAGGTAAGTACTACTTCTCTTCAACAATAGATATCTGAACTTACCTCTCTTGTGAGCCAAATGGCTACAGGTGCACCACAGCAAGTTAAAGTCTGTAGAATATGTCCAGCCATAGGACACCCAACTTGTAACATCCCAGATTTTAATAAATGAAAAATAGTTCTCAATGGCAAAGGAAATGAAATGGAACATCGATGAAACCTTAGAAAAATGATAAGAGACTATATGGACAAAAGGAAAACTAGAAGGGGAGAAAGTTTAATATTCTAATTATTTGGGACTAGAACTGAACATCAAGAATTGCGCTAAAGATGTGTTTTGGGCGTGACTCCAAAAGCCCGCTAGTATCTTCCTAAAAGAGGAATTAAAGCATTTGGAGAATTTGAGGAAGCCAAACAAGGCCTTAGTAAAGGTTCTAGTTGTAATGTAATGGAGTGGTAATTTTATTATAGTTAAGCTTTTGGGGTGCACTAGTTAGGGAATGGTTGGCTTGTTAGAGAAGCTTGGAATTAAATAATCTTTTCCCTGGACTTGGAGAAGTCGACTAAGAGGGGAGAGGGATGGCTTGTTAGAGAATTTTAGATTAAATAATCTTATCCTTGGCTTGGAGAGGAAGCCTTGACTTGGAGAGGAAGTCTTAGCTTAGAGAGGAAGTAGACCAAAACCGGGAAAAATATCAAGGAGAAGGTGAGGTAGCGGCCAAGAGAGAAGAGAAGAGAGAGAGAGACCAAGAGAAGGAAAGGAAGGAAAAGAAGAGAGAGAGAGAGAATAGAGGAAGTCACAAAGGTGAAGATCTAAGTAATTTGTAGGGAAAGGAAAGAGAAAGAAGTGATCAAGAGGAGGAAATCCAAGGAGGGTTAGAATCTCTAGTTTTTGGTAGGTTTAACATTAATCTTTCTGTTGCATTTCTTGTATTTTGAATGATTTATAAGTGTTTCAAATATCCTCTTTTGATGATTCATGATGTATAATTATGTTTAGCCAAGAAAAGTGAGAGTTTGGATGCATAGATCATACATGTGCTTGCTAAAATTAGCTTGAAAAGGTTAAAAATCGATGCTCTGAATGGTTGGTTACGTTTGTTATGTTTTATTTTGAATTTGGATATCTTTTCAACACATGATTTGTATCCCTATTTCTTAGCTTTCTAATGCCTCTAGAATCACCTTAATCGGATTTGAAATTGAAGAGATATTCCCTGATGAGTGAAGAAAGTTCAGATCTAACGTACAGAATTGAGACTCTATTTTTGAACACCTTTTCACCTATTTCTATTTCTAATTGGTTAAAGTGGCGTTGTAGATAATTGTCTTAACTTTCTATAGACACCAAAATCAACTTAATCGGAGTTAAAATGAAGGAGTTATGGTCTTTTAGTGAAGGAAGGTCTGGCTGGACAGAAATTTGGAATGCAGGAAAACCTAAAGCACGACCGTGCTTGGTGACACAGCATGGCCGTGCTTAAGGCTAGAATTGATCTGTTTTTCATTTTGAAGGCTCTAAAAGAACTCCAAATAATGGATGATGTTAAGGGGAACCATAATACAAATAAATACCTTTTTAATGATGCATTGTAGTGTGAATTCCACCCTTTTATTATGAGAAATTAAATCACATGTTGCATATTGATGAGATGTATGTTTAATGTGTGGATAAAAATACATATTAATGAGACCTATGCAAGTGAATTTGTTATGTATTGATGAGACATATGTAAGTGAATTGCATAGAAGATATATGTATGATGCATTGTAGTTTTAATTCCATTCTTTTATTATAAGACATATGTAAGTGAATTGCATGTGAGATATATGTGCAATGTATGGATGAAATGCATGTTGATTTGATTCCTATGCTAGTATATCAATGCATGAGGATTAGAAAATATGATGTATGCCTTGTTACGTGATGGTAAGTATATTAATACATATTTGTTAAATGATGTGGTGATGATATTAGGCATGATATTAGTGATGTATTTGGTTAATGCATAACCCTATTGTGACGGTTATGAAGATGAAATAATATGATGTGTGAACATTATGGAAGGATGCAAGAGCATGTATGTTTTATTTATGTTGTATGAAGAGACGAAGTTGATTGTGGATGGCAAGCATGATGATAAAAGTGAGTTGTTTGATGTATACATGGTTATATCATGTTAATGTATATGGTTAAACTCGTGGCTACAGACGATTAGCCACTAAGTGTTGAGATGTAGCTACAGACGTTTAGTCACTATTTGTTGACCTTACGGCTGTAAACGATCAGTCACCATGCATGAAAGCACAGTAATATATATATATATATATATATATATATATATATATATATATACATGCATAATATTGAAGTATAACTTAATTATTATACATGCTTGATATTGATGCATAACTTGTAAATCGAACATGAAAGCATGATATACATTCTTGTTATTTTATCATATACAAAGAGAAAATGTTTTCTGTAGTTTATACAGCTGGACATAACACTGTGATTTTCTTATCTACTATATGTTAGACCTATTGGAAACATATGTTGTCATTATTGTTGGTGTTATGTTCAGATAAGAGCAAACGATATGCTAGCTGCTTCCGTGCACTTAATCATAGATATCCACTACCTCCTTCACCCTTTACACCCAAGGGCGATGTGCGGTATATAATTGAATGTTAAGTTGATGTAATTATGTGACATAGTGTCGCTTATGTATAAATATTAATCTCTGATGTTGTTTTGGATATCATAATGATGGAATACTAGCTGCGTATATAATTATGTATGGTTTGTTGCTTGGAACGTGTTATCGGTCGCTAAATATATGATAAAAAAATCGGTTGTTACACAATTGACATGTGTCCTACATTTCAAGAGGAATCCACAGAACAAGCTAATGATGTAGGAGCTTTTCCTAGCCAACCAAAAATGTATGATCCATATGTTAATACATATAATCCTGGATGGAAGGATCATCCCAATTTAAGATATGGGAATGCACAAAATAGGCCTGTAGGACAAAATTTTCAACAAAATCAACAAACCTATTATCCTAGACAGAATTCATCCCAAGATCACTAGGTAAGTAATCCATTGGAAGATATTGTGAAAACTCTAGTACATAATTCTCAACAATTTCAGCAATAGATAAGAGCTAGCATTCAAAACCTGACAACTTAAATAGTAACAACCTTTTTTTTTCTTTATTACTATACAACATTGAGTTCACATACACGTCATTAATCAAAACGTACATGCAACATATCAAACACATAGATATTTACATCTTTTTAATTTTGGTTGACCAATTCCGGAGATACAAGTGCGGGTGGTTGCACCTTCACCGGGATCTAAGCCAACTCGACCACAAACATCTTATTTGATTCTGAGATCTGCCCAACATAAAGTAACTTGATCCAATGTGCACTAAAAGCTAGAGCCATAGAAAAAGCTGCATAACTAATTTTCTGAACATGATATGGAAATATAGTGAGAATTTAAATCCCAGTAAGTTCAACAATAAATCATCATCAATAGAGCTCATCATGTCATGTTCAGCTGTATAAACTATAGAAAATATCTTTCGTCACATGAATGCATTATATCTATGCACACAAAAATCATACAGTAATGATATGTATGACAGGATTAACTATTTTCAGAATATCATATGATGGCCATTAACTTATTCTCATTTCAAGCTACCCCGATCAGAGTGAGTATCCTCTACTCTCCGATACGGGCTTTTCTTGCTCTGTCCGACATGGCCCACTTTCTCTTTCTTTTCTCATTAACATGATCATAACCGTTGGTAGGGTGTCCCCTACTGGTGTACCACACGGATTGCCATGTGACCGTGCTCATTTCTTTTCTTTTTACAATGATAGCCAAAAATATGCTTTCAATAACAAGTATGTTCATCAAAATATAACTATTACCATAAATCATTGGTAATCATACCATGAACATAACTATTTCAAATATCACTTTATAAAATATTTCCATGTCAGAATTTCACACTTAAGATGGTAAGAAGTTCATACAATGGCAATGGCTTTGGCATATACTAGTCATTTATTATTTTCATTTATAAGATTCTTCTTCTTTTTTAAATATAAATTTCATCTCTTCATTTTCTTTATGCTTGGCCTTTAGTCAATTTCTCCTTATTTATATCATTTCGAACACATGTTCTTACAAATTTATAGAGCATTTTCCTCCAATTTGACTTCTACTATTACCTTATAGTTAAAGAGGTTCATCTAGGGTAGAAAAATATTGAAAATAGGCTTCCCCAGCTTCCAACACGGTCTGGCCATATTCCAAGACATGGCCATGCTTTAAAAATACTTCAAATGTACTAAAAAACAGCCCCAAACACGGCTAACCCATGCTTGAAGCACCCAGAACACGGCTTGGCCGTGTTCTGTGACCTTTGCTCACTAATCAGAGCATAACGCCCTCATTTTAACTCTGATTGCGGTGATCTTGGTGTCTGTGGAAAGCTAAGACAATTATCTAAAACTATTATGTTATACATATCATCAACATAGTAATAAATCATGGTGTTATTACTCCCTTAAATTCAGTATTATTTCTTCTCAGGTAGGTTCTAACATTTACTTACTAATCTGACTATATCTCCCACATAAGAATTCCAAATTAAGTGATTCCAGTGGATAACCATCCGTGACACATAAATATATAATTCATATGTTAACCATTTATTTTAATTCCTTATAGAATTTTTCTAGAAATTAAAAAACCGAAGCTATCTTAACATATTCTTCCTTGATTAACAATTTTTTGACCTTTGTTTACTAATCGGAACATATTTACCTCATATGAACTCTCAATTGAATGATTCCAGTGGCTAAAAATACGTGACACATATATCTTTACTTCTTATGTTAACCATTTATTTTACTTCCCTACAGATAATTCCCAAAAATTAGAACACAAAAGCTATCCTAACATATTCTTCCCTGATGAACCATTTTCTGACCTTTGATTACTAATCGGACCATATCTACCTCATATGGACTCGAAATTGAATGATTCCAGTGGCTAAAAATCCCTGACACTTATATATTTAATTCTTATGTTAACAATTTGTTTTAATTCCTTATAGATTGTTCCCCAAAATTTAAACACCGAAGCTTAAAATTCTGTCAACCATAACCATACCTATGCAGAACTATCTATACCAACTTAAGTATTCAAACATACATCACATGCAAGATCAATATGTAACATGATATAGCAACATCCATGACCAATCATCAAAGTTCTAAGATAAAAATCTCATATAAATATTATAAGTTTCAAAAGTTTTCTTCAAAAAGAAATATTGTTAAACTTACCTAAGAATCTCCCTAGCTTACTTAGTGAATTGGTTTTCTTGTTTCCTCTTGAAAGAAGTAGCAAGATTCCTCCCTTCCCTTAGCTTTTCTAGCAGCTTAGGTAAGAGAAGGAGGGTGAATTTTTGAACCTCAAGAGTGAAGAAGAAAAATGGACTGAAGTGGAGATTAAGGTAACTTACCTTGAGTACTTAGCCTTCTAAACTTGTCCTTCTTTTTCCTTCCTTTCTTCTCCTCTCTTTCTCTCCTTTCCTCACTCTACCTTGCTTCTATTTCTCTCTCTTCCTCACTTGGAAAAAATTAAAATGTTGTAGGGGTGGGTTTTGCTTAAATAGACCACCAAATAATACACCTTTCATGATCATGGGTCTACCTTATCACAATTAGGATACACTTTGTTGAATTTTTGGAAAACAAACAACTTATGTTCTTGTCTTCCTCTTCCTTAGTCAAGATATGCATAGGAAAAGGAGATTTGTATTTTGAAAATTATGATGATATGTTCTTAAGATAAGGGACAAGGTCCCTTTGATTTATGGATTCATTTCCATTTTCTTTTGTCTTAAACAAGTATGATAGGTTTGCCTTTTTAGGTGGCAAATTTCTAGCCCTTGAATCTCCATTATTTGGTTGATATTATTTGTGTGGGATAGGAATGTTTTGTCCTAATGCCATGTATTATCATACCACTTGCTAAAATTATGAGTGTAGGATATATATGTTTTTGCCCTAAAGCTTTGTATTATCATGCCACTTGCCAAAATGATGAATGTAGAATCCCACCACTTGCTAAATTTTTGTCTTAATGCCATGTAACCTAATATTTATTATTATTACATTATTATATCATCACCTAATTTTGTTTTTATTTTTCCTCTTGGATTTAGGCTTATTCCTACCCATTATGGGCTTATTCCTACCCATTTTCTTTGCTTTGGATAAAATTCTACCTTTCTTGGACGGCTTGGTCACATTTTTCATAATTTTTGGGCTATTGGTCAAATTACAGTATCCTAGTCCAAGTCTATGTTTTATTTCTTGCTAAGGTTATCCAATGGGCTTGCTAGAAACTTATGTGAAGTGGAAAAACTCTATATGAAGTGTTCATAGGTAAAAGCCCAATGTATGGGTAAAGATTTTAAATTTAGTAACTCTAGTTCTTGAATTAGGAAAAATTACCCTAATCCAATGTTCTTGAAATTTTAAGACCTTTACTTGTTTCTAAAAATTTATATTCCTTATCCAAGAATTTTGCATCTCTTTAGTATGTTATTTCTAATTTCTTTCCTATTAGGTTTTCCCTCTTTATTTGTTCTCTTAATGTTAGAAACATTTTCTATGCATATACATAAGGTGAAGAATATCTAAGGATTATATTTCCTTAGATATCTAAAATATTGTCTCATAAATTTTATTTCCTTAATTAAATATTTTTGTACTTTTATCAATAAAAGAAACGAAATTAGGGATGTTACATTTCTCAACCCCTAAAAGAAATTTTGTCCTCAAAATTTCAGAAATTACCTAATAAGAACAATTGCGAATATTTCTTCCTCATGACTTCTTCCAGCTCCCAAGTTGCTTCTTCCAGAGTCAAACCTTCCCAGAACACCTTAACAAGGGTAATGGTTTTATTTCTTAGTTGCTTCACGTCAGTGTCCAATATGGATGCAGGTACTAGCTGGTATGTCATGTTCTCCTTTATTTGGATTGGTTCATCCTGTATTACATGTGATGAATCTGGAAGATACTTCCGTAGCTTTGATACATGGAAAACATTATGCATGTTGGACAAATTAGGTGGGAGAGCAACTTGATATGCTGATGTCCCTACTTTCTTCAGAATTTGGTAGGGTCCCAAAAATCACAGACTTAGCTTTCTTGTTTTGAGAGACCTACCAACTCCAGTAGTCGGGGAAAGTTTCAGAAATACATGTTCTCCTTCCTCAAACTCTAGAGGTCTGTCTCTTATCGTAGTAACTCTTTTGCCGACTCTGAGCTGTAAGTATTTTGTCTCGTATCATCCTGATTTGTTCAGTGGTTTGTTGAACTAGATCAGGACCCAACAAGTTTTTTTCTCCTACCTCAAACCAACATAGTGGAGATCGGCACTTTCTACCATATAAAGCTTCATAAGGGGCCATCTTAATACTAGAGTGATAATTATTATTATAAGCAAACTCTACTAAAGGTAGGTACTTATCCCATCCTTTATCGTGCTCTATCACACAGGCCCTCAACATATCTTCTAAGGTTTGAATGGTGCGTTTTGTCTGCCCATCAGTCTGAGGATGGTAGGCAGTACTGAACCGCAACTGAGTACCAAAAGCTTCCTGCAAAGCCTTCCAAAACCTCAATGTGAACCTCGGATCTCTATTAGAAACGATATTTAAGGGAATTCCATGCAGTCTAACTATTTCCTGAACGTACAATTGGGCTAATTTATCTAGTGAATAGTTAATTTTTATAGGCAAAAAGTGAGCAGATTTGGTAAATCTGTCAATTATTACCTAGATAGAGTCATGTCCCACTGAAGTCTTAAGTAATCCCACAAAAAAGTCCATTGAGAGATTGTCCCATTTCCATTTAGGGATCTCAAGAGGATGTAGAAATCTCGCTGGCTTTTGATGCTCCACCTTCACCTTTTGACAAATGAGACATTTCGCCACAAACTCAGCAATGTCATTTTTCATCCCTGGCCACCAATACATCCTTTTTAAATCCTAGTACATTTCAGTGCATCCAGGATGGACTGTGTATTTACTCTGATGCGCTTCCTGCAGGATCTTAGTCCTCAACTCTCGTTCTTGAGGGACACAAATCCTTCCTTGATACATGATTGCTCCATCTTCCATGACAGAAAAATTACCTTGGTCTTTATGATCCTGTAAGTATTGGTCGTGAACTTGAGCCTCTTTGATCTGGATTCTAAGGTTACACCCTATACTTAAACCATTAATGACTAGATTCTTTGGAGTAAGAGTAGTGGCTAGCTTCAAATTTCGAAACTCCTCTAGCATCTTCATCTCATACACCGTCATCTGACCCATGTGCAAAGATTTTCCACTCAAGGCATCTGCTACAACATTCGCCTTTCCAGGATGATACTTTATCTCAAACTTGTAGTCATTGAGGAATTCTACCCATCTTCGTTGCCTCATATTTAACTCCTTCTGATCAAAGAGGTATTTAAGACTCTTATGATCACAATATACTTCAAAGGTTGCCCCGTACAAATAGTGTCACCAAATCTTTAAGGCAAACACTACTACCGCTAATTCAAGATCATGGGTTGGATAATTTCCTTGGTGGGGTCTCAGTTGCCTAGAGGCATAAGCAACTACTCTCTTATCTTGCATCAACACACATCCTAGCCTTTTCTTTGAAGTGTCACTATACACTTCAAAATTTCCTGTGAGGTCTGGAATAATTAAAACAGGAGGAGTGGTCAGTCTTGTCTTCAGCTCCTAAAAACTAGCTTCACATTGATCAGTTCCTTTGAAAGGACTTCCCTTCCTAGTCAATTTAGTCAATGGCAAGGCTATACGAGAGAAGTTTTGTATAAACCTCCTGTAGTATCCTGCCAAACCCAGGAAACTTCTGATTTTCGTAACCGTCTTTGGTCTTTCCCACTTAGTCACTACTTTCATCTTCCTAGGATCTACGGCTACCCCTTTATTAGAGATGACATGTCAGAGAAACTTCACCTCTGACAGCCAAAATTCACACTTCTCCAATTTGGCATATAACTTTTTCTCTTTCAGCACTTGCAGCACGATTCAGAGATGTTGTTCATGTTCTTTCTCACTCTTAGAATATATCAAGATGTCATCAATGAACACTACAACAAATTGATCTAGGTAGGGTCGAAAAATACGATTCATGTAATCCATGAAATTGTTAGTGCATTCGTCAACCTGAAGGGCATTACGAGAAACTCATAGTGCTCATACCTAGTCCTGAAGTCAGTTTTTGGTACGTCCTCCTCCTTGATCCTAATATGATGATATCCTGACCTCAATTCAATTTTAGAAAAGATGGAGGCTCCCTTCAATTGATCCAATAAGTCATCTATCCTAGGGAGAGGGTACTTGTTTTTGATAGTCACCTTATTCAGCTGTCTGTAATCTATGCATAGTCTCAAGCTCCCGTCTTTCTTCTTAACAAATAATACAGGAGCTCCCCAAGGTGATACACTCGGTCTAATGAATTGCTTGTCTAAGAGTTCCTCCAACTGTTTCTTAAGTTCCTGTAGTTCCTTCGAGGCCATTCGATATGGTGCAATAGAGATAGGCCCTGTCCCAGGTAGGAGATCAATAGAGAACTCTATCTCTCTCTTGGGAGGTAAGCCTGGAATATCTTATGCAAATACTTCAGGAAACTCATTGACTATTGGGATTTCATCAAGTTTCGATTCGACTTATAGGTTTGATAAATACAAGAGAATGTATCCAAGTACTCCATTCTTCAACTCCCTATTAACTTGATTAGCATTTAGCATCAATAACTGGACCTCCTCTTTCGGAGTAGGAGGTAGAAATTCAACGGTCTTGTTATAACAATTCAACAAGACTCGATTTCTAGACATTCAGTCTAACCCTAGAATGAACTCAATACCTCTTAAAGGTAAATATACGAGGTCTATAGAAAAAGTTTTCTCCTGGATGGTGACTTAACAATCTTTACATACAGAGGAAGTTAATACCCATTCCCCTGTAGGGGTTACTACGGATAGCTCATAGGGAGTTTCAGAAATAGGAAACTGAAACTTCCTAATACATGCTTCCGAAATAAATGAATGACTAGCACTAGAGTCAAATAACACCATATGAGCAAATCCATAGATATAGCATGTACCTTGAATCATTTCAGAAGATTGAGCTGCCTTTTGGCCGCTCAGGGTGAAAAACCTTCCTTTCACCTGAGGCATCTGTTCTGGCTACTTCCCCACATTCTATGGGCAGTTTCTCGCAAAATGTCCCTTCTGTCCGCAATTGAAGCAGACATCTTGTCCTATGTAGCATGGCCGATTACCATGCATGCGTCCGCACTTAGCGCACTTGACTGGGGTGAGGTCTTGTTGAAATGGTCTAGGACCCGCAGTCAATGGCCTCTTACCAGCTCCATATCCACTTCTTCTCACGTTCTTTCCAGGGTTGGGGAAATTTTTCTTCCTCTTCCATAGGTTTCGCCTTTGCTTCTCGTCCTCCACTGCCCTTAAACTCTTTTCCAGGAGTCTGCATTTATTTATCAGAGGTACAAACTCCCTGATCTCCATAGCTATAACAGCATTCTTTATCTTCGGGTTTAGTCCCGCTTCAAACTTAACCACCTTCCATGCTTCATCTGGGTTATATCGCAGATAAGAGGAGAACTTAGACAGCTCCTCGAACCTTGTGATATATTGGTCCACAGTCATGCTGCCTTGCCTGAGTTGGAGAAATTCGATCTCTTTCTTTACCCGTACAGTACTTGGAAAGTACTTATAAAAAAAAATGTCCTTGAACACTTGCCAGGTGATCTGTCTTCCCTGATGAGCTAAAAGTTCTCAAGCTCCACGCCACCAGTATTCTGCTTCATCCTTTAACATATATGCAACAAAAATAACTTACTGCTCCTCAGTACAGCCCATCACTTCAAAGATTTTCTCTAATTCCCTTATTCACCTTTCGGCTACCGTTGGGTCATAGCCACCTTGGAAACAAGGTGGTCTAGTCCTCAGGAACTCAGATATGCCATTATCTTTTCCAGCCATCCGGTTGTTAGCACCATTCTCACCATTTGGGTTATTAGCATTCTGGAGAAATTGTAAAATTTGGTTGGTGGTCATGTCTTGGTCTCGAATTGCCATGGCCAGGTTGTGCAGGGTTTCCTCTGCATTGGTTGCTGGATTCCTCCTTGGTGGTGCCATTTCCTACTATGGCAGAAACAAAGTTATGCTGCTATTGAGGTGATCAAGCCCAATAGTTAGTTCAAAAATATTTAATAGTAGTCATAACACCACATCGGCATATAGATAGGAAACACTAGTAATTTATTACCTATATGAATCACTGATCCCCTACATAGCACAACCACAACATACTCAAGACACTATAAGATCGATTCCGATAACCATCCACCCACTGGCCATCTAGGATTGACCTGCTCTCCCACCAATTATGTTACAACCTTTTTTTCTCTTTATTAGCCAGATGTAAATATCTGTGTTTGATATGTTACATGTACGTTTTGATTAATGACATGTATGTGAACTCAATGTTGTATAATAATAAAGAAAAAAAAGGTTGTTACATAATATCTACCTTATATGAACTCCAAATTAAATGATTCCAGTGGCTAAAAATCCGTGACACATATATTTTTAATTCTTATGTTAACAATTTATTTTAATTCCGTATAGATTGTTCTCAGAAATTAAAACACCGAAGCTTAAAATCCTATCACCCATAGCCATACCCATGCAGAACTATCTACACTAACCTAAGTATTCAAACATACATCACATGCAAGATCAATATGTAACATGATATAGCAACATCCATGACCAATCATCAAAGTTCTAAGATCAAAATCTCATATAAATTTTATAAGTTTCAAAAGTTTTCTTCAAAAAGAAATATTGTTAAACTTACCTGGAGCACTTAGTCCCCTAGACTTCTTCTTCCTCTTTCTTCCTTTCTTCCATTCTTCCTCTCCTTTCCTCACTCTACCTTGCTTCTATTTTTCCTCTACCTCACTTGGACGAAATTCTAATGTTGTAAGGGTGGGTTTTCTTATATAGACCACCAAATAATTCAACTTTCATGATCATGGGTCTACCTTATCACAATTAGGATACACTTTGTTGAATTTTTGGAAAACAAACAACTTATGTTCTTGTCTTCCTCTTCCTTAGTCAAGATATGCATAAGAAAAGGAGATTTGTATTTTGAAAATTATGATGATATGTTCTTAAGATAAGGGACAAGGTCCCTTTGATTTAGGGATTCATTTTCATTTTCTTTTATCTTAAACAAGTATGATAGGTTTGCCTTTTTAGGTGGCAAATTTCTAGCCCTTGAATCTCCATTATTTGGTTGATATTATTTGTGTGGGATAGGAATGTTTTGTCCTAATGCCATGTATTATCATACCACTTGCTAAAATTATGAGTGTAGGATATAGATGTTTTTGTCCTAAAGCCTTGTATTATATGCCACTTGCCAAAATGATGAATGTAGAATAACACCACTTGCTAAATTTTTGTCTTAATGCCATGTAACATAATCATTATTATTATTACATTATTATATCATCACCTAATTTATTTTATTTTATTTTTCCCCTTGGATTTGAGCTTATTCCTACCCATTATGGGCTTATTCCTATCCATTTTCTTTGCTTTGGATAAAATTCTACCTTTCTTGGAGGGCTTAGTCACATTTTCATAATTTTTGGACTATTAGTCCAATTACTATATCCTAGTCCAAGTCTATGTTTTATTTCTTGTTTAGGTTATCCAATGGGCTTGCTAGAAACTTATGTGAAGTGGAAAAACTCTATATGAAGTGTCCATAGGTAAAAAGCCCAATTTATGGGTGGAGATACTAAACTTAGTAACTTTTAATCTTAAATTAGGAAAAATTACCCTAATCCAATCTTCATGAAATTTTAAGACCTTTAATTCACAAAAATTTATCTTCCTTACCTAAGAATTTCACCTTTCTTTAGCATGTTTTTTTCTAATATTTCCTCTTAGGTTTTCTTTCTTTACCTATTCCATTAATATTAGAACATTTCTATGCATATATGTAAGGTGAAGAATTTATAAGGAAAATATTTAAAAATTACGGGATGTTACATTTATTTAGGATCCGCCCATCATAGAATAACTTGATCCAATGTCCACTAAAAGCCAGAGCCATAGAAAAAGCTGCATAATTAATTTTCTAAACATGATATGGAAATATAGTGAGAATTTAAATCCCAGTAAGTTCAACAATAAATCATCATCAATAAAGCTCATCATGTCATGTTCAGCTGTATAAACTACAGAAAATATCTTTCGTCACATGAATGCATTATATCTATGCACATAAGAATCATACAGTAATGATATGTATGATAGGATTAACTATTTTCAGAATATCATATGATGGTCATCAACTTATTCTCATTTCAAGCTACCCCGGTCAGGGTGAGTATCCTCTACTCTCCGGTACTGGATTTTCTCGCTCCGTCCGACATGGCCCACTTTCTCTTTCTTTTCTCATTAACATGATCATAACCGTTGGTAGGGCGTCCTCTACTGGTGCACCACACGGATTGCCATATGACCGTGCTCATTTCTTTTCTTTTCACAATGATAGCCAAAAATATGCTTTCAATAACAAGTATGTTCATCAAAATATAACTATTACCATAAATCATTGGTAATCATACCATGAATATAACAATTTCAAATATCACTTTATAAAATATTTCCATGTCAGAATTTCACACTTAAGATGGTAAGAAGTTCATACAATGGCAATGCCTATGGCATATACTAGTCATTTATTATTTTCATTTATAAGATTCGTCTTCTTTTTTAAATATTAATTTCATCTCTTCATTTTCTTTATGCTTGCCCTTTTGTCAATTTCTTCTTATTTATATCATTTCGAACACATGTTCTTACAAATTTATAGAGCATTTTCCTCCAATTTGATTTCTACTATTACCGTATAGTTAAAGAGGTTCATCTAGGGTAGAAAAATGTTGAAAATAGGCTTCACCAGCTTCCAACACGGTCTGGCCATGTTTCAACACACGGCCATGCTTTAAAAATACTTCTAATATACTCAAAAACAGCCCCGAACATGGCTAACCCGTGCTTGAAGCACCCAAAACACGGCCTGGCTGTGTTCTGTGACCTTTGCTCACTACTCAGAGCTTAAGTCCCTCATTTTAACTCCGATTGCAGAGATCTTGGTGTCTATGGAAAGCTACGACAATTATCTAAAACTATTATGTTAATCATATCGGCAAAATAGTAATAAATATTGGTGTTATTACTCCCTTAAATTCAATATTATTTCTTCTCAAGTAGGTTCTAACCTTTACTTAATAATCTAACTATATCTCCCACATAAGAATTCCAAATTAAGTGATTAAAGTGGTTAAACATCCGTGACACATAAATATATAATTCATATGTTAACCATTTATTTTAATTCCTTATAGAATTTTCCCAGAAATTAAAACACCAAAGCTATCTTAACATATTCTTCCCTGATTAACCATTTTCTGTCCTTTGTTTACTAATAAGAACATATTTACCTCATATGAACTCTAAATTAAATGATTCCAGTGGCTAAAAATCCGTGACACATATATCTTTAATTCTTATGTTAACCATTTATTTTATTTCCCTACAAATAATTCCCAAAAATTAGAACACAGAAGCTATCCTAACATATTCTTCCCTGATGAACCATTTTATGACCTTTGATTACTAATCGGACCATATCTACCTCATATGGACTCCAAAACGGAACGATTCCAGTGGCTAAAAATCCGTGACACATATATCTTTAATTCTTATGTTAACAATTTATTTTAATTCATTATAGATTGTTCCCGGAAATTAAAACACCGAAACTTAAAATTCTATCACCCATAGCCATACCCATGCAGAACTATCTACACCAACCTAAGTATTCAAACATACATCACATGCAAGATCAATATGTAACATGATATAGCAACATCCATGACCAATCATCAAAGTTCTAAGATCAAAATGTCATATAAATATTATAAGTTTCAAAAGTTTTCTTCATAAAGAAATATTGTTAAACTTACCTAAGAATCTCCCTAACTTACTTAGTGAATTGGTTTTCTTGTTTCCTCTTGAAAGAAGTAGCAAGATTCCTCCCTTCCCTTAGTTTTTCTAGCAGCTTAGGTAAGAGAAGGAGGGTGAATTTTTGAACCTCAAGGATGAAGAAGAAAAATGGACTCAAGTGGAGATTAAGATAACTTACCTTGAGTACTTAGCCTTCTAAACTTGTACTTCTTCTTCCTTCCTTTCTTCTCCTCTCTTTCTCTCCTTTCTTCACTCTACCTTGCTTCTATTTCTCTCTCTTCCTCACTTGGACAAAATTAAAATGTTGTAGGAGTGGGTTTTTCTTAAATAGACCACCAAATAATACACCTTTCATGATCATGGGTCTTCCTTATCACAATTAGGATACACTTTGTTGAATTTTTGGAAAACAAACAATTTATGTTCTTGTCTTCCTCTTCCTTAGTCAAGATATGCATAGGAAAAGGAGATTTGTATTTTGAAAATTATGATGATATGTTCTTAAGATAAGGGACAAGGTCCCTTTGATTTATGGATTCATTTCCATTTTCTTTTGTCTTAAACAAGTATGATAGGTTTGCCTTTTTAGGTGGCAAATTTCTAGCCCTTGAATCTCCATTATTTGGTTGATATTATTTGTGTGGTATAGGAATGTTTTGTCCTAATGCCATGTATTATCATACCACTTCCTAAAATTATGAGTGTAGGATATAGATTTTTTGTCCTAAAGCCATGTATTATCATGCCACTTGCCAAAATGATGAATGTAGAATCACACCACTTACTAAATTTTTGTCTTAATGCCATGTAACCTAATCTTTATTATTATTACATCATTATATCATCACCTAATTTATTTTATTTTATTTTTTCTCTTGGATTTTGGCTTATCCCTACCCATTATGGGCTTATTACTACCCATTTTCTTTGCTTTGGATAAAATTCTACCTTTCTTGGAGGGCTTGGTCACATTTTTCATAATTTTTGGGCTATTGGTCCAATTACTATATCCTTGTCCAAGTCTATATTTTATTTCTTTCTTAGGTTATCCAATGGGCTTGCTAGAAACTTATGTGAAGTGGAAAAACTCTATATGAAGTGTCCATAGGTAAAAGCCCAATGTATGTGTAAAGATTTTAAACTTAGTAACTCTAGTTCTTGAATTAGGAAAAATTACCCTAATCCAATGTTCTTAAAATTTTAAGACCTTTACTTGTTTCTAAAAATTTATCTTCCTTATCTAAGAATTTTGCATCTCTTTAGTATGTTATTTCTAATTGTTTTTCCTATTAGGTTTTCCCTCTTTATTTGTTCTCTTAATGTTAGAAACATTTTCTATGCATATACATAAGGTGAAGAATATCTAAGGATTATATTTCCTTTGATATCTAAAATATTGTCTAATAAATTTTATTTCCTTAATTAAATATTTTTGTAATTTTATCAATAAAAGAAACGAAATTAGGGATGTTACATAAATAGGTCAGTTAGCAACCACAGTGAGTCGATTAGATGCTCAAAACTTAGGTAAATTATGTCACACCCCTAATTTTAGGGCACGTGAAGCACGTATACCATGAACATATATCTTCCATAAACATGAATATTTTAATCATTTATCATGGAAACAAATACATATAGGTTCTCCTATACATATTCCATATACAAACAAAGTCCATAAACATTAGAGTCATAGCAGAAGTAGGGATCCTGCCTGTAGCATTTCAGATCATACTCTAAAGAACAAGTACAATATAAATCAAAATCTATGAGCCATGGAAACAGAGTAGGCTCACCAAGAGATCATGTCGTCTAGCTGGTCAACTATCTGAAGGGGAATGACCAAACTCTATATCCTTATCTGAAAAACATATAAACATCGTGTAGTGAGTTTGACAACTCAGTGAGCAAATAATACCTCCTATTACCTCTTAGGTCAACATATGGATGTACTCATATCTTAAAATTTGACACATAAAATACAGTTCAGAAGTACATTCATATGGAACATGCATTTCAAATATTCTCAGTTCACATCACATTTAGATATTCAAAATCATATGCAATACAGTATGATCATTATTCAAATACTGTAATGCATTAAAATCTTTCACATGAAAACATTAGGAGGATCCTATATCAGAACCACCATATCAGAGTTCAGGCCCTTCCGTACTTTGTTGGTTTAGGATTTGCCTAAACTCAGCATCCCACTAAGGTTTGCCCTACCACCATTCAAGAGGACACGCGAAGGGACTCTAATATAGGTATTTTCCAAGCACACAACAAGGGAAGCCAAATCACATCTCATATAGTTGGCATCTGACCCATATAGGAGGCATCCCGCTCTCCTTCATATATCTTATCCCGTGTGTTGTCCGACACACGAGGCTAGTACCACCCCCTACTAGCTGGGTTGCTGTTAGCAGACAGTGTTTCCAATAGAATTCCTCCACAGAAAATATCATATGCATATATGCCATATAATCCAGTATAAAATTCTCAATATAATACAGACTTTCAGTCTCAGTACAGATTCATCTGTCATAAATTTTCCATTCAAGGTTTATCACATGTACATGCCATTTCTCGAGGCAATCATATAACTTTATAAATAATGCCACATGCATAAATATTCACTTTATCATTTAATGAGAAATACATGTGAAATCAAATACATCATGAGTTCAAAAATCCATTTTCAAAACTATACTCTTCTTGAACTATATTCCAAATTGTAAGCAATTCAGATAATTTTAATGCATTTCAAAAATATATAAAAGTGTAAATATCTCATAAATAGTCATATACATGCTTAAAGATCAAGAAGAGTATATGACAAGTCATAGGAAGAATCATCTACTTACAGGGTAAGGGCTCCAGATTGGACAGCCAAAAAATGTAATTTTTAAATTCACATTTGACAAAACAGACTTTAAAAACGTGTCTAGAGGGTCCAAAAATCAAGGAAATCACTCAGGAAACTTGATCACTATTCATAGCCGAAAAACACTATTCACTGCATGGAAAATACTATTCACCAAGAATAAAAAGTTGTCAGATAGTTGAAAATTTTCATATCCTTCGATTTATTTAGCTCTTGAATCCATCTACGGTGTAAGATTTCCAATTTGAGGTCTTTAAGTATGAGTTTTAGAACTTATCTTTTTCTAAAATTTTCTACTTCCGATCTGCGACGATTCAATGATTGATTTGAAAAATTGTTTTGTCCAAATCGTAGTATTCTTTGTCCTGAATCCAGTGGTACCCTCAATTTTGAGATCGGAAGCCTGTAGACACTCCAAATCTAGAGAGAAAACATGGAGGTACTATTCACACTATTCATAATTTTACAGATTTCTCTCAGTTTCCATCTCCCCCTCCCCGTTTCTCTTTTCTCTTTTATTTATTTATAATAATAATAATTATTATTTAATAATTGAATAATAGAATTTTATTTTATATATATTCATATAAATTCTGTTTTTCATCCTAAAATATCCCAAAAATTTCGAAAATTTTACATTATTGCAAAAATTTAGTTGCAATATCAAATTATAATTTTTTTCCATAAAATTTTAATAAAAAAATCACAAAATAAATATCTTTATGTATAATAAAAGAAAGAATATTTCTAAAAATACAACAAAAATTTATTAGAGGCCAATATAATTATTTTAAGCAAAACAATAATTATTTTAAACAAAAATATATTTACTTCCAACAAAACATACATAGGCATTTTTAAAAAAATCATACTTGTTTATAATAAAATATTATTTGAAAATAAAAAATTTGGGATATTACAAGTTACCTTCTCAAACTGTGGTGAATCCTAGAGAAAATGCTAGTGCAATTGTTTTAAGGAATGGTAAGAAAATTGAAAGTCCACCAATGCCCTCTTCTCCTAAGGAACATGAAAAATCAATTAAGGAGAATGAAGCACCTACAGGTAAGTCTCCATCTAATTTAAAATATGAAGTAGTACCTCCTTTTCTAGAAGCTCTTAAAGAAAACAGGCTACATGAGAAGACTTCTTATTTATATGAAAGCTTCAGAGAATGTGAAGTTAATATTCCCCTTCTAGATGCTATTAAGCAGGTACCAAGATATGCAAAGTTCTTGAAAGAACTATGTACTCAAAAAAGAAGGCAAAAATTGAAGGGATTTGAAAAGGTTCAAATGAGTCAGAATGTATCTGCCATGCTATAAACAAAACTCCCCACTAAATACAATGATCCAAGTATGTTTACTATTCCATGCAAAATTGGAGATACTCGTGTTGAAAAAGCTATGTTGGATTTAGGAACCTCTATAAATATCATGCCATATTCTATATATACTTCTTTGAAATTAGGACCATTGAACTCTACTAATGTGGTAATTCAACTAGCAGACAAGTCCACTGTATATCCTAAGGTAGTAATTGAGGATATCTTGGTATAGGTAGATAATTTGATTTTCCCTGCAGATTTTTATGTACTTGACATAGAAAATGGAAATTTTACCTCCCCAATATTATTAGGGAGACCATTTTTGAAAACCTCTAAAACCAGGATAGATGTTCATAATAACACACTCACAATGAAATTTGATGGTGAAGTAATAAAATTTATTATGTATAAAGCCATAAAACACCCAGGTGATGATACTCCTATTTATTCTATAGATATCTTTGATTCCTATGCAGACATCCAAAATTATAAAGGGCATGAGGAAACAGAAGAAGAGGAGTTAGGGGTTCAGCCACTTACTGCAGGGGAACTTGGTAGCAATTCAGCTCCACCACCATCCTAGCACACTATTGAAGATTTATGGGAGTGAACTGAATGCTTGAGCCACCAGATGAATGATCTGGCACTCTACTAGTACTCTATAGCACAGCATAACAATGCTTGTTTCAATCTGCTAGCCCACGTCCTGAACCTTCTAATAGTATTCCCAGCACCTCTTGAACCATCCTTTAGGCCTGCACCTGAGTAGAACGAGATAGATGGTGACAACGAATCAGGGAAGTTCCACTGAACCCCTCCTTATTTTATTACTTGTCTCTTCTATCTTTTTCTTTTCTATTCTACATTGTGGACAATGTAAATTCTTAAGTGTTGGGGGGTCACTTTATGATTCAGCTGAATGATTGTATAATAAATCATACACTTATGCACTATTTACTCTGCTTTTATGATCTATGCACTTTTAATTCTAGTTATTCAATAGGGTGGGCATGTGAACTTATTTCAATCTTTGAGTTTGTGTTAGTCAAACCAATAGCCAATGATATAAATGTTTAAATTGGTAATAGCTCTTGAGAAACGTAGGAAAATTATGATTATGTGTAATTTTAATTTCCATGCAATTTATTATTATTATCCATTTTTTAGGATCCTGAAACTATTTTGCACAACAACTTTGGGTATGTAATTTATCTTTTACCTAGAGAAAGTTTATATAACTCAAAATATTTTATGACCCCACCAATTTTCTAGAACTTATTTAAATGCTACTTGAGGCGAAATCCTAGGCTGATACTACTAATCAGGAGATGATTTAGGCATTATTTGATGAGATTGAGCCTTTCATGTCAAACCCGAGCAATAAAATATCCTTAGCACATGTACTTTGATCTTAATTAATATATTTCTTTTCATACCCACTGCAAAGCCAAGACCAAATTTTATGATTAATTAATTTATTTGTTTTTCCTGATTCACTCACTCCATGATTAATTTTGAAATACTTGTTTTGTAGAGCTACATTAATAAAATGGTGGAAGGGTTGAGCAAGGAAAAAAGAAAGAAAAATTACATAAATACAGATGAAAGTCTAAGCAGTGAAAGAAAAATAAAGAATTAAAAAAAATGAATTCGGTAAAGTAAAGGAATAAGTGTGGGGAGAAAATTCCCCAAACTTGAGAAAGCTCAAGAGAAGTATAATCAATCATGTGGTGCTAGGCAATTAAGCATAAATTTATATCTTCTGTCTCACCCTGTAACCTAGCCACATTACAAGCTAATTAAAGCCCTTTTGATCCTAAAAAGTAGTTTTAGCCTACATTATTAGAGAGTAGCATGAAAAATAAGTATATGGAAATCTTAGAAAGAGGTCCATAACCAAATTCTTGAGATAGATGAAATCATTTGGGTGAAAGATGGTTGAACTGCTCCAAGACACACATACACACTTAGGGCTCTAGAAAATAAATCATGAACTACATATAAGCTAAATATTGCACAAAATTATTAAGTTTTCTAAAATTTATTTAAGAGCATACAATTTTCACTATGAGGTAACTTATTGGTAAGTCTTTCACTCATCTTATAGATTAAATATTGTTTGCATGAATTAATTTTCTTGAGGACAAGCAAAGGAGTAAATGTGGGGGTATTTGACATGTTATAAATTAAGCATGTCTTTAGCATGTTTTAAGTTGCTTTTTATTTAATTTGATTAGGAAATAAATAGGACTTAATTGAGTTTTGTGTTTTATGTTTTAGGAATAATAAAGAAGAAAATAAGAGGAAAATAGAGAGAAAATATGGAAAATGCCGATTTTTGACCTTTTGTCACTAATTGAGGCATATCTCTCTCATTTGAGCTCTGATTTGAGTTGATTCTAGTGGCTATAGAAAGAAGAAACAAAGAGATACAATTTTTGTGATCAGCACTTCGACAAAATCTAGAGGTTTCTAGGCGCAACAGCACTCTCTAGCATGTCGTGGCGCTGAGCTACCCAGAAAGGAGCACTACAATGCTGACCCCAACGCTCCGTAGCAACCGAGCCCGAAGAAGAACAAACTCTGCGGTACCCTGAGAGTTAATTTTCGTAGCGCAGCAGTGCCGGTGTAGCAAGCTACAACACTTGTGACTGTACTATATTGTTGAATTCGCGATTGTTAGGTCTTTTTAATTCTAATCGAACCCCGACGGGTCAGATTTTGACCTAGAAACAATTTTACTTTATGGAAGAGAAGCCAATCTATAAAAAGGGAAGAAAGGAAGCATCAAAGAACATTCAAGCTCCTAATTACCCTCTTTAATTATTGTTTAGCTTTTCTTATGGCCCTACGCGGCTGATTTATTTAGTTGGTAGAGAAAGATTGAAACCTCAAGGGATTGTTTTACATTGTGAGATTTGGAATATATTTTATTAGTTCAATCTTAACCAGGTATTGATTATTCATCTACTCTTTTCTTTTCTAAATGATTATTCATATAATTGTTAGGGAGGCCTACTAGTATATTGTCTATTTTAATCTACTGCTGAATTAGGTCTTGAACAAAGTTTTCATTACTGTATTCATGAAGCAAATAAGATTAAGAATTTTGGATTAAAAATCATTAACCCTATGATGAATGATCAACTTAATTAAATATAACCGATGTTTTTTATATGTATTTGGCTCTATTAGTTTCTCTTGTTCTTCATGCAATTAATAGGTTAGACTTTACCGATTTACTAAAGGATGTCTTATTAATTAGGGTTTAATTAGTGCGATTGTTATCAATTTACTAGGATTAAGGAGGAACAAGGATAGAATCCCAATGGTAGATATTTGGTTTATGATTGATGATATTGTCAATGATCAATGTAATCCTTTGATGGTGGATATCAACTGAAACAAACACTTCTCTCATTAATTACTCTCTTAATTACTTTTTTTAATTGTTTCTTTGCTATTTAAAATTATTAAATGCCCCTTTTCTGAATCACATAAGGTAATTTCAGTCTCTGTGGGATCAACCCTTACTCCCACTGTTATAGGTTAGTTTTGAGGTACGGTATTAATTTGGGTGTACTAGCAACAGTACACACCAGTAGCTTAATATGAAAATAAGTTGATAGCCATTATATGATATTCTTAAAATAGTTATTCATGCCATACATGTCATTACTACACGATTTTCATGTGTATTGATAAAGTGCATTCATGTGACCAAAGATATTTGTTGTAACTTATATAGATGAATATGACGTGATGAGCAATATTGATGATGATTATGATTTATTGTTGAACCTACTGGGATTTAATTCTCACTATATTTCCATGTTATGCTCAAAAAAGTAGTTATACAGATTTTTCTATGGCCTTAGATCTTAGTGCACGTTGGATAGAGTTACTCTATGTTGGGCAGATCTCAGAAATTAATAAGGTGTTTGTAGTCGAGTTGGCTAAGATCCTAGTGAAGGTGCAACCACTCGCACCCATATCTCTAGAATTAGTCAACATTGATTAATGATGTGTATGTGAACTTAAGAATTGTATCAGTATTAATGGTAGACCTTAAACCTTGATTATGCTTGGTTAAATTAATTTAATGTTATTTATGAGTTAAGTAATTAGAAGTAAAGAAGTAATGACTTTATGGGACTTAAATTTATATATATATAATGGAGTTGTTACATAATTGGTTTCAGAGCAAGTCGATCCTAAATGGCCAGTGGGTGGAAGGTATCTGAATCATTCTTATAGTGTCTTTAGTATGTTTGTGGTTATTTTGTGTGGGGAATCAGTGATTTCATATAGGTAAGAAATTACTAGCGTTTCTTATATATATGCCGAGATGGTGTTATGATTGTTGTAAATATTTTTGAAATAACTATTGGGCTTGATCAACTCAATAGTAGCATAACTATATTTTTGCCATAGTAGGAAATGGCACCACCGAGGAGGAACATAGCAAACAAAGTAAAAGAAACCCTGCATAACTTGGTTACAGCAAATTAAGACCAAGTCATTGCCACCAATCAAATTTTGCAACATCTCCAGAACAGTAATAACCTGAATGGAGAAATAATGCAAGTAACTCAATGGCTGAAAATGATAATGGCCTATATGAGTTTTGAGAACCAGAAAACCTTCTTTCTAAGGTTGCTATGACCCAATGGTAGTCGAAAAGTGGATAAGGCAATTGGAGAAGATCTTCGAGGTGATGGACTGCACTAATGAGCAGCAGGTTTTCTTTGCTGCATATATGCTAAAGGATGAAGCTGAGTGTTGGTGGTGAGGGGCCAGAGAACTACTAACTCAATAGAGAAGGTTGTTCACCTGGCAAGTGTTTAAGGACATTTTTCTGGAAAAGTACTTTCCAAGTATTGTGTGGGCTGAGAAGGATATCAAATTTCTTCAACTCAGACAAGGTAACATGTCAGTCGACCAATACATCACTAAGTTCGAGAAGTTGTCTAAGTTCTCCTTTTACTTGAGGTTTAATCCTGATAAAGCATGGAAGGTTGTTAAGTTTGAAGCAAAACTAAATCCAAAAATCAATAATGCGATGATAGCCTTAGAAATAAGGGAGTTTGTACCCTTGATAAATAAATCTAGACTTTTGGAGAAGAGTTTAAAGGCAATGGAGGACGAGAAGTAGAGGATAAACCTGTGGAAGAGAAAGAAAAGTTTCCCTAACCCTGGAAAAAACGTGAAGGGAAGAGGATATGAAGCTGGTAAAAGACCATTAACTGTAGGTCCCCAACCTTTCCAACAAGACCTCACCACAGTCAAGTGCACTAAGTGTGGACATATGCATGGTAATCGGCCATGCTACATGGGACCAGATGTCTGTTTTAAATGCAGATAGAAGAGTCATTTTGTGAAGAACTGCCCAAAGAATGTGGAGAAGAAACCAGAACAGAGGCTTTAGGTGAAAGGATAAGTGTTCACCTTGAATGGCCAAGAAGCAGCTCAATATTCTAAAATGATTCAAGGTATATGCTACATCTATGGATTTTCTGTTATGGTATTGTTTAATTCTGGTGCTAGTTATTCATTTATATCAAAAGAATGTATTAGGGAGCTTCAGTATCCTATTTCTAAAACCCTCTATGAGCTATCTGTTGTAACCCCTATAGGGGAAAGGGTCTTAATTTTCTCTATATGTAAACACTGTCAAGTTACCATCTAGCAGAAATTTTTTTCTATAGACCTCGTCTATCTACCTTTAATAAGTATTAATGTTATTTTAGGGTTAGACTAGATGTTTATAAATCAGATCTTGCTAAATTGTTGCACTAAGACCATTGAATTTCTACCTCTTACTCCATAAGAGGAGATGCAGTTATTGATGCTAAATTCCAATCAAGTCAATTAGGAGTTGAAGAGTGGAGTACTCGGTTACATTCTCCTGTGTTTATCAATCCTAGAAGTCGAACCGAAGCTTAATGAAATCCTAATAGCTAATGAGTTTCCTGAAGTATTTTCACCATATATTCCATGCTTACCTCTCTAGAGAGAAATAGAGTTCTCTATTGATCTCTTACTCTAGATAGGGTCTATCTCTATTACACCTTATAGAATAGCCTCAAAGGAACTACAGAAACTCAAGAAATAGTTAGAGGAATTGTTAGACAAGCAATTCATTAGACCAATTATATCACCTTGGGGAGCTCTTGTATTGTTTGTTGAAAAGAAAGACAGGAGATTGAGACTATGCATAGACTATAGACAGCTGAATAAGGTGACTGTAAAAAAAAAGTACCCTCTTCCTATGATAGATGAATTATTGTATAACCTGAAGGGATCCTCTATCTTTTCTAAGATTGACTTGAGGTCGGCATACCATCAAATTAGGATCAAGGACAAGGATATACCAAAAATAGCCTTTAGGACTAGGTATGGGCATTATGAGTTTCTCGTAATGCCCTTTGGATTGACAAATGCACCTATAATTTTCATTAATTACATGAATCGTATTTTTTGACCCTACCTAGATTAATTTTTGGTAGTGTTTGTAACATCCCTAATTTCATTTCTTTTATTGATAAAAGTACATAAATATTTAATTAAGGAAATAAAATTTATTAGACAATATTTTAGATATCAAAGGAAATATAATCCTTAGAAATTCTTCATGTTATGTATATGCATAGAAAATGTTTCTAACATTAAGAGAAAAAATAAAGAGGGAAAACCTAATAGGAAAAAAAAATAGAAATAACATACTAAAGAGATGCAAAATTGTTGGATAAGGAAGATAAATTTTTAGAAACAAGTAAAGGTCTTAAAATTTTAAGAACATTCAATTAGGGTAATTTTTCCTCATTCAACAACTAGAGTTACTAAGTTTAACATCTTTACCCATACATTGGACTTTTACCTATGGACACTTCATAGAGTTTTTCCACTTCACATAAGTTTCTAGCAAGCCCAATGGATAACCTAGGCAAGAAATAAAACATAGACTTGGACTAGGATATAGTAATTGGATTGATAGCCCAAAAATTATGAAAATGTGACCAAGCCCTCCAAGAAAGTTAGAATTTTATCCAAAGCAAAGAAAATGGGTAGGAATAAGCCCATAATGGGTAGGAATAAGCCCAAATACAAGAGGAAAAATAAAAGAAAATAAATTACGTGATGATATAATAATATAATAATAATAAAGCTTAGGTTACATGGCATTAAGACAAAAATTTAGCATGTGGTGTGATTCTACATTCATAATTTTGGCAAGTGGCATGATAATACAAGGCTTTAGGACAAAAACATCTATGTCCTACACTCATAATTTTAGCAAGTGGTATGATAATACATGGCATTAGGACAAAACATTCCTATCCCACACAAATAATATCAACCAAATAATGGAGATTCAAGGGCTAGAAATTTGCCACCTAAAAAGGCAAACCTATCATACTTGTTTAAGACAAAAGAAAATGGAAATGAATCCCTAAATCAAAGGGACCTTGTCCCTTATCTTAAGAACATATCATCATAATTTTCAAAATACAAATCTCCCTTTCCTATGCATATATTGACTAAGGAAGAGGAAGACAAGAACATAAGTTGTTTGTTTTCCAAAAATTCAACAAAGTGTATCCTAATTGTGATAAGGTAGACCCATGATCATGAAAGGTGTATTATTTGGTGGTCTATTTAAGCAAAACCCACCCCTACAACATTTTAATTTCGTTCAAGTGAGGAAGAAAGAGAAATAGAAGCAAGGTAGAGTGAGGAAAGGAGAAAAAGAGAGGAGAAGAAATGAAGGAAGAAGAAGGAGAAGTTTATAAGGCTAAGTACTCAAGGTAAGTTACCTTAATCTCCACTTAAATCCATTTTTCTTCTTCATCCTTGAGGTTCAAAAACTCACCCTCCTTCTCTTACATAAGCTGCTAGAAAAGCTAAGGGAAGGGAGGAATCTTGCTACTTCTTTCAAGAGGAAACAAGAAAACCAATTCAGTAAGTGAGCTGGGGAGATTCTTAGGTAAGTTTAACAATATTTCTTTCCGAAGAAAACTTTTGAAACTTATAATATTTATATGACACTTTTATCTTAGAACATTGATGATTGGTCATGATGTTGCTATATCATGTTACATATTGATCTTGCATGTGATGTATGTTTGAATACTTAGACTGGTATAGAAAGTTCTGTAGAGGTATGGCTATGGGTGGGAAACATTTTAGCTTCTGTGATTTAATTTTTGGGAATTATCTATAGGGAATTAAAATAAATGGTTAACATAAGAATTAACGATATATGTGTCATGGATTTTTAGCCATTGGAGTCATTCAATTTGGAGTCCATATGAGGTAGATATGATCCGATTAGTAATCAAAGGTCAGAAAATGGTTCATCAGGAAAGAATATGTTAGGATAGCTTCTGTGTTTTAATTTCTGGGAATTAGCTATAGGGAATTAAAATACATTCTTAACATAAGAATTAACGATATATGTGTCACGAATTTTTAGCCACTGGAATAATTCAATTTGGAGTCTATATGAGGTAGATATGGTCCGATTAGTAATCAAAGGTCAGAAAATGGTTCATCAGGGAAGAATATGTTAGGATAGCTTCTGTGTTTTAATTTTTGGGAATTATCTGTAGTTAATTAAAATAAATGGTTAACATAAGAATTAAATATATATGTGTCACGGAGTTTTAGACACTAGAATCATTCAATTTAGAGTTCATATGAGGTAGATATGGTCTGATTAGTAAGGAAATGTCAGAAAATGGTTCATCAAGGAAGAATATGTTAGGATAGTTTCTATGTTTTACCTTTTTGGAATTATTTGTAGGGAATTAAAATAAATGGTTAACATAATAATTAAAGATATATGTGTCACAAATTTTAAGCCACTGGAATCATTCAATTTGGAGTCCATATGAGGTAGATATGGTCCAATTAGTAAGCAAATGTCAGAAAATGGTTCATTAGGGAAGAATATGTTAGGATAGCTTCTGTGTTTTAATTTCTTGGAATTATCTGTATGGAATTAAAATAAATGATTAACATAAGAATTAAAGATATATGTGTCGTGGATTAATATCCACTAGCATCATTCAATTTGGAGTCCATATGAGGTAGATATGCTCCGATTAGTAAGCCAAGGTCAGAAAATGGTTTATCAGGGAAGAATATGTTAGGATAGCTTTTGTCTTTTAATTTCTGTGAATTATCTGTAGGGAATTAAAATAAATGGTTAACATAAGAATTAAATATATGTGTGTCACGGATTTTGTAGCCACTAGAATCATTCAAATTGGAGTACATATGAGGAAGATATGAGCCGATTAGTTGTTAAAGGTCAGAAAATGGTTCATCAGGGAAGAATATGTTAGGATTGCTTCTGTATTTTAATTTCTGGGAATTATCTGTATGGAATTAAAATAAATTATTAATATAAGAATTATAGATATTTGTCTCATGGAGTTTTAGCCACTGGAATCACTCAAGTTGGAGTCCATATGAGGTAGATATGGTCTGACTAGTAAGTAGAGGTCAGAACATATCCGAGAAGAAATACCCTATACATTGAGGGAGTAATATCACCTTAATTTCTTAATATTTCACTACAATGTTCAACATAATAGTTTTAGATAATTGTTTTATCTTGAAACAGACACCAAAATCACCTACATCAGAGTTCAATTGAGGGAGTTATGCTCTGATTAGTAAGAGAAGGTTAGATATGATGAAAACCTGCATCAAGAAAATAAAGAAAAAAATTAATATTTAAAAAAGAAGACGAATCTTATAAATGACTAGTATATGCCATAGCCATTACCATTGTATGAATTTCTTACCATCTTAAGTGTAAAATTCTGACATGGAAATATTTTATAAAGTGATATTTGAAATAGTTATGTTCATGGCATGATTACCAATGATTTATGGTAATAGTTATATTTTGATGAACATAATTGTTATTGAAAGCATATTTTTGGCTATCACTGTGAAAAGAAAAGAAATGAGCACGGTCACATGGTAATCCGTGTGGTGCACCAATAGGGGACGCCCTACCAACGGTGATGATTATGATTATGAGAAAAGAAAGAGAAAGTATGCCATGTCGGACGGAGCGAGAAAAGCCCATACCGGAGAGTAGATGATACTCACCCTGACCAGGGTAGCTTGAAATGAGAATAAGTTGATGGCCATCATATGATATTATGAAAATAGTTAATCCTGTCATACATATCATTACTGTATAATTCTTATGTGCATAGATATAATGCATTCATGTGACCAAAGATATTTTCTGTAGTTATACAGCTGAACATGACATGATGAACTATATTGATGGTAAATTATGATTTATTGTTGAACCTACTGGGACTTAATTCTCACTAAATTTCCATATCATGTTCAGAAGAATAATGCAGATTTTCTCAATGCAGATTTGCTCACTGAGTTGTCAAACTCACTAGACGATATTTCCACATTTTTCAGATAAGAATATCAGAGTCTGATTCGGCAGATAAGTGATATATTCTCTGGGTGAGTCTACGTTGCTTCCAAGACTCATGGTCTTTGAATTATATTGTGTTTGTATCTTAGAGTGTGCTCTGAACGCTACAGGCAGGATCCCCGTTTCTGTTGTACTTTGATGTTTATAGACTTAGTCTGTAAATTGTATATACATGAGAGATCCTATATGTATCTATTCCCATGATAAAGAATTGAATTATGTATTTTTATGGGAAATATCTGATTGCGTAAATAGTAATTGTGGAAAAAAAATATTTATTTTACGTAATGTAAATTGGGGGCGTTACAACGTAAAATAAACATTTTTTTCCGCAATAAGATAATCTCTATAAATATGCACAATTCAATTCTTTATCATGGGAACAGATACATATGTGATCTCTCATGTATACATAATATACAATCCAAGTCTATAAACATCAAAGTACAACAGAAACGGGGATCTTGCCTGTAGCGTTCAGAGCATTCTAGAATACAACATAGTATAATTCAAGACCGTGAGCCTTCGAAGCAACGTAGACTCACCCAGAGAATATATCACCTATCTGCCGAATCAGACTCTAATATTCTTATCTGAAAAATGTGGAAATATCGTGTAGTGAGTTTGACAACTCAGTGAATAAATAATTCCTCCTATGACCTCTTATGTCAGCATATGGATGTACTTATGTTTTAAAATATGTCACATAGAAAATACAGTTCAGAAGTACATTCATATGGGACCCGTATTTCAAATAATCTCACATCAAAGGACATTCAAATATCCAAAACCATATGCACCATGGTATAATCATTAAACAAATGTTGTTATGCTCAATTATATAAGCTGTAGTGAAATATTATGATTTGGAGATAAAATAATCACTTTTAATGCACCTGCCTCACTCGACGGTCTAACACACTAAATTTAAAAATGACCTGCCTCACTCGCCAATCTGGTCAATGCAATTTGAAAAGGACCTACCTCACTCAGCCATCTAGTCAATGCAATTTGAAAACGACCTGCCTCACTCGGCGATCTAGTCAATGCAATTTGCTATACGCATAGTGACCGATCGACTACAGTCACAATAAGTGATCAGCGAATGTGAGTACATCACCCTCCTACCCCTTCACATTACCACTGTCACCCGGTTGGAGCGGCCCTCCCTTGGCTCACTCAAGCTAATAGGGCGTCCCCTATTCGGTACCGTCACAAGCCATACAACCCGTCGATATTCATCCATACATATAGATACATATATATTAATGCATATTCATCAGATGCAATGTAAAATTATCAAGCAACTCGCCATGAGCTTTACGCTTGCCATTCAATCTCATTTATAATATGACATGCATCATTTTCACAAGTATATAGCTTTACAAATCAATGCATCATGCACATAATATTCACTTCATCAAATAATGATAATTACATTTAGAACCACATATTGAATGAGTTTCAAAATACATTTCTAAAACCATACTCTTCTTGAACTATGTGCAAGTTCGTAAGTATAACAGATATTTTAACACATTTCAGAAACTTATAATAGTATAACTAATTTATAAACAGAAACAAGAATACATTTCTAATTCAAGAAGAGCATGGGGCAAGTCATAGAAAGAAGTATCTACTCATAGGTAAGGGCTCCAGATTGGACAACCCTAAAATGTACTTTTCCAATCTTTATTTGATAAAATTGACCTTAAAAACGTATCCGGAGGGTCCAAACAATTAAGATAGCAACTTCGGGAACTGGTCACTATTCACCGCGTAGAAAATACTATTCACTGCACTATTCATCGTTGGAAAATACTATTCACCGTCACTATTCGCGTCGAAAATCACTATTCACTGCCACATAAAAAGTTACCAAATGACCGAAAGAAATACATATCCTAATATTTATCTAACTTCTGAATCCATCTACGGTGTTAGATTTCTAATTTGAGGTCTCTAAGTAAGAGTTTTATAATTTACCTTTTTCAGAGATTTTCTACTTCAGATCTACGACGATTCAACGGTTGATTTGAAAAACTGATCGATCAAAACCGTAGTATTCTTCGTCTTGAATCCAACAACAGCTTCAGGTTTGAGATTGGAAGCCAATAGACACTCTAGATCGAGACATAAAGTTGTATGTTACTATTCACTCACTATTTGAAATTCTCGATTTCTCTCCGAAATTGAAACTGTTGTCTTCCTTCCCCTATATCTCCATTTTATTGTCATGTTTTCTTTAATAATAATAATAATTTAATAATTAATAATAGGATTTTCTTTTATATAAATTCATATAAATTTTTTTTTTCATCATAAAATATCCCAAAAATTTCTAAAAAATTCCACTCTCATAAATCTTTAGTTAAACTCTTAAATCATAATTTTTCTTGATAAAAATAGTTATAAAACAAATTTCAAAATAAATATCTTTATTCATATTAAAAGAAAGAATATTTCTAAATATACCATAAAAATTCATTAGAGGCCGGTATAATTATTTAAGCAACACAATACTTCTTTTAATTAAAAGTCTACTTACTTTTAGCAAAACATAATTATTTTTAAATAAATAAAAATATATTTGCTTATAGCAAAATACTATCATTTAAAAATATAAAAATTACGTGCCAAAACATAAATTCTCATATTTCTTTTGTAATTCTTTAATCCATGTGATAAATAAAATTATTTCCACCGGTTCTTATCTCCATTTCCTAAATTCTCTCTATTATTCAAATTTTTCTTTAATTGGAATTTTCGTTAAATTTTACGGTTATTACATTCTTTCCCCCTTAAAGAAATTCGGTCCCCAAATTTGATCACCTTAATTGCAGATATATCCTAACCTCATTGTTCAAACAAATGCAGATATCTGGCGCGTATATCCTCCTCTCTTTTCCAAGTAACTTTCTCAGAAGAGTGATTTTTCCATATCACCTTCATTGTAGGTATTTTTTTTTTACCGTAACTTCTTTTCTTGTCTATCCACTATTGCTACTGGTTGTTCCTCATAGGTTAAATCTTTATGTAACTGAATCTGTGGACACTGTATAACATGTGTAAGATCCGGTAAATATTTCCGTAACATAGACACATGAAAAACTCGATGGACATTACCCAATTTAGGTGGTAAAGCCAAATGATAAGCCACTGAACTGATCCTATCAAGAATTTAAAATGGTCCTATATACCGAGGGTGTCACTTCTCTTTCTTTTCAAATCTCATTACCTCTTTCATTGTTGAGTTTTTCAAGAATATGTGGTCACCAACTGATAATTTCTAGTGCTCAACATTCATGGTCCTTATAGACTTTTGATCGGTATTAAATTACTTGTATTTCTTTTCTAATCAATTTTAATTTATACAAAGTACTCAAATCTTTCTTATGCTTCCAATATAGCAACATAAAATTCTAACCTCTTCAATTCCACTTTACCAATCCTAGCACCTTAAAGGGTTTCATAACAAATGTACACACATAAAATTTCTAATCTTGAACTATCCCAAATTTTACATAAAGGACTTCATCTTAGTATGTCTTAACTCATTAGTACATATACCTAGATCACTTATGCTCTGTTGGGATGTTATTTGAAAATGTTCTCCACACACCCACTTTGGTAGGCCAAACTAATTCAATTAAAGTCTACTTTCCACATTCCATCATCAAAGAGTTCTAGCACCATTGATTCTCAATTGATTCTTTTCAAATAAACCTTTCAATCTACTTTCAGTATCTAAAATCACTAATTACATTGTAAGAAATTTAATGTTTACGTACCACCAAAATTTTTCATTATCAACACTTCCAAATAAAAATTATGATCAATAATTCCCTTGTCTCATTTTGCCTATGCTCACATAAATCCCACATATCTCAAATCCTCTCTTTAAAACATTTTCTTAATGTTTCCTAATTCCAAACAATTTACCTTATAATCACATACATTTAGTTTCACCCACATAAATTCATACACCATCCAATTCACCAATTTCCAACGGAAAAAATTGACCAATAACTTAAATTACATAATTTCAACACATAGCATAAAATTTAAATAAAAAATATTATTCAACCTCATATTATAAGTTTTGCTATTTACTTACATTATTTTCGGACATGATTCTCAGAATATTCTCCATATTTCCACATAAAAAGTTCAAAGATTAATTTAAATCCTACTTCTCATATTTTCTTCCTCAAGATCTTCAACACTACTAATTCTTTTGATTACATTCGTCAAAACACCATAAGGCCATCATCCGTCTATTCCTTACAAACTTTTTATTACTCTATCCTACTAACCTCTTGGACACCAAAATAACTAAGTTTCAGAGAAAATAAATTAACTTTTCTTGTAATGAGGGAAAAGAACTTTGCATTTAATGCCAAACATTAATGTAGGACAATGCAGCAGAAAATGTGGAATTCATAATAGAGCATGGTGCCAAAATAAGAAGTCAGAAATTTGAACGAAGCATTGAAATAAAATTAAAATTGGTGGCCGTAATTCTTGAAAATTTGTAAACAAAATCTAGCTGCTATTTCAATAAAAATTGGTGGCCGTAAATTTTGAATATATGTGTAAAAATATACTTTAAATCCATTGATATTCGGTGGAAAGGTAGCACGTGGAAAAAGAAATATTTCTGAGCTTATAAAAGTCTGTGAAAATCAAAGAATACGTAGTTAACTGGTAGGATGCAGTTGATTGCTTCTAAATAGATGTCATCAATCAACTATAAAATAACCAGTCCAAATTAAAATTTCTCAGAATAGCTAGTCGATTTCATAATACTGATAGTCTACTGGCAAGAACATTGAGAAAACAAGAAAAATGTCCCTCTTCACTAATTATTTGGTTTGCATCTTCATTTTTTTTTACAATGACGCCTATCATCTATAACTTCCCTACATGACTCAAGACATCACTCCTTCATCAAGGACAACAAGAAAAATAAAATTTCCTAGTGATATCTTAACCTTATTCTCTTTATATGCCTAATATGAGCGACTATCACAACTACTGTACATATACATGCTTGCCGTCATTTTTGAAAATTTCATCGTCAATTTACCTGATATCCATCAATCACTCACATAGGTATTCTAATTATGCCCGGCATATTCACATAGCTATCATATGTATGTCTTTCTCCGAATTCTATAAATACACACGTTAGTATCTTTACTTTCATACTCAAAATTAAAGTGTGTACAACTATGGAGGGAATCGCATTCCGTCAGTTTCAAAATATTTGTGTCTTTTGTGGTTCTAGTCCTAGGAAAGATGGAGAATATGTGAAAGCAGCACAAAACCTGGGTATGGTGCTGGTCAGGAGAAAAATTCATTTAGTCTATGTTGGAGGTAACCGTGGGTTAATGGGGTGTGTGTCTACAGCTGTACATGTAGAAGGATGTCAAGTTCTAGGTATTATTCCTACAGCTCTAGCTGCATCCAACATCATAGGAAAGTCAATTGGGGAAGAATATAGGGTAGCTTCCATGCATGAGCACATGGCTAGAATGATGAGCAATGCTGATGCCTTCATTGCCTTACCAGGTGGTTTTGGTACTTTAGAAGAGATTTTCCAAATAGTCTCTTGGGCACAATTGAATATGCATCACAAACCGATAGGTTTGTTAAATGTTAACCATTTCTTTGATGGTTTGTTGTCTTTTCTTGATCATGCTGTGGAACAAATGTTCATCCCACACTTAGCACGACGAATTCTCATTTCAGCTAAGGAGTTGATCGATGCTTTACAAGCATATGTTCATGTATCTGATCCAAATATGGCTCGAATAGAATGGACAACAGACAATCGTAGAAAGCGCAAATTAGACTTAGATCTCCATCTGTAACTAGTAGTACATGGCTATTGTTGTACTGCTTTTACTTTCTTAGGATCTACCTAGATACCATCCTTGTCAAACATACTCCCTTAAAGTTTGTGAAACTATCTTTAAATGTTGCTTATGATCCTCTGTACTCTTAGAATATTCTAATATATTATTAATAATTATAATAACAAATTGATTCAAGGATGGCTTCAATACTTTTTTTTTATCAAGTCCATGAATGCAACTGGGCATTTGTCAGACCAAATGACATCACTAAAACTCATAGTGTCCATGTTGAATCCTGAAAGAAATTTTCGAAATATCCTCTTACATTATCCTCCATTAATGATACTCATATCTCAATTAATTTTTTTTAAATGTTGAGCACCTTGTAGCTGGTCAAACATATCATCTATATGAGGTAATGAGTATTTATTCCACATTATCACCTTATTCAATTGTCTATAATCTATGCATAGTCATAGTGATCCATCATTCTTGTTCACAAATAAAACTGGAGCACTCCAAGTAAAAGTACTAGGGTATATAAATCCCTAGTCTAACAAGTGTTACAACTGATCCTTCAATTCTGTAAGTTCAGTCGGTGCCATTCTATATAGAGGTATAGACACTGGTCAGGTTACAGGAAGTAAATCAATACCAAATTATATTTTACATTTCGAGGTAATCCTGGCAATTCTTCAAGAATTACATCAGAAATTTCTTTAACCACTGGAACTTGATTTACACTGATATACTTTATATCAACATCTCTCATCATTGTCAAATATTCTTGACACTTTTTTATAATCACTTATGGGATGTTAAAGCAGAGATTAGATCATTGGCTATCTCATTACGATCTCCTTGTATCAAGAAAGAAAATTCCCCAAGAATATTGAATTTAATCACCTTAAAGTGACATTTCATAATGACATAACATAATGCCAACTAATCCATTCTCAATATCACATCACAATCTACCATATCTAGACAACTGGGTACATCGGATGTCACATTTAGAAACCACCATATTTGGTATTTGTATCAGTTCTTTAAATTCTCTGGGATGCGTATCCCTTTCCACTTCTAGGTAGAAATTAATCAATAGATACTTCTAAAGATGCCACGATATTCAACCAATCTTATACTATGAAATTTAACAATTTGGAATAGAAAAGAAATTGAAACCCTATAGAATCCCTTAGCAGCACCTGAAGTATAAATATGTCCGAATCATATCTATACTAAAGGTTCTATTAAAGAATCCTTTGCTCTGATAGCCACAGGGAAACCTAATGCTCTGATACCAACTTGTAATGCCCCCAATTTACGTTACATAAAATAAACATTTTTTTTCCGCAATAAGATAATCTCCATAAATATGCACAATTCAATTCTTTATCATGGGAACAGATACATATATGATCTCTCATGTATACATAATATACAGTCCAACTCTATAAACATCAAAGTACAACAGAAACAGAGATCATGCCTGTAGCGTTCAGAGCACTCTACAATACAACACAGTATAATTCAAGACCGTGAGCCTTGGAAGCAACGTAGATTCACCCAGAGAATATATCACCTATCTGTCGAATCAGATTCTAATATTCTTATCTAAAAAATGTGGAAATATCGTGTAGTGAGTTTGACAACTCAGTGAGTAAATAATTCCTCATATGACCTCTCAGGTCAGCATATGGATGTACTTATGTTTTAAAATATGTCACATAGAAAATACAGTTCAAAAGTACATTCATATGGGACCCGTATTTCAAATAATCTCACATCAAAGGACATTCAGATATCCAAAATCATATGCACCATGGTATAATCATTAAACAAATGTTGTTTTGCTCAATTATTTTTGAATAACAGAGAGAATTTTGGAAATAGAGATAAGAACCAGTGGAAATAATTTTATTTATCACATGCATTAAAGAATTACAAAAGAAATATGAGAATTTATATTTTGGCGCATACTTTTTATATTTTTAAATGATAGTATTTTACTATAAGAAAATATTTTTTTATTTATTTAAAAATGATTATGTTTTGCTAAAAGGAAGTAGACTTTTAATTAAAAGAAGTATTGTGTTGCTTAAATAATTATACCGGCCTCTAATAAATTTTTATGGTATATTTAGAAATATTCTTTCTTTTAATATGAATAAAGATATTTATTTTGAAATTTGTTTTATAACTATTTTTATCAAGAAAAATTATGATTTAAGAGTTTAACTAAAGATTTATGAGAATGGAAATTTTTAGAAATTTTTGGGATATTTTATGATGAAAAACAAAATTTATATGAATTTATATAAAAGAAAATCATATTATTAATTATTAAATTATTATTATTGTTAAAAAAAACATGATAATAAAATGGAGATACAGGGGAAGGAAGACAAAGTTTCAATTTCGAAGAGAAATCGAGAATTTCAAATAGTGAGTGAATAGTAAGTGAATAGTAACATACAACTTTATGTCTCGATCTGGAGTGCCTATTGGCTTTCGATCTCAAACTTGAAGGTGTTATTGGATTCAGGACGGAGAATACTACGGTTTTGACCGATGAGTTTTTCAAATCAACCGTTGAATCGCGAAGTTGAATTTGACCAAGTAGACGTCAAAAACGTGTCTGAAGGGTCCAAAGACTTAGAAAATGACTTCGAGGAGCTTGGTTACTATTCATCATTGGAAAACACTATTCACTCACCGGAAATCACTATTCACTACCACTATTCACACCGAAAATCGCTATTTCATCCCCACATAAAAAGTTACCAAATGACCGAAAGAAATACATATCCTAATGTTTATCTAACTTCTGAATCTATCTACAGTGTCATATTTCTAATTTGAGGTCTCTAAGTAAGAGTTTTAGAATTTACCTTTTTCTGAAATTTTTTACTTCAGATCTACGGCAATTCAACGGTGGATTTGAAAAACTGATCCATCACAACTAAAGTATTCTTCGTTTTGAATCCAGTAACACCTTCAGTTTTGAGATCAGAAGCCAATAGGCACTCCAGATCGAGAGATAAAGTTATATGTTACTATTCACTCACTATTTGAAATTCTCTATTTCTCTTTGAAATTGCAGCCGTTGTCTTCCTTCCCCCGTATCTCCATTTTATTGTCATGTTTTTTTGTAATAATAATATTATTTAATAATTAATAATAGAATTTTCTTTTATATAAATTCATATAAATTCTGTTTTTCATCCAAAAATATCCCAAAATTTTCTAAAAATTTACATTCTCATAAACCTCTGGTTAAACTCTTAAATCATAATTTTTCTTGATAAAAATCGTTATAAAACAAATTTCAAAATAAATATCTTTATTCATATTAAAAGTAAGGATATTTCTAAAAGTATCATAAAAATTCATTAGAAACCGGTATAATTATTTAAGTAACACAATACTTCTTTTAATATCAAAACATAATCATTTTTAAATTTGCTTATAGCAAAATACTATCATTTAAAAAATATAAAATTACGCGCAAAAACGTAAATTCTCATATTTCTTTTGTAAATCTTTAATCCATGTAATAAATATACATATTTTTTACGGTTCTTATCACTATTTTCAAAAATCTCTCTTTTATTCTAAATTTTCTTTAATTTGAATTTTCATTAAATTTTACAGTTATTACATTTTGCCTATAAAAATTAAATATTCATTGCAAAAATTGGCCCAGTTGTACATCCAAGAAGTAATCAGACTGCATAGAATTTTCTTAAATATTGTTTTTGATAGAGATTTGAGGTTCACATCAATGTTTTGGAAGGCATTACAGGAAACTTTTGGAACCCAGTTGTAGTTTAGTACTACCTACCATCTTCAGACAGACAGACAGACAGAACAGACCATTCAAACCATAAAAGATATGTTGAGGGCCTATGTGATAGAACAAGGTAAAAGATGGGATAAGTACCTACTTTTAGTGGAATTTGCTTATAATAATAGCTATCACTCTAGTATAAAGATGACCCTCTACGAAACTTTATATGGTAGAAAGTGTGGATTTCCACTATGTTGGTTTGAGGTAGGATAAAAGAACTTGCTTGGTCGTGATATAGTTCAACAAACCACTAAGCAAATCAGGATGATACGAGACAAAATACTTACAGCTCATAGTCAACAAAAGAGATACTATGATAAGAGACATAGACCTCTAGAGTTTGAGGAAGGAGACCATGTATTTCTGAAGGTTTCCCCGATTACTGGAGTTAGTAGGTCTTTCAAGACCAGAAAGCTAAGTCTGCCATTTTTAGGACCATACTAAATTTTGAGGAAAGTAGGGATGTCAGCATATCAAGTTGCTCTCCCACCTAATTTTTCCAACCAACATAATATTTTCTATGTATCACAACTTTGGAAGTATCTTCTAGATTCTTCACATGTAATACAAGATGAACCAATCCAAACAAAGGAGAATATGACATACCAGCTAGTACCGGCATCCATATTGGACACTGACGTGAAGCAATTGAGGAATAAGACATTCTCCTAGTTAAGGTGTTATAAGAAACTTTGACTCTGGAAGAAGTAACTTGGGAGCTGGAAGAAGTCACGAGGAAGAAATATCTGCAATTGTTCTTATTAGTTAATTTTTAAAATTTTAAGGATAAAATTTCTTTTAGGGGGAGAGAAATGTAACATTCTTAATTTCATTTCTTTTATTAAAAAAGGTACATAAATATTTAATTAAGGAAATAAAATTTATTAAACAATTTTTAGATAGCTAAGAAAATATAAGCCTTAGAAATTCTTCACTTTATGTGTATGCATAAAAAATGTTTCTAACATTAAGGGAATAGGTAAAGAGAGAAAATCTAATAGAAAAAAATTAGAAATAACGTCCTAAAGAGGGGTGAAATTCTTGGGTAAGAAGGATAAATTTTTTGAAGTAAGTAAAGGTCTAAAAATTTCAAGAAGATTGGATTAGAGTAATTGTTCCTAATTCAAGAGTTAGAGTTCTTAAGTTTAACATCTCCACCCATACATTTGGACTTTCACCTATGAAAACTTCATATAAAGAGTTTTTCCACTTTACATGAGCTTTTAGTAAGCCAAATGGATAACCAAAGTAAGAGATAAAACATAGATTTGGATTAAGATATAGAGGTTGGACCAATAGCCATAAAATCATGAAAGTGTGGCCAAGCTCTCTATGAGAGGTAGGAATTTCAGTAAAAGCAAAGGAAATGGGCAAGAGTGAGCCCAAATCCAAGTAGGAAAAATAAGAAATATGTGATGAAATAGTAGTGTAATAATAATCAAGATTAGGTTACATAGCATTAGAACAAAACATTATATCCTACATTCATAATTTCAGCAAGCCATGTGATGATATAGTAGGTAATAATACATGGCATTATGAGAAAATATCCATATCCTACAAAAATAATTTAAGCAAGCAAGGAAGACTAAATGGCTGAAAATTTACCACATAGAAAGGAAAACCTAAATCAAAGAGACCGTGTCCCTTGTCTTAAGAGCTTTTTATCATGATTTTCAAATACAAATCTCCTTTTGCTATGCATATCTTGATTAAGGGAGAGGAAGACAAGAACATGAGTTGTCTTTCCCCAAAAAGCAACAAAGTGCATCTTAATTGTGATAAGATAAACCCATGATTATGAAAGTTGAAATACTTGATAGTTTATTTAAGCAAAACCCAACCTTATAACATTATAATTTTGTCACTCGGATAGGAATGAAAAACAAATGGTTAACATGAAAAATTTAGATATATGTATTAGATTTTTAGCCACTCGAATCGCCCAATTTGGAGTTCAAATGTGGGAGATATTGTAACAACTCCATTTAAGTAACAATTTTTTTTAAATACCTTGAAGTTATTACCTCGTTACAACTTAACTCAAAATAACATTTATTTAATTTATACAATACAGAGTTTACATACATATCATTAATCAATAACATCCGTAAAAAAGTATAACACATATATAATTACATCTTATTCATCTCTATTGACTAATTCCAGAGATACAGGTGCGGGTGGTTGTACCTTCATCGGGATCTTAGTCAACTTGATCATAGACACCATATATATTACTGGGATCATCTCAAAATAGAGTAACTCGATCCAACATATGCTAAAAGCCAGTGCCATAAAGAAAATTTACATAATTATTCTTCTAAACATGACATGGAAATATAGTGAGAATTAAATCCCAATAAGTTCAACAATAAATCATCATCAATATAGCTCATCACGTCATGTTCATCTGTATAAACTACAACAAATATCTTTGGTCACATGAATGCACTATATCTATGCACATGAGAATCGTACAATAATGATATGTATGACAGGATTAACTATTTTCATAATATCATATGATGACTATCAATTTATTCTCATATCAAGCTACCCCGGTATGGGCTTTTCTCGCTTCGTCCGACATGGCCCACTTTCTCTTTCTTTTCTCATTAACATGATCATAACCGTTGGTAGGGCGTCCCCTACTGGTGCACCACACAGATTGCCATGTGACCATGCTCATTTCTTTTCTTTTCACAATGATAGCCAAAAATATGCTTTCAATAACAAGTATGTTCATCAAAATATAATTATTACCAAAAATCATTAGTAATCATGCTAAGAACATAACCATTTCAAATATCACTTTATAAAATATTTTCATGTCACAATTTCACACTTAAGATGGTAAAAAGTTCATACAATGGCAATGGCTATGTCATATACTAGTCATTTAGTATTTTCATTTATAAGATTCTTTTTTTTTAAATATTAATTTTATTTCTTTATTTTCTTGATGCAGGTTTTCATCCTATCTAACCTTCTCTTACTAATCAGAGCATAACTCCCTCAATTTAACTCTGATGTAGGTGATCTTGGTGTCAATTTCAATATAAAACAATTATATAAAACTATTATGTTGAACAGATTAGCGAAATATTAAGAAATCAAGGTGATATTACTCCCTCAAAGTACATGTTATTTCTTCTCGGACAAGTTCTGACCTCTACCTACTAATCTGTCCATATCTCCCTCATAAGAATTTTAAATTAAGTTATTCCAGTGGCAAACAATCCGTGACACATATAGTAATAATTTTTATGTTAATCATTTATTTTAATTCCCTATAGAATGTTCCTAGAAATTAAAACACAGAAGCTATCCTAAAATATTCTTCCCTGTTTAACCAATTTCTGACCACTACATACTAATCGGACCATATCTACCTCATACGGACTCCAAATTGAGTGATTCCAGTGGGTAAAAATCTGTGACACATATATCTATAATTATTATGTTAACTATTTATTTTAATTCCCTAAATAATGTTCCCAAAAATTAAAACACAGAAGCTATCCTAACATATTCTTCCCTGATTAACCATTTTTTGACAACTACTTACTAATCGGACCATATCTACCTCATATGGACTCCAAATTGAGTGATTCCAGTGGCTAAAAATCCATGAAATATAGATATACATTTTTCATGTTAACCATATGTTTTAATTCCTTATCAATTATTCCTAGAATTTTAAAAATAGAAGCTTAAAATTTTGCCACCCATAGCCATACCTAGGTAGAACTATCTACACCAGCCTAAGTATTCAAACATACAAAATATGTAACATGATATAGCAACAACCATGACCAATCATCAAAGTTCTAAGATCAAAATATCATATAAATATTACAAGTTTCAAATCTTTTCTTCAAAAAGAAATATTGTTAAACTTACCTTGATCACTTAGTCCTTTAGACTTCTCCTTTCTCTTTCTTCCTTTTTTCCTCTCCTTTCCTCACTCTACCTTGCTTCTATTTTTCCTCTCCCTCACTTGGACAAAAATTATAATGTTATAGGGGTGGGTTTTGCTTAAAGAGACCACCAAATAATTCACCTTTCGTGATCATGGGTCTACCTTATCACAATTAGGATACACTTGGTTGAATTTTTGGAAAACAAACAACTCATTTTCTTGTCTTCCTCTTCCTTAGTCAAGATATGCATAGGAAAAGGAGATTTGTATTTTGAAAATTATGATAATATGTTCTTAAGATAAGGGACAAGTTCTCTTTGATTTAGGGATTCATTTCCTTTTTCTTTTGTCTTAATCAATTATGATAGGTTTGCCTTTTTAGGTGGCAAATTTCTAGCCCTTGGAATCTCCATTATTTGGTTGAAATTATTTGTGTGGGATAGGAATGTTTTGTCCTAATGTCATGTATTATCATACCACTTGCTAAAATTATGAGTGTAGGATATAGATATTTTGTCCTAAAGCCTTGTATTATCATACCACTTGCTAAAATGATGAGTGTAGGATATAGATGTTTTGTCCTAAAGCCTGGTATTATCATACCACTTGTTAAATTTTTGTCTTAAAGCCATGTAACCTAATCTTTAATATATTATCACATGATTTATTTTATTTTATTTTTCCTCTTGGATTTGGGCTTATACCTACCTATTTCCTTTGCTTTGGATAAAATTCTACCTTTCTTGGAGGGCTTGGACACATTTTCATAATTTTTGGGCTATCGGTCCAATTTCTATATCCTAGTCCAATTCTATGTTTTATTTCTTGTTTAGGTTATCCAATGGGCTTGCTAGAAACTGATGTGAAGTGGAAAAACTCTATATGAAGTGTCCATAGGTGAAAGCCCAATGTATAGGTGAATATGTTAAACTTAGTAACTCTTGTTCTTGAATTAGGAAAAATTACCCTAATCCAGTGTTTTCTTGAAATTTTAAGACCTTTACTTGTTTCCAAAAATTTATCTTCCTTACCCAAGTATTTCACCTTTTTTTAGTATATTATTTCTAATTTTTCCTTTTAGGTTTTCTCTCTTTACCTATTCCATTATGTTAGAACATTTCTATGCATACACGTAAGGTGAAGAATTTCTAAGGATTATATTTCCTTAGATATCTAAAAATTGTCTAATAAATTTTATTAAATATTTATGTACCTTAAAAAGAAACGAAATTAAGGATGTTACTTTGAATACTTTTGTATTTTTATTAATTCATAAAACAAAATTAGGGATGTTACATATATGGTCTGATTAGTAAGAAGTGGTCAAAAATGGTTAACTAGAGAAGAATCTGTGTTTGAATTTCTTGGAAAAATCTGTAAGGAACTAAAACAATGGTTAACATGAAAAAAAAATATGTCTTGTAAATATTTAACCACTAGAATCATTCATTTGGAATCCATATGAGGGAGATATAGTCAGATTAGTAAGTAGTGGTCAGAAACTGGTTAACTAGGGAAGAATATGTAAAGTAAGCTTCTGTGTTTGAATGTTTGGAAAGAATTTGTAGGGAATTACAAGAAATGGTTAACATGAAAAATATAGATATATGACTCATGAATTGTTAGCCACTAGAATCACTCAATTTAGAGTTCATAAGAGGGAGATATGATCAGATTAGTAAGTAGAGATCAGAACCTACCCGAGAAGAAATAATAGTGAAATTGAGGGAGTAATAATACTGAGATTCCTTACTATTTCACTAACATGTTCAACACAAGAGTTTTAGATGTTTGTCTTAGCTTTAAAAGGGCACCAAGATCACCTTAATCGGATTTAAAATAAGAGAGTTATTCTCTGATTATTGAGAGATGAAAATAATATTTAATGAAGTAGATGAATCTTATACATGAAAATAATAAATGACTAGTGCATGCCTTAGCCATTGCCATTACATGAACTCCCTTCCATCTTAAGTGTGTAATTTTGACATGGAAATATTTTATAAAGTGATATTTGAAAATGATTATGCTCATAGCTTGATTACCAATGATTTTTGGTAATTATTATACTTTGATGATAAATTATGGCATGTGAGTATAATGGACATACTTGTTATTGAAATCATATTTTTTCGCTATATATGTGAAAAGACAAGAAAAGAAAAAAAAATGAGCACGGTCACATGGCAGTCCGTATGGAGCACCAGTAGGGGATGCCCTACTAAAGACTATAATTATGCTAATGAGAAAAGAAAGAGAAAGTGTGCCATGGCGGATGGAGCGAGAAAAATTCGTACTAGATAGTAGAAATTACTCACCCTGACCAGGGTAACTTAATATGAAAATAAGTTGATAGCCATTATATGATATTCTGAAAATAGTTATTCATGTCATACATATCATTATTGTATGATTTTCATGTGCATAGATAAAGTGGATTCATGTGACCTAAGATATTTGTTGTAGCTTATACAGATGAACATGATGTGACGAGCAATATTGATGATGATTATGATTTGTTGCTGAACCTATTGGGATTTAATTTTCACTATATTTCTCTATCATGTTCAGAAAACTAGTTATGCATATTTTTCTATGTCTCTGGCTTTTAGTGCATGTTGGATCGAGTTACTCTATGTTGAGTAGATCTAATAAATTAATAAGGTGTTTTTGGTCGAGTTGGCTAAGATCCCGGTGAAGTTGCAACCACCCACACCCGTAGCTCCAATAGTGGTCAACATGGATGAATAAAATGTACATATTTATGTATTTGATTTTTGTACGAACATTTTGATTAATGATGTGTATGTGAACTCATAATTGTATCTGTATTAATGGTAGACCTTAAACCTTCATTATGCTTCGTTAAATTAATTAAATTTTATTATGAGTTAAGTAATTAGAAGTAAAGAAGTAATGACTTTATGGGATTTTACAAATATATATATATATATATATATATATATAATGGAGTTGTTACATTTAAAATTAAGCATGGTTTTAATACCTTTAAGCTTACTTTTGGTTTGATTTAAGTAGAATATAAATAGAAATTAATTGAGTTTTGTGTTTTGTGTTTTAGGAAGAAGAAAGAAGAAAAGAAGAGGAAAATAGAGAGAAAATCATGGAAATTTTTTGATTTCTAACCCTTTGTCACTAATTGAGTCATATATCACTCATTTGAACTCTGATTAAAGTGATTCCAGAAGCTATGGAAAGAAGAGACAAAGCACTTCAATTTTCATGCTCGATACATTGGAAAATTTTGAAATTTTCTAGGCACTGAGGTCCTTACAAGAAAGTGCTACGCCGCTACATCATAAAAAATTTGGAGCACCGTGGTGTTACCCAACGCACGGCGATGCTGAGTTACCTAGAACTTGAAGTACCGTGGTGATCGAGCAGTTGACAGACCAAGCACCGCGACTCCTACTGTTACACCTGAATGCTTAAATCGCAATTTTTAGGTGTTTTTAGCTCTAATTGAATCCTAATGGGCTGCGTTTTGACCTAGAAATTGTTCTACTTCAATGAGGAGAAGCCAATCTATAAAAAAGGGCAAGAAAGGAAGCATCAATCGTCGATCAAGTTCTTAATAACCTTCTTTGATTATTCTATAGATTTTGTTATGGCCCTTTGCAGTTTATTTACTCTTAGTTAGTAGAGGAAGATTAAAACCTCAAGGGATCTTCATGCATTGTGAATTTGAATTTCATTTTATTAGTTCAATCTTAATTGAGTATTGATTATTCATTTGTTCTTCTTTCTCAATGATTATTCATATGATTGCTAGGAGGCCTACTAGTATATTATCTATCTTAATTTATTGCTATATTATGTTTTAAACAAATTTTTCATTGTTGTATTCATGAAGCAAATAGGTTTAAGGATTTTGGATTATAAATTATTGAACCTATGATGAATAATTGACTGAATTAGATATAGCCAATTTGTTTATATTTGTTTATCTCTATCAGTTTTTTTATTTTTCATGCGGTTAATAAGTTATGCATTATCGATGTGTTAAAGGATTGCTTATTAATTAGGGTTTAATTGAGGTGTTTGTCATCAATTACTAGACTTAAAGAGGAATAGGGTTAAAATCCCAATGATATATATTCACATTAAGATTGATTATGTTGTCAATGATCAATACAATCACTTGATGGTGGATATCAATCGAAACCCATACCTTTATTATTAAGTACTTTCATTCTTGTTTACTTTGCTTTATTTGCAATTATTAGTCCCTCCTTTTCTTAATCAAATAAAGTAATTTTAGTCTCTATGGGATCAACCTTTACTCCCACGACTATAGTTAGTTGAGAGGTAAGGTATTAGTTTAGGTGTACTTACGACAGTACACACCAACTATAAATTGTGTTTCTGATATTTATTGCCCTTGATTCTAAGAAGTATTTTTGTAGGAACAATCTCTTTATCTCATTCCATGTCATAATAGTTCTGAAGGGTAAATAGTAAAGCTAATCCTTAGCCAAATCCCTTAGGAAAGACAAAAAGGCTCTTAATTTGATTTATTCCTCAGTTATTTGCCATAGGGTTCATGATTATGTACACCAAATGGAATTCTTTCAGGTGCTTATACAAATCCTCGCCTGCAAGACCATAAAAAGTAGGTAAAAGTTTCATCAATTTAGATTTTAATTTAAAATTAATATTAGTGTCTAGAGTAGGAAAAATGATGCAAAGGGGTTACTAATTTAAGTCTAGAGCAACAAGATCTTTGAAAGTGGGATTCCTAACCATGTCTCCTTCCTCCTCCAAATTGGGATTTCTCTGAGTTTCTCTTCTACTTCTACATAAATTCTTTTTAGTATCTAGATTGCACTACAGTTCAATTAAGTTAGACAATCGAGTTGAATTCACAAATTAAATAAGATTCACATAAGTAGAAACCAACTTAACATACTTCCTAGTAATAGTGGCAAATTTTGGTGGGTATAGTCGCAATTACACCAAATTTAATAAATTCTTACCCTAGAAATTACCTGTAGTAGTGGGAGTAAGAGTCAAACCCATAGAGAGTGATGATTGGAATTCGTACTCTTGCAAATAGAGAAGGGAATTTAGTATTTAATAGATGAAGTTAGTAGAAATAAACAATAATAAAACATAATAAGAAAATCAATATGCAAATCGTCAATCTAGGTTAACATCCACCTTCAGGAACTTACCATTGATTATAAATATAGTTATCAATTCATAACTTGAATATTTACTGTTAAGATTATATCCTTATCCCTCTTTACATATATTTAATTACAAATAAGCAATCTAATTAACCCTAACTACCAAACAACCTCTAAATAAGTGTTCAAGGTTTAATTCAATAGTAGCAATAAGATTTAGATGAATTGCTAAAGTTAAATAGCATTAGCACAAACGATTGCATTTAATTTAGTTAAGTGTTCTTCTTAGGTTTAGTAATTCTTGACGAAGCAAATGATTAACCCTAGTTGCTTCCAAATTAGACATATCAAACAATTCCATATTTGATATCTAGCTTAGAAGTAAATTGAATCAATCAATTAAACCAATAAGTCTCCTAGCAATCAAAGGACACAATCATAAAATTAAGAACTGAAGAACAATTAATGCCTAATTTATAAATTAATCAATTTAAAACTTAATTCACATTTGACAATGAGTAATCCTAAGGTTTTGGTTTCCCACAACCAACTAAGTTAAACTAGCCATGTTATGCTATAATAAAAATCTAAATTAAACTAAAGAAGAAATGAGAAGAGGAACTTGGGTGAGTTCTTCAAAGAATTTCACCTAAGAGAGTGCCAAAGGTGTAAAACGATATCTACACTAAAGCCTTAACTCAGCTATTTGAAAAACTTGTTGCAATGGCATTGTAGCAATGGAAATTCCACTATTGCATCGTTATCATTATTAGAATCTTTCTCAAAATGAACTTTTTCTAGTGTTGCAACAATGGGAGTCTATCGTCATGGCATTGGAGTCTTTGAAATTTGGCTTCCAATGCTTTGTTTCTAACATGGTAACTTTAATATAACACCATTGCGATGTTGAAGCTACTAGATTTTGGCTTTGGCTTTTTTTCTTATTCTGGCATCATGGTAGTGTTTCTTTACCATTCCAACACTGGCTCTTCTATCTTGATTTCCTAAGTTCTTTACTATTTTTCTCCAATTTCCTCCAAATTAGCTTCATTTTGATTCCAATGCTCTCAATTTCTTCATGCATCAAAATATAGGCTTTATAAGTATAGCTAAGCATCAATTAAACATAAAACTCTAGATATTATGGGGTAAAAACAATATATATCATATGCGTATTAAATTCTAATAACTAAAATCTATTTTGTATGAATAATAAAGCGTTACATTTATGTATATATTTTATATGCAAATGGCCTCTAATATATGTGTTTTATTGTTGTTTTACTTAAAAATATATAAACATTTGGCTATTGATTTATATTTTTGAATATGCTTCTATCTATTTAAGGCTTACAAGATGAAGTTATCCTTAATATTGTGTCGGTTATATACTCCCTAATTAGGGTTCATGAAAAAGATGGAATTAGAGCACTAGGTTTACCTATGATTTAATAGAGCAAATGATTCTTTAGTAAAACCTTGAATATGATATGAACTGAACATATTTATAGTCAAGGTGTTACTAGAATATTCTATCGAATATTCAAGTTCCTTTTCTTTTGATTATGTTCTCTTTGAAATTTTTTAAGATAAATGTCAATAGGTGTTTTGAATGCATTTTTTCTAAATGGTACAAAAATTTCACCTATAACATGAGCTATAAGTAGTTAGCAATTAGCTATGATACGTGTTTAATTTGCAGATTTAATTCTAAAAGGGCATGATAGAGACTAACCTAGTAGAAAAGATAAGGGTTATAATCAAGGTGTCAGTGTCCCAAAATAGAGTATACAAGCCAATATTTATAGTAATACCCCCATAAAAGTAGTATCGTCTTTTAGAATACAAGATAGAGTCATGGCCAAGAGGGTTACGACTATACAAGGATAGTAAAGTGTAACTACTCCATTTTTTTTATACATATCAATGTACAAACCCATGAAGTCATTACCTCTTTGCTTCTCATAATACTCAATTGATTTAACTAATCATAATTAAGGATTAAGGTCTACCATTAACATTGATTCTATTATGAGTTCATATATACATCATTAATATTCAAGTGTTGCCTAAAACATGTCAAAAGCAAGAAGGACACCTGACACTATGTCAAAAAAATACAATTAGCATCATGGCGAGGTTAGTCAAAAGCACCCGTACAAAAAGTCAAACATACATATATATATATATATATATATATATATATATACACGTCCTATTCATCCATGTTGACTACTTCTTGGGATACACGTGCAGGTGGTAACACCTTCACCGGAATCTCAGACATATTCACCATATACACATCACATATAATTGGTATTTTCCCCAAGCAGGGCAACTCGATCCATCATATAGCAAAAATAACAGCCATGGTGAAAATCTGCATATCTAATTATCTAAACATAACATAGAAATATAGTGAGCATTAAATCTCAATAAGTTCAACAATAAATCATATTCATCAATAATATTAGTCATCATGTTATGTTTAGCTTATAAGCTACAGCAAAAGTATATCGGGCCTCATGAATGTACTTTATCTATGCACATGAAAATCATATAGCAATAGTATATATGACATAAGCATTTATCTTCAGAATATCATGGGCATGTATAGTCATTTCAAATATCAAGGGCAAGATCAACTATTTAAAAGGGCATGGTATGTTAGGAAAAATCACAGTTTTATTATATGATGGCTATTAACATATTCTCATATCGAACTACCCTGGTCAGGGTGAGTATTCTCTAGTCTTCGGTACGGGTTTTTCTCATTCTGTCCAACATGGCACACTTTCTTTTTCATTTCTCATCATTATTTTCTCATTATCATCATCATAGCCATGAGTAGGATGTAACATCCCTAATTTCATTATTTTATTAATAAAGATACATAAATATTTAATTAAGGAAATAAAACTTATGAAACACTTTTTTGATATATAAGAAAAAATATAAGCCTTAGAAATTCTTCACCTTATGTGTAAGCATAGAAAATGTTTCTAACATTAAGGAAATAAGTAAAGAGAGAAAACTTAATAGGAAAAAAAATTAGAAATAAGATCCTAAAGAGAGGCAAAATTCTTGAGTAAGGAAGATAAATTTTTCGAAGTAAGTAAAGGTCTTAAAATTTCAAGATTGGATTAGGGTAATTTTTCCTAATTCAAGTGCTAGAGTTCCTAAGTTTAACATCTCCACCCATACATTGGACATTCACCTATGGACACTTTACAGAGTTTTTTCTTCCACTTCACATGTCTAGCAAGCCAATTGGATAGCCTAAGCAAAAGATATAACATAGACTTGGACTAAGATATAAAAGTTGGACCAATAGCCCAAAAATCATGAAAATGTGACCAAGCCCTTCATGAGATGTAGAACTTCAGCCAAAGCAAAGGAAATGGACAAGAATGAGCCCAAATCAAAGAGGGAAAAATAAGAATCATGTGATGAAATAGTAGTGTATTAATAATCAAGATTAGGTGACATGACATTAGGAGAAAACATCTATATCTTACACTAATAATTTCAGCAAGCCATGTGATGATATAATAGATAATAATACAATGCATTAGGACAAAACATCTATATCTTAGACTAATAATTTTAGCAACCCATGTGATGATATATTAGGTAATAATACATGACATTAGGACAAAATATCCCAATCGTACACAAATAATTTCAGCCAAGCAAGGGAGACTTAAGGGCTAAAAATTTGCCACTTATAAAGGCAAACCTATCATACTTGAGTGAGACAAAAGAAAATGGAAATGAATCCCTAAATCAAAGGGACCTTGTCCCTTGTCTTAAGAATATTTTATCATGATTTTCAAATACAAATCTCCTTTTGGTATGCATATCTTGACTAAGGGAGAGGAAGACAAGAACATGAGTTGTCTTCCTCCAATAAGCAGCCAAGTGCATCCTATTGTGATAAGGTAGACCCATAATTATGAGGGAGGACCACTTCATAATTTATTTTAGCAAAAGCTACCCTTATAACATTATAATTTCATCCAAGTGAGGGAGAGAAAAAATAGAAGCAAGGTAGAGTGAGGAAAGGAGAGAAAGAGAGGAGAAAAGAAGAAGGAGGAAGAAAGAGAAGTCCATAGGACTAAGTACTCAAGGTAAGTTAGCTTAATCGCCACTTGAATCCATTATTTCTCTTTATCCTTGGGGTTCAAAACTCACCCTCCCTCTCTTATTTAAGCTGCTGGAAAAGCTAAGAGAAGGGAGGAATCTTGTCACTTCCTTTAAGAGGACACAAGAAAAAGAATTCACTAAGTGAGTTAGGAAGATATTTAGGTAGGTTTAACAATATCTCTTTTTGAAGAAAAGCTTTGAAATTTGTAACATTTATATGAGATTTTGATCCTAGAACTTTGGTGAAATTTACAATATTTCCTACTTTGATGATTAGCCAAGAATGTTGCTATATCATGTTACATGTTGATCTTGCATATGATGGATGTTTCGAATACTTCGGTTAGTGTGGAAAGTTTTGCATAGGTATAGCTATGGGTGGCAAAATTTTAGGACTTTTTATGCAGCTGTTATGTATATTTGAATGTGGTAAAAAATTGATGGAATATGATTAGATGTAAATTAGGAAGAAAATGGAAAATGATGTAATAAAAGAATGAACTAAAACCTTAGGAAGGGTTTGGTTAGAAAACTGGATTTCAAAATAACCAGCGAAGCTTCTGTTTGTTTGGAATTCTGGGAAGAATCAGTTGGGAATTAAAAGAAATGATTAACATAAAAAATGTAGATATATATCTCATAGAATTTTAGCCACTAGAATCACCCAATTTGGAGTTCAAATGAAGGCGATATGGTCTAATTAGTATGCGGTGGTCAGAAAATGGTTAACTAGAGAAGAATCTGTTAGGTGAGCTTCTGCTTTTGAATTTTTGAGAAAAATATGTGTGGAAATAAAAGAAATTATTAACATGATATATATATATATATATATATATATATATATATATATATATATATATATATATATATATATATATATATATGTCACAAAAAAATTTTAGCACTAAAATCACTCAATTTGAATTCTATATAAGGGAGATATGGTCAGATTAGTAAGCATTGGTAAAATACTAGCTAACCAGGGAAAAATATGTTAAGTATGATTATGTGTTTGAATTTTTGGGCATAATCTGTAGAGAATTAAGGAAAATTGTTAACATAATTAATATAGATATATGTTTGACATATCTATTAGCTCTAAAATCACTTAATTTGGAGTCTATATGAGGGAGATATGACTGATTAATGACCAGAGGTCAGAATTAGTCTAGAATCCAGGATGGTAAATATAAGCATTTTTATTTTCAAATTTTTAGGAATCGTTTATAAAGAATCTAAAGAAATGATACAAATAAAGTTGTAGATAAATGTCTTATATTTGTATAGGCTTTGGAAGCACCTCAATTGGAGTTCTTATGAGGGAGATATTATTGAATAAGTGAGGAAAGGACACAGAACACGGCCTGGTCGTGGTCTAGATTACTTCAGCATAGGTAGGCCATGTTCATGGTTGTTTTTTAATACGTTTGAAGTATTTTTCAAGATGGTCATGTCCTAAAATAGGGCCAGGCCATGTTAGGAGCTAGTAAATCTTATTTTCATCATTTTCAACCTTAAATGAACCTCATTAAGTATAGAGTAATAATAGAAACCAAATTGGAGAAGAATGCCCTATAAAATTTGTGGGAACATGTGTTGAAAATGATATACATAGGAGAAAAGTAATTAGAAGACAAGCAAAAAGAAAATTAAAAGATGAAAATAATATTTAAGAAAGAAGAAGAATCTTATAAATGACAATAATAAATAACTAGTGTATGCCTTAGCATTGCCATTGCATAAACTCCTTATCATCTTAAGTGTGTAATTTTGACATGGAAATATTTTATAAAGTGATATTCAAAAATGGTTATGATCATGACATGATTGCATTTTACCAATGATTTTTGGTAATGATTATGCTTTGATGATAAATAATGGTATGTGAGTATAATGAACATACTTATTATTAAAATCATATTTTTGGCTATTAATGTGAAAAGGAAAGAAAAGAGACGAGTACAGTCACATGGCGGTCCGTGTGGTGCACCAATAGGGGATGCCCTACTCACGGCTACGACAATGATAATGAGAAAAGAAAGAGAAAGTGTGCCATGTCGGACAGAGTGAGAAAAGCCTGTACTAGAGAGTAGAAAGTAATCACCCTGATTGAGGTAGGTTAATATGAAAATAAGTTGATAGTCATCATATGATATTCTAAAAATAGTTATTCATGTCAAACATGTCATTATTGCACGATTTCATGTGCATAGATAAAGTGCATTCATGTGACTTAAGATATTTGCTATAGCTTATACAGATGAACATGACATGATGAGTTATATTGATGATAATTATGATTTATTGTTGAACCTACTGGGATTTAATTCTTACTATATTTTCATATCATGTTTAAAAGACTAAATATGCATATATTCTCTATGACTAGCTTTTAGCGTACATTGGGTCGAGTTAGCTAAGATCCCGGTGAAGGTGCAACCATCCGTATCTATATTCTTGGAACTGGTCAATATCGATGAATAAGATTTAGACATATATATCTTTGATTTTTGTATGTATGTTTTTAATTAATGATGTCTATGTGAATCCAAAATTGTATTAGTGTTAATTGTATACCATAAACCTTAATTATGCTTGATTAATTTAATTGAATATTATTATGAGTTAAATAGTTAGAAGTAAAGAGGTAATGACTTCATGGGATTTTACAAATATATATATATATATATATATATGTAAAAAAATAGAGTTGTTACATAGGACATTCCTTACTGGTGCACCATACGGACCGCCATGTGACCATGCTCATCTATTTTCTTTTATTTTCATATTAATAGCCAAAAATATGATTTCAATAACAAATATGCCCATTATGCCCACATGTAACAATTGCTCATCAATGTATAATCATTTCAAAAGTCATTTTAATAAAACATCATCATGCCAAAAATCATATACTTAGGATGGTAAAGAAGTCATGCAATGGAAATGGCTAGGGCATAGACTAAGCCTTTATTATTTTCATTTATAAGATTCTTCTTCTTTCTTAAATATTATTTTACCTCTTTATTTACTTTATTTTTGGCCTCTAGTCACTTTCCTTCTTAAATTAGTTTTAACATATGCTTTTGTTCCTAAAATCGCCTCTTTTACCTATGATCTTTATACATTAGTTTTCATCAAATTTTGTCACAAGGATTTTAATAACTCTTTTTTATTGAAAATTACTATTTCTTTAAGAATTAAGGCCCAAAATGAATTTTGAATTTCTGGGCCTAGACCTCTTGTCACTCTTTCGTCTATATTGCCTTCACTTGAACTCTAAATTAAGTTATTCCAAATCCTATGGAAAGATAAGACCATGGTCTAAAACTTTATTGTTAAATGTTTTAGTAAAAGCTTAAGAAATATTGTTGTTATTACTCCTTCAAATTCACTGTTATGGACTCCAAATTAAGTTATTTCAGTGGCTAAAATTCAATGAAACCTATATCTAGATTTTTAAAGTTAACCATTTCTTTTAATTCCTTACATATTGCTTCCATAAATTTGAAAATAAAAGTTTTCCTAGTTACTCCAAATTCCAGCTTTCTTAGCCTTTCCTAAAGTTCTATTTCCCTCTTTTATTAAGTCCTCTTTCATTTTCTTCCAAATTTCCACCTAACCATAAGGTTTCTCATTGCAACCTTTTAATTAGATTCCTTACTTAATTTAACATATTCCATCATCCAATTCTCAAGGAAAAACATAATCAAATCATGCATCGTTAAGGGTGTTTTTCAACAGAAAGTTCTTATGGTCTTCTTCTAGGTGTTTAAGGCCATCCTTATTTTATAAACCTAACCATCCTTCCCTTAATTTTTACCACATTCAAATATACATAACAGCAACACAAAACCCTTAAAATTTTGCCACCCATAGCCATACCCATGCAGAAATTTCCATATGAACCTAAGATTTCAAACATCCATTACATGCAAGATCCATATGTAACATGATATAGAAACATCCATGGTCAATCATCAAAGTATAAATTTAGTACAAATATCATCAAAGTCCTAGGATCAAAGTCCCAAATAATGTTACAAAATTTCAATGTTCTTTCAAAAGAATTTATTGTTAAACCTACGTACAAATCTCCCTAACTCACTTAGTGAGTTCCCTTTCTTGTTTTCCCTTTAGAGGAAATGGTGAGATTCTTCCCTCTCCTACGCTTTTCCAGCTGCTTGAATAAGAAAAGGAGGGTAAGTTTTAAACCCTAAGGTTGAAGAGAAAAGATGGATTCAAGTAGAGGTTAACCTAACATACCTTGAGCACTTAGTCCTCTAGACTTCTTCTTCCTTCCTCTCTTCTCCTCTCTTTCTCTCTTTTCTTCCTTCTACCTTGCTTCTATTTTTCCCTGTCCCTCACTTGGCCAAAATTATCATGTACAAAGGATGGTTTTTCCTTAAAACTTTCAATTGGTTAACCCCTCATAATCATGGTTCTCTTGCTTACTTGTGAGGCATTCCATAATGTCATCATTAGGTTCCATAGGGTTGCTTCTTAGGGGAGGCAACATCTTGGTCTGTTCTTCCTCCCTCCTGGCTAAAATATGCATAGTAAAATGGGGGATTAGGTGTTTGAAATTCATGGTAAGATGGGCTTAAGACAAGTGGTAGGATCTCCTTAAGTTTTGGGATTCATTTCCCTTTTTTTTTGGCTCACTCAAAGGCTTATTAAATTCATTTTTAGGTGGCAAATTTCTAGCCCTTCCTTTCCTCCTTGCTTGGCCAAAATTATATGTGTAGGGTGAGGACAATTGTTCCTCATAGCCATGTGACAAAAATGGTTGCTTATGAAGCACTCATGTAATAGTATTTTCCTAACTTGTTGGAGTTGCCAAATCTTACCTATTGTACATTCTATGATAAGTAATCATTGCTTATTATTATACTACTATTACATCACATGGCTTCCTTTTTTGCTCTTGAATTTGGGCTCCTTCTTGCCTTGGTCGAAACTCCCATCCAAAATGGTGGGCTTGTCCATACTTTCATGGCTTTTAGGCTGTTAGCTCAACCTCTCCATCCTAATCTAAGCTTATGTGATGTTTCTCACTTGGGCCATCCATATGGCTTGTCAAACACTTATGTGAGGTGAAAAACTCTACATGAAGTTTCTATTGATGGAAGCCCAAATGTATAGGGTGAGGTGTTAAACTTAGGAATTATAGTTCTTAAATTAAGAAATATCCTCTAATCCAATCTTCTTGAAATTTCAAGACCTTTACTTCCAAAAATTTATTTTCCTTACCCAAGAATTTCGCCTTTCTGTAAGATGTTATTTATAATTTTTCCTCTTATGTTTTCTCCCTTTTTTCTATTCCCTTAATGTTAGAAAACTTTTCTATACATACACATAAGGTGAATAATTTACGAGACTTATATTCTTTTAGATTTCTATCAAAATTATTTATTAAGTCTTTATTCTTCTCTTATTTTCTTAATTAAATATTTATGTGCCTTTGTTAATAAAAGAAAAAGAAAATAAGGATGTTACATTTCTTTCCCCCTAAAAGAAATTTTGTTGTCAAAATTTCAGAAATTACCTTATAATAATAATTACAGATATTTATTCTTCATGACTTCTTCCAGCTTGCAAGTTGCTTCTTCTGAAGTCAAACCTTCTCATACTACCCTTACCAGGGAAATGGTACTATTCCTTAACTATTTCACGTCGATGTCCAAGATGGATGTTGGTACAAACTAATACGTTATGTTCTCTTTCACTTGGATTGGTTCATCGCGTACTACATGTAAGGAGTCTGGAAGAAACTTCCAAAGCTGTGATATGTAACATCCCTAATTTTTTTTTATTAATGAAGGCACATAATATTTACTCAAGGAAATAAAATTTATTAAACAATTTTGTTAGATATTTAAGAGAATATAAGCCTTAGAAATTCTTCACCTTATGTGTATGCATAGAAAATGTTTCTAACATTAAGGGAGAAAACATACTAAAGAGAATAAGTAAAGAGAGAAAACCTAATAGGAAAAATTAGAAATAACATACTAAAGAGATGCAAAATTCTTAGGTAAGGAAGATAAATTTTTGGAAACAAGTAAAGGTCTTAAAATTTAAAGAAAAAATTGGATTAGGGTAATTTTTCCTAATTGAAGAACTAAAGTTACTAAGTTTAACATATTCACCCATACATTGGATTTTCACCTATGGACACTTTATACAGAGTTTTTCCACTTCACGTAAGTTTCTAGCAAGCCCATTGGATAACCTAAGCAAGAAATAAAACATAGACTTGGACTAGGATATAGAAATTGGACCGATAGCCCAAAAATTATGAAAATGTGTCCAAGCCCTCCAAGAAAGGAAGAATTTTATCCAAAGCAAAGGAAATGGGTAGGAATAAGCCCAAATCTAAGAGGAAAAATAAAATAAAATAAATCATGTGATAATATAATAAAGATTAGGTTACATGGCTTTAAGACAAAAATTTAGCAAGTGGTATGATAATACAAGGCTTTAGGACAAAACATCTATATCCTACACTCATAATTTTAGCAAGTGGTATGATAATACATGGCATTAGGACAAAACATTCCTATCCTACACAAATAATTTCAACCAAATAATGGAGATTCAAGGGCTAGAAATTTGCCACCTAAAAAGGCAAACCGATCATACTTGATTAAGACAAAAGAAAAAGGAAATGAATCCCTAAATCAAAGGGACCTTGTCCCTTATCTTAAAAACATATTGTCATAATTTTCAAAATACAAATCTCCTTTTGCTATGCATATCTTGACTAAGGAGGAGGAAGACAAGAACATAAGTTGTTTGTTTTCCAAAAATTTAACCAAGTGTATCCTAATTGTGATAAGGTAGACCCATGATCATGAAAGGTGAATTATTTGGTGGTCTATTTAAGCAAAACCCACCCCTATAACATTTTAATTTCGTCCAAGAAAGGGAGAGGGAAAAATAGAAGTAAGGTAGAGTGAAGAAAGAAGAGAAAGAGAGGAGAAGAAAGGAAGGAAGAAGAAAGAGAAGTCTAGAAGGCTAAGTACTCAAGGTAAGTTAGCTTAATCTCTACTTGAATCCATTTTTCTTCTTCATCCTTGGGGTTCAAAAACTCACCCTCCTTCTCTTATTTAAGTTGCTAGAAAATCTAAAGGAAAGGAGGAATCTTGCTACTTCTTTCAAGAGGAAACAAGAAAACAAATTCACTAAGTAAGTTAGGGAGATTCATAGGTAAGTTTAACAGTATTTCTTTTTGAAGAAAATTTTCAAAACTTATAATATTTATATGAGATTTTGATCTTAGGACTTTGATAATTGGTCATGGATGTTGCTATATCATGTTACATATTATGTATGTTTGAATGCTTAGGCTGGTGTAGATAGTTTTGCAGAGATATGGCTATGGGTGGCAAAACTTTAAGCTTCTATTTTTAAAATGTTGGGAAGCATCGGTAAGGAATTAAAACAAATACTTAACATGAAAAATGTAGATCTATGTCTCACGGATTTTTGGCCAATGAAATCAATCAATTTAGAGTCCATATGAGGTAGATATGTTCCGATTAGTAAGCAGTGGTCGGAAAATGGTTAATCTGGGAAGAATATGTTAGGATAGCTTCTGTGTTTTAATTTCTGGGAACATGCTGTAGGGAATTAAAATACATGGTTAACATAAGAATTATATATATATGTGTCATGGATTTTTAGCCACTAGAATCACTCAATTTGGAGTCCGTATAAGGCAGATATGGTCTGATTAGTTTGCAGTGGTGAGAAATTGGTTAATCAGGGAAGAATATTTTAGGATAGTTTCAGTGTTTTAATATTTGGGAAAATTCTGTAGGCAATTAAAATAAATGGTTAACATAAGAATTATAGATATATGTGTCACAGATTTTTATCCACTGGAATCGCTTAATTTGGAATTCGTATGAGGGAGATATGTATAGATTAGTAGGTAGAGGTTAGAACATACCTGACAAGAAATAACATGTACTTTGAGGGAGTAATATCACCTTGATTTCTTAATATTTCGCTAAATTATTCAACATAATAGTTTTAGATAAGTGTTTTATCTTCAAATGGACACCAAGAACACCTACATCGGAGTTATTTTGAGGGAGTTATGCTTTGATTAGTAAGAGAAGGTCAGATAGGATAAAACCCTGCATCAAGAAAATATAGAAATAAAATTAATATTTAAAAAAGAAGAAGAATCTTATAAATAAAAATAATAAATGACTAGTATATGCCATAGCTATTGCCATTGTATGAACTTCTTACCATCTTAAGTGTGAAATTTTGATATAGAAATATTTTATAAATTGATATTTGAAATGGTTATGTTCATGGCATGATTACCAATGATTTTTGGTAATAATTATATTTTGATGAACATACTTGTTATTGAAAGCATATTTTTGGCTATTATTGTGAAAAGAAAAGAAATGAGCACGGTCACATGGCAATCCGTGTGGTGCACCAGTAGGGGACGCCCTACCAATGGTTATGATTATGTTAATGAGAAAAGAAAGAGAAAGTGTGCCATGTCGGATGGAGCGAGAAAAGCCCATACCGGAGAGTAGAAAATACTCACCCTGACTAGGGTAGCTTGATATGAGAATAAATTGATAGTCATCATATGATATTCTGCAAATAGTTAATTCTATCATACATGTCATTACTGTACGATTTTCATGTGCATAGATTAAGTGCATCAATGTAACCAAAGATATTTGCTGTAGTTTATACAGATGAACATTACGTGATGAGCTATATTAATGATGATTTATTGTTGAACTTACTAGTATTTAATTCTCACTATTTTTTCATATCATGTTCAGAAAATTAATTATGCAGCTATTCTCTATGACTCTTATTATTGATGTACGATGGATCAAGCTGCCCTACCTTGGGCAAGTACCGGTTATATCAGATATATCTGTTGTAGACATAACTGAGATTTCGGTGGAGGTGCCGCCACCTGCACCAGTGTCCCCAGAAGTGGTCTACGTAGATGATTAGGGCTAATATGTATTTGTTAGACTTTTGTACGGATGTTTGTAAAATAATAATGTGTATGTGAACTCAGTGTTGTATAAACTAAATAAATGTTATTTTGAGTTAAGTTGTAAAGAGGTAATAACTTCATGGATTTTTACAAATATAAAAAAAATTGTTACTTAGATGGAGTTGTTACATGATAGATGGAAGACATTATGCATGTTGGACAAATTATGTGGGAGGGTGACTTGATATGTTGACATCCCAACTTTCTTTAAAATTTGGTAGGGTCTTAGAAATCACAAACTGAACTTCCCTGTCTTGAGGGATCTACTAACTTCAATAGTAGAGAAAACATTAAAAAATACATGGTCTGATTGCTCAAACTCCAAGAGTCTATGTCTCCTATCATAATAGCTTTTTTGTCGACTCTAAGCTATAAGTATTTTATCTCGAACCATTCTAATCTATTTGGTGGTTTATTAAACAAGATCAGGACCAAGCAAGTTCTTTTCGCCTACTTTAAATCGACATAGTGGAGATTGGCATTTCCTACCTATAGTGCTTCGTATGGGGCCATACTGAAGTGATAGCTATTATTATAAGCAAACTCTACTAAAGGTAGGTATTTATCCCATCATTTTCATTGCTCTATCACATAGGCCCTCAATATATCTTTTAGGTTTTGAATGGTCTGTTCTATTTGCTCATCAGCTTGAGGATGGTAGGTAGTATTGAACCATAAATGTGTTCCAAAACCTTCTTGCAACGCCTTCTAAAACCTCGACATGAACCTTGGGTTTCTATCAAAAATGATGTTTAAGGAAATTTCATGTAATATAACTATCTCCTAGACATGCAACTAAACCAATTTGTCTAGTGAATAAGTAATCCTTATGACCTAGGTAGGGTCATGTTCAGCTAAAGTTTTAGGTAAGCCTACTACAAAGTCCATTGAAATACTATCCCATTTCCATTAGAGGATCTTAAGAGGTTGCAGAAATCTTGCTGACTTTTAATGCTCAACCTTCACTTTCTAACAAATTAAATATTTCACCACAAACTCAGTAATGTCCTTTTCATCCCTGGCCACCAATACATCCTCTTTAAGTCATGGTACATCTTAGTGGATCTGAGATGGACTGTGTATGGTGGATACTGTCATGGGCACACCAAATATACTACCTTACCTCTCAAACTAACTTGTAGTAGTGGGAGTCAGGGTCGATCACAGAGACTGGTATTACCTTTTCTAAATCAAATAAAAAGGGGTTTGAATAATGAAAGTAAAATAATAAAGTAAAACAGAATGACTGCAATTAAAAGAGAGTGATTAAAGATAAAAGTGTTGGTTTTGGTTAATATCCATCATCAAGGAATCTCGTTGATAATTGGCAACATAATCAATCTTTAATTGAATATCTATCATTGGGATTCTATCCTTGCTCCTCCTTAAGTTTAGTAATTAATGATGATCACCTCAATTAACCCTAATTAAAAATTAATCCTTTATCACATCGGTAAAGTATAACTTATCAATTGTATGAAGAATTGAAGAAACTAATAGAGCTAAATCAACATAGACACATCGGGTATATTTACTTTAGTTAATTATTCACCATAGGTTTAATAATTTATAATCCAAAATTATTAATCCTATTTGCTTCTTGAATTATAATAATGAAAACTTTGTTTGAAATATAATTCAATAGTAGATTAAGACAAGAATATAGTAGTAGGCCTCTTAGCAATTATATGAATAATGACTGAAAAGAAAAGACCAGATGAATAATCAATACTCAATTAAGATTGAAGTAATAAAATCAAATTTAAATCTCACAATGCATGAAGATTCCTTGAGATTTCAATATTCCTCTACCAACAAAAAGAAAACTAGCCACGCAGGGCCATAAGAAAACCTAGAGAAGAAGAAAAAGAAACTTAAGAAATTGATCATTCGATCCTTGGATGGATTGGATCCTTAATTGGATCTCCCCTTTTCATGCTTGTTTTCCCCCTTATTTGTAGGATGGGAGAGTTCTAATGAAGTAGGATTGATTCTAAGTTGGTTCTTGGGATTTTGGGCTTCATTTAGAGTCAAAATAACCTACAAAATTGCACTTTTACTTTCTACAGCGTCGGTGGGTGCCGCGACATCCATATATACCGCTGTGGCACCCATGTTTCTAGGCAATGAGCATTACGACGCTCTATTGCTAAAAGTCCATAACATATTAGGTGCGCCAACACCATGGTGCTAACTTTAGGCACCGTAATCCTATGATTTCTTCAGAATCTAGAAAAAGTGGTCAACATGAAAATTGTGGTTATTAGGAAGAACTTATTGAATCCAACGTTTAGGCTCATAATAAATTAAAAGTTGCTCCTGCTACTTAGCTTAGAGCCTTGAGCATTGTACAGGAATGTAATGTTGGAGTAACACATTACCTTATGGGTGGAATTGCCATAATATAGTTATCTTTCTTAGCAAGAATTATTGCAATAGGATAATGGCTAGGAGGATTTGAATATGGCATTAAGATTTCCAAGGATTAGCTCAAGACCCCACTACTCACCGTATTTTGTTTGGTATTGCTACTGCACTTGACTTTGAGAGTCATGATGATATTACTGAGGAACGTCTTTATCAGAATATTTTTTCTTCTCATTTCAAGCAATTAGCAATAATTATTTTGTATACTTCTGGGAATTTGTTTCATGTAACTTGGCAAGGAAATTTTGAACCTGTGGCTTATCTTTCTATAGCTACTAAAATCACCTTAATCGAAGCTAAAATGAGGGATATATACCTTAATAAGAGACCAAAGGTTATGATTCATCCTACTGCATTGTGATTATGAATTTCAAGCCCTGTAACGCTCTAAAATCTCCTAAATTCAACAAAGTGCTCATCAGAAAAGTTATAGATAATTGTTTTATATTTTCACAGCCACTTGAATCACTTTGATTAGTGTTCATATGTGGGAGATATGTTCTCATTAGTGCCAAAATATATGGAATCACTACAATTCAACATTGTTCCTTGAATTTCTTATCTTTTGTTCCTCTTTTATTCTTCCTTTGGTCCTACAACACAAAAAAAAAAAGCTAATTCTTAATCAAATTTTACTTAAATCAACCAAAAATTAAGTTTAAAGGTATTAAAATCATGCCTAATTATGAACACATCATTGTACATTCTCTAATGTACCTCATGTAGGATCTTAGTCCTTAACTCCCGTTCTTGAGGGACACAAACCATTCCTTGATACATTATTACTTTATTTTCCTAGATAGAAAAATTATCTTGATCTTTGTGACCTTGTAGGTATTGGTCGTGAGCCTGAGCCTATTTAATCTGAGCTCTAAGGTCGCATTCTATACTCAACCCACTGATAATTAGCTTCTTTGAGGTAAAAGTAGTGGCTAGCTTCAAATGTGAAAACTTCTCTAGCATTTACAACTCATACACCATCATTTGACCCATGTAAAGAGATGTCTTACTCAAGGTATCAGCTACAACATTCGTCTTTCCTAGATGATACTTTATCTTAAACTTGTAATAATTGAGGAGTTCTACCCATCTCTGTTGCCTCATATTTAACTCCTTCTGATCAAAGAGATACTTAAAACTCTTGTGATCACTGTATACTACAAATATTGCTCCATATAAGTAGTGTCGCCAAATATTTAAGGCAAACACAACCACCGCCAATTCAAGATCTTGGGTTGATAATTTCCTTCATGGGGTCTCAGTTGCCTAAAGGCATAAGCAACTACTCTTTTGTCTTGCATAAGTACACACCTTAGCCCTTTCTTTGAAGCGTCACTATACACTTCAAAATATCCAGCGAGGTTCGGAATAAATAAGGCAAGAGGAATGGTCAATCTTGTCTTAAGCTCTTGGAAACTAACTTCACACTGATCAGTCTATTTAAAAGGACTTCTCTTCCTAGTCAATATAGTCAGTGGCAGGACTATATGAGAGAAGCTTTGTATAAACCTCTTGTAGTATCCTTCTAAACCCAAGAAACTTCTTACTTTTACAACCATCTTAGGTTTTTCCCACCAAATTACTACTTCCATCTTGCTAGGGTCTATGGCTACTCCTTTATTGGAGATGACATGTTTGAGAAACTTCAATTCTTTTAGCCAAAATTCACATTTCTCCAATTTGGCATACAAATTTTTCTCTTTCAACACTTATAGCACTATTCAGAGATGTTGTTTGTGTTCTTCCTCATTCTTAGAATATACTAAGATGATGTTAATGAAAACTACCCTAAATTGATCTAGGTAAGATCAAAAAATACGATTCATATAATCTATGAAAATTGCAGGTGTATTCGTCAACTCGAAAGGCATTACGAGAAATTCATAGTGCCTATACCTGGTCCTTACTATTTTTTTTAGTACATCTTCCTCCTTGATTTTGATATGATGATATCCTGACCTCAAGTCAATCTTAGAAAACACAGAGTCTCCCCTTAATTGATCCTATAAGTCATCTATCTTTGGGATAAGGTATTTGTTCTTAACAGTCACCTTATTCAACTGTTTATAGTCTATGCATAGTCTCAGGCTCCCGTCTTTCTTAACAAAGAGTATGAGAGCTCCCTAAGGTGATAAACTTAGTCTAATAAATTGTTTGTCTAATAGTTCCTCTAGCTATTTCTTGACTTCCTATAGTTCCATCAACGCCGTTCTATAGGGTACAATGTGTAATCTTCCGTAATTGTTAAATAATAATGTTTTGCTATAAACAAATATATATTTTATTTTAAATGATTATATTTTGCTAAAAGTACATACGCTTTTAATTAAAATGATTTTGTTTTGCTTAAAATAATTATATTTGGCTTTAAATAAATTTTTATTTTATTTTAATAAATTTCTTTCTTTTAACATGCATGAAGTTATTTTATATTATGATTTTTTTATCAAAAGTTTTATTAAGAAAAATCATGATTTAAGAGTTTAACTAAAGTTTTGCAAGAATATAAATTTTTAGAAAATTTTGGTATAATATAAGATAAAAAAAAATATTATTATGTATATATATATAATAATAATAATAATAAATTTCAACTATTCAATAATTAAATAATTAAAAAAAGAAAGAAAAAGGGGAGAGATCCAATAAATCTCCTAAATCTTCATAAATCGAATGAATAGTGATGAATAATACTTTCTCTCTCCTCATTTTTTTTCTCTCTAGATCTAAAGTACCTTCGAGCCTCCGATCTCAAAACTAAGGATACCACTGGATTCAGGATGAAGAGTACTACAATATTAGCTGAACAAATTTTCAAATTGGCTGAAGAATCAACGTAGAACAGAAAGTAGAAAATCTCAGAAAATGTAAACTCTAAAACTCCTATTTATAGACTTTAAATTGAAAATCTGACACCGTGGATAGATTCATGAGATAGATAAACCTTAGGATATGAAATTTTTTGGCCATCTGACAACTTTTTGTGCGTCGTGAACAGTAAATTCGGCAGGGATAAATAGTTATTTTCGACGGTACCGTAAATAGTACACATGAGTTGACTAGTGTTGACCAAGCTCTCATAGGCAAAATTTCACAATTCCAGAGTCATTTCTTAGGTTTTGGACCCTTCGGACTCATTTTTTAGGTCCATTTGATTAGATTTGGCTTGGAAAAATACATTTGGGCCTGTCCAACTTGGAGCCCTAACCCTATTAGTAGATAATTCTTTCTATGACTTACCCCATCCTCTTCTTGAGCTTAAAATGTATAATTGATTATGTTTACAAATTATTTATGCTATCATAAGTTTCCAAAATGTGTTAAAATATTTGTTTTACTTACGAACTGCACATAGTTCAAGAAGAGTATGGATTTGTAAATAGACTTTGAAACTTATTGAATATGTGATTCTAAATATATTTATCATTATTTGGTAAAGTGAATATTATGTGCATGAGGCATTGATTTATAAAACTATAAAGTTGCTGATTATGATTGAATGGCAAGCGTAAAGCTCATGGCGAGTTGCTTGATAATTATACATTGCATTTGATGAATATGTATTTATATATATATATATATGGATGAATATCGACAGGTTGAATGGCTTGTGACGGTACTGAGTGGGGGACGCCCTATTAGCCTTAGTGAGCTAGGGAAGGCCAGTCCAATCAGGTGACAGTGGGAATGTGAGGAGGCAGATGGGTGATGAATTCACATTCCCTGATCACTTATTGTGACTGTAGTCGATTGGTCACTATACGTATAAAATATAAGTGAATTGAGTGTATTGAGAGCTGTAACATGCTTAAGCATGATGTAAAATGAGTGGATTTTTAGTGCACATATAGTATGTTAATTATGCATAAACAAAAGCTATGCCATTATCTCAAAAGCATAATATTTTACTATAACTTATACAGTTGATCATAACATCATCCCTTGCTATGTGTTTGGGAATATTTGATCGTTTTGATATGGGATCCTCCTAATGTTTTTATGTGAAATATTTTAATGCATAACAATATTTGTTTAATGTTAAATATGGTTTTGGATATCTGAATATCCTTTAATTTGAGAATGTTTAAAATGCGAGTCCCATATGGATGTACTTCTGAACTATATTTTCTATATGACAAATTTTAAAATGAGTACATCCATATGCTAACCTAAGAGGTTATAGGAAGTATTATTTGCTCACTAAGTTGTCAAATTCACTACACGATATTTTCACATTTTTCATATAAGAATACACAGTCTCATCCTATATACAGGTGATTAGTTAGGTGATATATTCTCTAGGTGACTCTACATTGCTTCCAATGCTCACAATTTTTGAATTATGCTGTGTTTGTATTCTAGATTGTTCTCTGAACACCACAATTAGGATCCCTGCTTCTGTTGTTACTTTGACATTTATAACTTGGTCTGTATAATGTGTATACATGAGAGAATCTATATGTATCTATTTCCATGTTAAAGAATATTGTTATGAATGTTATGGAAAATATCTGATTAAAAAAATGTTTTATTTTTTTACGTGCCCATAAATTGGGGCCGTTACAAGTTGGTATCAGAGAATTAGGTTTTCCTATTGCTATCAGAGCAAAGGATTCTTTAGTAGGACTTTTAGGATGGATATGAGCCAAACATAATTATACTTTAGGTGCTATTGAGGGATTCTATAGGGTTTCAATTTCCTTTCTATTGCAAGTTGCTAAATTTTCTAGTATAAGATTGATTGAATGTTGTGACATCTTAAAAAATATCTATGGGTCAACTTTTGCTTGAAAGTTAAAAAGATAGGCATGCCAAAAATTTAATGAGACAGATACCAAATATGATGGTGCCTGAATGTTATATCTGCTTTACCCTGTTGTCTAGATGTGGTAAACTTTGATGTGATATTCAGAATGGATTGATTGACATCATGCCATCCCATTTTGGAATGTCATCTCAAGGTGATTAAATTCAATATTCTTGAAGAATTTCATTTCTTTTATACAAGAGATGGTAGTGAGGTACCCAATAATTTAATTTCAACTTTAGCAGTCCATAAATCATTACAAAAAGGTGCCAAGGATATTTGGCAGTGATGAAAAATGTTGATATAAAGTATATCAGTGTAAATCAAGTTCCAGTGGTTAAGGAATCTCCTTATGTGTTCCTAGAAGAATTGCCAAGATTACCCCCGAAAAGTAAACTAGAATTTGGTATCGATTAACTTCTTAAAACCCAACTGATATTTATATATTCATATAGAATGGCACTCACTAAATTTAAAGAACTGAAAAAAAATTAGTTACAAGACTTGTTAGAGAAGGGATTTTTACGCTCTAGGACTCTAATTAAAGTGCTCTAATTCTATTTGTGAAAAAGAAAGATGGATCGCTGCGATTGTGCATAGATTACAGACAGTTGAATAAGGTAGCAATGGGTAATAAATACCTATTACCTTGTATTGATTATTTGTTTGACCAACTATAGTGTGGTCAATATTTTTTAAAAAATTGATTTGAGATTTGGGTATCATCAATTGAGGATAAGGGAAGATGATATTTTAAAAAAAATTACTTTTAGGACTTGGTATGGGTATTATAAGTTCTTAGTAAGGACATTTGGTTTGATAAATGCCCCAGTTGCATTCATGGACTTGATAAATATAGTATTTAAATCATCCTTGGATCAATTTATTATTTTTATTGATGATATACTAGAATATTCCAAGAGTTCAGAGGATCATAAGCAACATTTAAAGATAGTTTTACAAACTCTAAGGGAGTATGTTTGGCAATGATGGTATCCAAATAGACCCTAAGAAAGTAAAAGTGATACAGCAATGGCTATGTTCTACTACAGTTAAGATGAAGATCCAAGTCTAATTTGTACTTTCTTTGGTTGTTTGTTGTCCTATCTATTTGAGCTGTATTTGGATCAAGTATATGAATATATGCTTGTAAAGCATCAATCAACTCCTCTACATTTGAAGCCGAGATGAGAATTCGTCGTACTGAGTGTAAGATAAACTTTTATTCTACAGTTTGATCAAGAGAAGACAACAAACCATCAAAGAATTGATTAACATTTAACAAACCTATCGGTTTGTGATGCATATTTAGTTGTGCCTAATAGACTATTTAGAAAGTCTCCTATAAAGTACCAAAACCACCTGGTAAGGCAATAAAGGCATCAATATTGCTCATGCACTTATGCATAGAAGCTGTAACATCCCTAATTTCGTTTCTTTTATTAGTAGATGTACATAAATATTTAAGGAAATAAAACTTATTAAACAATTCTTTTTGATATCTAAGAAAATATAAGCCTTAGAAATTATTCACCTTATGTGTATGCATAGAAAATGTTTCTAACATTAACAGAATAGGTAAAGAGAGAAAACCTAATCGGAAAAATTAGAAATAACACCTAAAGGGAGGCGAAATTCTAAGGTAAGGAAGATAAAAATTTTTGAAAGTAAGTAGAGATCTTAAAAGTTCAAGAAGATTGAATTAGGGTAATTTTTCCTAATTCAAGAGTTAGAGTTACTAAGTTTAACATCTTCAACCATCCATTGGGCCTTCACCTATTGACACTCCATAGAGTTTGTTCTTATACTTCACATGAGTTTCTAGCAAGCCAATTGGATAGCCCAAGCAAGCGATATAGCATAGATTTGGACTAGGATATAGAAATTGGATTGATAGGCCAAAAATCATTAAAATGTGATAACTTCAATTTACTGCAACTTTTATATGCTTTCCGAGTGTGTTTATTGTGTTGTTTTGATTATTAAGCACTCTTATTCCCTGATCTAACTGAATGTGATGACTCCCTTAGATGCAATATCATCCACCCTGTGTGCTGTAGCAATGTAGTGTGCATATGTGGCAATCTTGGCAGCGAACCAAGTGATATTGAGTGAAGCTGGCCCTTTTTTCCTGCAAGGCACTGATTCTGTTTGATATGGCGCAGGTGGCAGGGGAGCAGAGCTGCGCAGAACGTGCAACCACCACCTAGCAGGAGAAAGCAAGAAGCTGACACTATAGGCTGCTGGTTGGGTTGGTACAGAATTGCCTCCACTACTGAAAGTAGAGAGGATAAAGCTGCACGCAGAGATGTTGGTTGCAGAGCAGGGAGACTATCAGCAAATCAGGACATTTTACTGGGACCGCAAGGCCTGTCTATAAAAGGTCAGAAAGCAGAAACCAAAAAAAGGACGAACGGGGGGAGAAAAAGGAAGGAAATACACAGAGAGAAAACCGGAGAGTCTCTAACGAGAGAGGGTCACGTGAAACACCTCAGCCGAGGGCGCATTGTTACTTGCATGGTGAAGCATTTGAGCGAGAAGGGATCTGCAGCTCCAGAACCCCTTGACCTCTGTTGTATTTTTCTAGTTTAGCAGGAAACTACATTTGTGGTTTATTTATTTTAAGTGCATTACTTGGGATGAATTCCTATATCACTCTGATGTCTGTAACCAGTGTAGTTATGAGGCTGGGCTAGTTTCCAGCTAGGGTTGTAGAAGGGTTGTAATGAACACATGCACATTTTGAGTTATTAACAAATTGCTGTAGGATTGCTGAACATTCGACTATGCGTTTAGTTTAATTCCTCCTGATAATGGAAGTTTAATAGAGGGAGATGAAGGCCAATATTCACTTGGAAGGGTAATGGAAGTTGGAAAAGAGTTGAATGTATGGGGTCAGTTGATATAGGGATATATGGCTACCACATTAGCCTAAAAGTAGGAGATTCACGCATAATTTAGGGGTGAGGATTGATGCAGGTATGTGTGTCTAACCCCTAGAATTGCAAGGAATGGAAGTCTGGAAAGGCCCCATTAAAGACTTAACTTGGCATTGAGAAAATTGCTGCAACATTTCTTAGAGCAAATATGAGTGCAGTAGTTCATGGCAACCCTGAAGTAACCCTAGACCACCTAATATCATTCTCTTTTGCTCCCTAGTACTCCTCAACTTAGTTATAGTTATATTCATTCAATCTACCTTTATTCTAATCTTGTGAGCCATCTTATTTTTGCTACAACATTTCACATGGCAAAAGTCTCTATAATAGTTTTAGTTCACTCCTCATGGGACGATACTCACTCATCACTTTATTACTTGGTCACGACACGTGCACTTGTGTTCGGACACTGCATTCATCTTTGCATGCAACCAACAAGTTTTTGGTGCCATTGCCGGGGATTGTCAACTTAAAAATTGTTCTTAGTTACTTGACTATGTGAAGTGTTTTTAGTTACATCTATTATTCACTCTGGTGTCTTGTTGAACAAGTAACGCAGTGCATGAGCCGGGCTTACAGAGAACTTCTGCCTCTAGATCCAGAGATGGAAATAACGCTTTTGAGAAGAAAAAGAGGACAGTTAGGACCTCAGCAGCAGGCATGAATGGCCAATCAGAATGGTGCAGACAACATGGACAATAGAGATAGGGTCTTAAATGCTTATGTTCAACCAAACCTGAATGGGTTGAACCCGAGCATTGTGAGACTAGAGATCGAGGCTCTACATTTTAAGCTCAAGTCAGTAATGTCCCAGATGCTACAAACTGCAGGACAATTTAGTGGAATGCCTACAGAGGACCCTTATCTTCACTTAAGAGTATTCATGGAAGTCACAGATGCTTTCAAAATGAATAGTGTAACAGAAGAAGTGCTCAGGCTAAAGCTGTTCCCGTACTCATTAAGAGATCGAGCAAGAGCGTGGTTGAACTCTCTGCCACCCGACTGGAGCGATTAGGCTGAGAAATTTTTGCTAAAATACTTCCCGCCCACCAAGAATGCCAGATTGAGAAATGGCATCACCTCTTTCCAGCAATTGGAAGGTGAATCATTGTATGAGACCTGGGAGAGGTATAAAGAGCTATTACGGAGATGCCCCCATCACAGAATCCCTTATTGCATTCAGATGGAGACCTTTTACAATGGCCTTAATGCTCAAACCTACACCATAGTGGATGCTGCAGCTAATGGGGCACTATTGTCCAAAACATATAATGAAGCGCACAAGCTGCTTGAAAGGATGGCCAGTAACAACTACCAATGGCCAATGGACAGAGTTTCAACGGGAAAGAAAGCAGCGAGAATGCATGAAGTAAGTGAAGTTACTTCTCTCACAGCCCAGCTAGCTTCACTAGTTAATGTCTTAAAAAGCCAGCAATTGATCCGTCCTCAAGTAGCCAATGCAGTCCAGGAGATTGGACCATCTTGTGTATTGTGCAATAGACCACATCTATTTGAAACTTGTCCCTCAAACCCAGAATCAATGTGCTACGTGGGAAATATGAATCGCAATAACAATCCCTATTCCAACATGTATAACCCAGGATAGAGGCAACACCCCAATTTTTCCTAGAGTAACTATGGTACGGGACAAGGGAGTAACTCTGCTCCACAAAGACCACAGGCCCCCTGGCTTCCATCAGCAAAGACAACAGCCTCAGGAAACCCCCACTTCACTGGAATCCTTGATGAAGGAATATATGTCAAGGAATGATGCTTTAATCCAGAGTCAAGCAGCCTCATTACAGAATCTGGAAACTCAAGTGGGAAAGCTTGCCAATGAACTAAAAAGCAAACCTCCAGGGACACTTCCAAGCAATACTAAAGTCCTTAGGAGAGAAGGGAAAGAGCACTGCAAGGCTATAGCTCTGAGAAGTGGAAAGATGGTGGAGGCACCAAAAGTAAGAGGACAGGACCAGAAAGACTCCACTGTACCCCTGGAGAAGAAGAAAGACAAGCAAAAGCAAGAGGAGGAGGTGAGGGAGGAAGCAACCATCTGTGGAGAAAATGCTGCAGCTATGCGACAGTAAAATTCGACAACTTTACTGCAGCAAGGCATGCAGTAAACTAAGTTACCTCCCCCCTTTCCTCAGAGATTCCAGAAATAGCAGAATGACCAGTAGTTTAGAAGATTCCTAGATGTCTTGAAATAGCTGCACATTAACATTCCTCTGGTGGAAGCACTAGAGCAGATGCCTAATTATGTAAAGTTCATGAAGGACATCCTGACCAAGAAGAGAAGATTTGGTGAGTTTGAGACTATTGCTCTCACAAGAGAATGCAGTGCTGTGCTGCAGAATAAGTTACCACCCAAACTTAAGGATCCAGGCAGTTTCACCATACCTTGTTTTATCGGGAACCGGCATTTTGGCAAGGAACTTTGTGATTTGGGAGAAAGCATCAACCTTATGCCAATGGCCATATTTAAAAAGCTAGGAATTGGAGAAGCAAGGCCTACCACAGTCTCACTGCAACTTGCAGACAGATCCATAGCTCATCCAGAAGGAAAAATCAAGGATGTCCTGGTTAAGCTGGGCAAGTTCATCTTCCCAGAAGACTTTATAATACTGAACTATGAAGTTGATCTAGAGGTACCAATTATTTTGGGCAGACCATTCCTAGCAACAGGGCAGGACATTAATTGATGTTCAAAAAGGGGAATTAACCATGAGAGTCCAGGATGAGCAGGTTACATTCAATGTACTCCAAACCATGAAGTTTGCTAGTAAAGAAGAAGAATGTGCAGTTGTGTCTATGATAGACACATTAGCATCCGAGCAGTTAAAAAAATGCTGCAAGGACCCACCACCAGTAGCATAGACAGACAACTCAGATTCAGAAGGGGAAGACGAGAAAGAATGGGCCTGGATTGATGTCAGTCATGGCATTAGGAAACAGGAGCCAATAAAGGATCCATTATATGTGACCCCACCAGAATCAAGGCTGCTGAAAGCATCAGTGGAAGAACCACCAGTCTTGGAAATGAAAACTCTGCCAACACACCTCAAGTATGCATATTTAGGAGAAACAACCACTCTTCCTGTGGTTATCTCAGCATTTGTGACAGAGGAAAAAGAGGAGAAATTGGTCCTGACATTAAAGAAATTCAGAAGGGCCATTGGTTGGACACTTGCTGATATTAAGGGAATCAGCCCCTCATTTTGCATGGATAATATCCTCTTGGAAAGCAATGAAAGAGGGTCCATAGAACCCCAACGGAGGCTCAACCTGATAATGAAGGAGGTGGTTAAGAAGGAAATTATTAAGTGGCTAGATGCTGGAATTATCTACCCTATATCAAACAGTTCCTGGGTGAGTCCGGTCCAATGTGTTCCTAAGAAAGAGGGTATGACTATGGTGGAAAACGAAAACATTAAGCTTATCCCTACTAAGGTTGTGACTGGCTGGAGGATTTGCATGGATTATCGGAAACTGAACAAAAGCACCAGGAAAGATCATTTTCCCCTGCCATTCATTGATCAAATGTTAGATAGACTTGCAGGAAGAGAATATTATTGTTTCCTAGATGGATATTCAGGGTACAACCAGATTTCTATAGCACCAGAAGATCAGCATAAGACCACATTCACATGTCCTTATGGTACCTTTGCATTTCGAAGAATGTCATTCGAGCTTTGCAATGCTCCAGCAACGTTTCAGCAATGCATGATGGCATTTTTACAGAAATGGCTGAACAGTTTGTGGAAATTTTCATGGATGACTTCTCAGTCTTTGGGGACTCCTTTGACCTATGTTTAGAAAACCTTGCTAAAGTCTTACAACGGTGTGAGGAAACAAACTTGGTGCTGAACTGCGAGAAGTGTCAGTTTATGGTAAAAGAGGAGATTGTACTGGGACATAAAGTTTCTCAAAGAAGACTTGAAGTTGACAAAGCCAAGGTGGAAATCATAGAGAAGCTGCCTCTTCCCACCTCTGTCAAGGGCATCCGAAGCTTCCTAGGTCATGCAGGATTTTATAGGAGGTTCATTAAAGACTTCTCTAAGGTTGCCAAACCTTTATGCAGCTTGCTAGAGAAGGACATAACTTTCTGTTTTGATGAAAGTTGTATGACATCATTTTGCGACCTCAAGAAGAATTGAGTACAGCCCCCGTTATCGTGGCACCAGAATGAACCTCTCCATTTGAGCTAATGTGTGATGCTAGTGAAGCAGGATTGGGAGCTGTCCTCAGGCAGCGTAAAAACAAGCTGTTTCATTCTATATATTATGCAAGAAAAATGCTGCAAGGGGCCCAGCTGAACTACATAGTGATAGAGAAGAAATTGCTTGTAGCAGTTTTCGCCTTTGAAAAATTCAGAGCATATCTGGTAGGAGCAAAAGTGATAGTGCACACAGACCATTCTGCCATCAAACACCTGGTTAGGAAAAAGGATTCCAAGCACAGGCTCATTCGGAGGGTGCTTTTGCTTCAGGAATTCGACCTGGAGATAAGGGATAGAAAGGGAACTGAAAATCAAGTGGCAGACCATCTCTCCAGACTGGAAAGGGACAGCTCAGGAGAACAACTCTACCTCCTGTCCCAAGATAGTGTGCCATGGTATGCTGATTATGTAAATTACCTTGTGAGTGGAATGCTCCCACCAGACTTGACGTTACAACAGAAGAAAAAATTTCTGCATGAGGTGAACTCATATTACTGGGATGAACCATACCTTTACAAGCAATGTGCTGATCAGATGATAAGGAGATGCATACCCAGCGAAGAGATGGAGCAAATCTTGCAACAATGCCATGCTTCCCCTTATGGAGGTCATTTTGGAGGAGTTAGAACTGTAAACAAGGTACTACAGGCCGGGTTCTACTGGCCCTCTCTATTCAAGGACTCCCACTCTTTTGCAAAGCAATGGGACCGGTGTCAGAGGACAGGGAATATATCTCGCAGACATGGAGACATGGAATGCCACTGAACAACATCCTAGAGGTCGAATTATTTGATGTGTGGGGAATAGATTTCATGGGCTCATTCCCTTTGAGTTTTGGGAATCAATACATCCTAGTAGTCGTAGACTATGTCTCAAAGTGGGTGGAAGCAAGTGCATCTCAAACTAATGAGGTAAGGGTGGTGACCAGATTTCTGAAGAGAAACATCTTTACAAGGTTTGGAACCCCTAGAGCCATCATCAACGATGGAGGGACACATTTTTGCAATCGGCAGTTCAGAGCACTACTAACTAAATATGGAGTAAGGCACAAGGTGGCAACACCCTATCATCCACAAACGAGTGGGCAGGCTGAAGTTTCTAACAGAGAGATCAAGAGAATCTTGGAGAAAACAGTAGGCCCCACAAGGAAGGATTGGTCCTCGAGGTTGGATGATGCATTATGGGCCTATAGAACAACCTACAAGACACCACTGGCCATGTGACCATACAAGTTGGTGTTCGGGAAGGCTTGTCATATACCAATAGAGTTAGAGCATCAAGTATATTGGGCAGTGAAAAAGCTAAACTTGAATCTGGAAGCTGCTGGTGAGCAAAGGATGCTGCAGCTTAATGAGATAGATGAATTCCGTGGTCAGGCTTATGAGAATGCCAAGCTATATAAGGAGAAAGCAAAGCAATGGCATGACAAGAAGATACAACCAAGGAACTTCGAAGTGGGACAAAGAATACTACTGTACAACTCCAGGCTGACCTTATTTCCCGGGAAATTGAAATCTTGTTGGTCTGGTCCTTTTCGCATAAGCAAGGTCTTCCCTTTTAGAACTATTGAATTGGAATAAGAAAAGGAAGGGAGGACATTCAGGTTTAATGGACAAAGAGTCAAGCACTATCTGGGAGGTGATGTGGATAGACAGCACACCTCCATCCATCTGTAAGAGGAATGAACAGGATGGAAGTCAGGCTGATAACTCTAAAACAAGCGCTTATAGAAGGCAACCCACGTTTAAATCTGTTGTTGGTTAATTTAGCAGCTTTTAGATAGTTTAATTCGTGAATTTAATCGCATTTGTGTTTGTTACACAGGTGGGGAAACATAGTATTCTGCAGGACAGTTCTCGCTTTGCTGCAGCAAAACTAGGTGGAAGTTAGTCTTTCCTTTGCTGAAGCAAGATTTTGGGCAAGCCACCTCTACTGCAGCAAAATCCTAGGCAAGCCAGTTTTTGTTGCAAAAGTTGCTGCAGCAAATGCGTTCAGCCCTAAGTAAAGGAGTTCCTCAAAAATAAAAATTTTAAAAATAATTTTTTTTTGTCAAAAGAAAAATAGGGGCGGGAAAAATGGCAGAAGACCATAAGTCATGAACCCACGTTCCCCAACCCTCATTACACCTCTGCAACTCCCCCACCCCCTTCACCTTCGAAGATTTCTCTTTCTCTCTCTAGTTCCCCCAACCCCTACAACTCCCTCACCTCCTTCACTCCACAAGACCTCCATTTCTAGCCCCAACATCAACAATGCTGAGGATTAAGACGGTGGCAAGGAAGGCGAGCAAGGTGAAAAAGTTCACCTTCGAGGAGAGCAAGCAGAGACATGATGACGAGCTCCTGCTGCGAGGTTTTTGCACAGAGAAGGGTTTCACTTTCACCGCCATGGAGGATTTAGAACTGCCAATGTACGTTGCCACTGTGGTCAAGCAGAGGGGTTGGGAAGCTTTTTCCAGACACCCACAAACTGCCCTTATCCCTCTAGTACGAGAGTTCTACGCCAACTTTTCGCAGAGCAATGACAAGTGGGTGACAGTTAGGGAGACTAGGGTTCAGTTTAATCAAGCCTCCATTAATAAGGCTTATAATCTGTCGGATGAGGAAGATGAATACGAGGAATATCTACAGGCTCTAACGGACCAAGACTGGGATGCAATGCTCACTCGGGTGTGTATTCTAGGCACCACCTGGGATAAATCCCCACAAGGTTCCACCACCATTAATCGAGTTTCTCTGGTACCTGCAGCAAAGGTGTGGTACCACTTTCTCAAAACTCGGCTCTTGCCTTCCACCCATGGGCAAACAATGAGCCGTGATAGGGTAGCAATGGTTGACGCAATCATCTCCGGCAGACCGCTCAATGTAGGACGAATCATCAGTGGCCAAATGGAAGTATCCGCCAACCGGAGAAAGGGAAGCTTACTCTTCCCATCCCTTATCACTCTTCTGTGCCAGAATAGTCGAGTCCCAATCTCCATTTATGAAGAAAAATTGAAGGAAACCAACCTAAGCACCACAATCACCATCGCTCGGATTTTCCAAGAAAAAGCTGCTGCAAACCCACCCGCTGCCTCCCAAGGTCCTCCACAATCTGCCGGACCCTCTGCTTCTACCTCTGCACCCCAGCCAACCGATAAGACCCTTCAGCACATCCTCCAACAACAAGCCATCATTCTCCAACAGCAAGCAATGCTTTTGCATCACCAGCAGACGTTTTGGAGATATGAGTAGCAAAAGGACTTTGCCCTCCAAACCACCTTAGAGCAGAATTACAAACAATTCTTCCCATTTCTGGCATTTCCCACAAACTTACTCCATGTTACCTTTGAGGAGGAAGGCCAAGCACCTGAGCCGCAGGCAGACGAGCACAAGGAGTCTCAAGACTTTTCAACCAGCGACGGGCAACAACCAGACCCCCAACAGACTCCCATGGACACTGAGTCCTCAGAAGATGATGAACCCATTGCAAAACGAGCAGCAGCAATGCGTAAGGGGAAGGCCTCACAATGATCAACACAGAGAAGGAGTGGGCTCCGTAGCTCTTTAAGGTCTTCTGGGGATCATTGCCCTTAGGGTGCTGTAGCATCCCTGCAAGCACCCTCAGGAAGTTCCCTCATCTCCTATTCCTTCTCTGCTGCATTTAGAATTTTTTTGGCTCTGCTTCTGTTTTTGATTGGTGTCTTTTGTGTTTTTGGCAATTTAATCAGCAGTGGGGACACTGCTCATCATTAAGTTTGGGGGGGTGTGACATAATGTTTGCTGTGGCATCTGCGGGAGAATTTACTTAGTGTTGTTTTAGTTATTGTTGTAGTGTTTGCTAAAGCATATGTTGGCCTTGTTTTTGTTTATTGTGTGTTTCTGTTTATTCGTTCTTTGGTTTATTTGTGTTTCTGCCTGACTGTATTAGATTGCTGTTGCCCGTCTTATTGTTTGTTTTCGATGTATATATATATAAATAAAAGAGAAGAGAGAAATGTTGAGAGAGATGAGTTTGCACATTGCATAACCTATTGTAAGCTCTGTGATACTCCATGATGAGGATTGGGAATTTCACTAAAAACCAGAATAGGAGACCTGCACACCTACCTAACCACACACAGAACCTTTTTCTAATAAGCACAGGATCATGGGCAGTTTGCCAAAAGAAATTTGGTGATTTTTCAGAAATGGGACCTAAGTTTTAGAGCTAATATTGAGAGTTTTCTACAAAATTATAAAAGAGGCATACGCGTATGGTCAAAAAGGCTTAAGTTTTAGGGGGGAAGTAGGGAAAATAGAGAAAAATTTTGACACTCCAATGCCTCTGTAGTTCCTTAGTAACCAGGGGTATGCATGAGCCCCATGTGTACCCTTGCGTAAAACAGGGACATAGAGTATGAGTGGGATGCTGCTTAAGGGTGATAAGGTTGAGTAACGGGTTGCCTACATCGTACATGTTGGCATTCGTGTCAAAATGCACTAATGACCTCTGCTAGAATAATACAAGAAAAAAGAAAGAGAGAAAAAGAAAAATATATATATATAAATAAAGAAAGAAAGGAAATTAGTGAGCTACCCCCTATGTTTGTTGCCCTGGCTGTGCCTATGATGCATGCCAACTTGTCCTAAGAAAGGAAGCTTAATATATTAGCATGAAAATCTCAGGAACTCTGGATGATTTTGACCAAAGTAGCTCTTTGGGAAACTATCGATGTCACACACACAACTTCAAAGAAGGTCTTGGTTATGATTTGGAGAAAGGCTTGTGGTGTCCCTTATATGGAAGTAATCCTGAAAGTTAAGAGCTATCAGCAGAACTATATAGAATCATGCAAGAGAAAGGGTTGGAATTATTTGGTAGGGGTGTGGTGAACAGAGTAGATTGCTTGGGGGCAAGAAATCCTTTAAGTTTGGGGGGATTTGATAACTTCAATTTACTGCAACTTTTATATGCTTTCCGAGTGTGTTTATTGTGCTGTTTTGATTATTAAGCACTCTTATTCCCAGATCTAACTGAATGTGATGACTCCCTTAGATGCAATATCATCCACCCTGTGTGCTGTAGCAATGTAGTGTGCATATCTGGCAATCTTGACAGCGAACCATGTGATATTGAGTGAAGCTGGCCCCTTTTTCCTGCAAGGCACTGATTCTGTTTTATATGGCACAGGTGGCAGGGGAGCAGAGCTGCGCAGCAGGTGTAGCCACCACCTAGCAGGAGAAACCAGCAAGCTGACACTGCAGGCTGCAGGTTGGGTTGGTACAGAACTGCCTCCACTACTGAAAGTGGAGAGGAAAAAGCTGCACGCAGAGATGCTGGCTGCAGAGCAGGGAGAATGTCAGCAAATCAGGACACTTTACTGGGACCACAAGGCCTATCTATAAAAGGTTAGAAAGCATAAACCAAAAAAAAGGACGAACGGGGGGAGAAAAAGGAAGGAAATACACAGAAAGAAAATCGGAGAGTCTCTAACCAGAGAGGGTCGTGCGAAACACCTCAGCCGAGGGCGCATTGTCACTTGCATGGTGAAGCATTTGAGTGAGAAGGGATCTGCAGCTCCAGAACCCCTTGACCTCTGTTGTATTTTTCTAGTTTAGCAGGAAACTGCATCTGTGGTTTATTTATTTTAAGTGCATTACTTGGGATGTATTCCTGTATCACTCTGATGTCTGTAACCAGTGTAGTTATAAGGCTGGGCTAGTTTCCAGCTAGGGTTGTAGAAGGGTTGAAATGAACACATGCACATTTTGAGTTATTAACAAATTGCTGCAGCATTGCTGAACATTTGACTGTGCATTTACTTTAATTCCTCCTGATAATGGAAGTTTAATGGAGGGAGATGAAGGCCAATATTCACCTGGAAGGGTAATGGAGGCTAGAAAAGAGTTGAATGTATGGGGTCAGCTGATATAGGGATATATGGCTACCCCATTAGCCTAAAAGTAAGAGATTCATGCACAATTTAGGGTTGAGGATTGATGCAGGGATGTGTGTCTAACCCCTAGAATTACAGGGAATGGAAGTCTGGAAAGGCCCCATTCAAGACTTAACTTGGCACTGAGAAAATTGCTGCAGCAAATATTAGAGCAAATATGAGTGCAGTAGCTCATGGCAACCCTGAAGAAACCTTAAACCACCTAATATCATTCTCTTTTGCTCCCTTGTACTCCTCAACTTAGTTATAGTTATATTCATTCAATCTACCTTTATTCTAATCTTGTGAGCCATCTTATTTTTGCTACAGCATTTCACACAGCAAAAGTCTCTATAATAGTTTTAGTTCACTCCTCGTGGGACGATACTCACTCATCACTTTATTACTTGGTCACGACACGTGCACTTATGTTCGGACACTGCATTCATCTTTGCATGCAACCAACAAAAATGTGACCAAACCGTCCATGAGATGTAGAATTTTAGCCAAAGCAAAGGAAATAGGCAAGAATGAGCCAAAATCCAAGAGGAAAAAAATAAAAAATCATGTGATGAAATAATAGTGTAATAATAACAAAGATTAGGTCACATGACATTAAGACAAAAATTCAGCAAGTGGTGTGATAATATCTATATCTTACATTCATAATTTTAGCAAGTGGTATAATAATACATGGCATTAGGACAAAACATCTATATCCTACACTCATAATTTTAGCAAGTAGTATAATAATACATGGCATTAGGACAAAACATTCCTTTCATACACAAATAATTTTAGCTAAGCAAGGGAGATTCAAGGGCTAAAAACTTGCCACTTAGAAAGGCAAACCTATCATACTTGTGTGAGATAAAAGAAAAAGGAAATGAATCCCTAAATCAAAAGGACCTTGTCCCTTGTCTTAAGAACATTTTATCATAATTTTTAAAATACAAATATTCTTTTGCTATCCATATCTTGACTAAAGGAGAAGAAGACAAGAACATGAGTTGCCTTTCCTCAAAAAGTAACCAAGTGCAGCCTAATTGTGATAAGGTCGACCCATGATTATGAAAGAAGGACCAGTTGATAGTTTATTTAAGCAAGAACCACTCTTATAATATTAGAATTTCGTCCAAGTGAGGGAGAGGAAAAATAGAAGCAAGGTATTGTGAAGAAAAGAGAGAAAAAGAGAAGAGAGGAAGGAAGAAGAAGGAACAGTCTAGAGGACTTAGTACTCAAGGTAAGTTAGCTTAATATCCACTTGAATCCATCTTTTCTCTTCATTCTTTAGGATCAAAACTCACCCTCCTTCTCTTATTCAAGCTGTCGAAAAAGCTAAAGGAAGGGAGGAATCTTGCCGCTTCCCTCAAGAGGAAACAAGAAAAAAATTCACTAAGTGAGCTAGGGAGATTATTAGGTAGGTTTAACAATATTTTTTTAAAATAAAATCTTTGAAATTAGAAATATTTATATCAAATTTTGATCTTAGAAACTTTGATGAAATTTACAATATTTTTTACTTTGATGATTGGCCATGGATGTTGCTATAACATGTTACATGTTGATCTAGCATATGATGTATGTTTGATTACTTAGGTTAGTGTGGAAAGTTCTGCATAGATATGGCTATGGATGATAAAATTTTAAGATTTTATGCTGTTATTTTATATATATGAATGTGGTTAAAAATTAATGGAATATGATTATATGTAAATTAGAAAGAAAATGGAAGAGGGTGTAATATATTGATGAACTAAAACCTTAGGAAAGGTTTAGTTAGGAAACTAGATTTCGAAGTAACCAGGGAAGATTTTGTGTTTGTATTTCTAGGTAAAATCCATAGAAAATTAAAAGAAATGTTTAACATGAAAAAAAAATATGTCTCTTGAATTTTTATCCATTAGAATCACTTAATTTGGAGTCCATATTAGGTAGATATGGTTAGATTAGTAAGTAGTGGTCAGAAAATGGTTACCCAGGGAAGAATCTAATAGTAAAGCTTATGTGTTTAAATTTTGGAAAAAATTATGTAGGAAATTAAGATAACTCATTAACATAAAAAATATAGATATACGTCTCACATAATATTTGCCACTGGAATCACTCAATTTGAAGTTTATATGAAGTAGATATGTTCTGATTAGTAAGTAGAGGTCAGAACCTACCCGAGAAGAAACAATGTTTCATTTGAGGGAGTAATATCACCAAGATTCCTTAAGATTCGCTAACATGTCCAACATAATAGTTTTAGAGAATTCTTTTATCTTTAAATTGACATCAAGGTTACCTAAAACAGAGTTAAAATGAGAGAGTTATTCTCTAATTAGTGTGAAAGGGTCAGGTAGGACGAAAACCTGCATCAGAGAATAACACAACATAGAGCATGGTCGTGTTCTAAGGCACGGCTATGCCGTGTTTGGTGTTGGAAAGGGTATTTTGAAGCCTAAAGCATCTATGTTTTATAGGAAATGGTGTAGCCGTGTTACGGGATACGTTTAGGCCATGTTGGGAGCTGGTAAAGCTTATTTTTAACATTTTTCTACCCTAAATGAACCTCATTAACTATAGGATAATAATAGAAACCAAATTGAAGAAAAATCTTATAAATAAAAATAATAAATGACTAGTGTATGCCCTAGCCATTGCCATTGCATGATCTTCTTACCATCTTAAGTGTGTAATTTTGACATGAAAATATTTTAAAGTGATATTTGAAAATAATTATGTTCATGGCATGATTGCATTTTTTCGATGATTTTTGATAATGATTATTCTTTGATGTTAATTATGGAATATGAGCATAATGAACATACTTGTTATTGAAATCATATTTTTTCCTATTGATGTAAAAATAAAAGAAAAGAAAAGAGACGAGTACGGTCACATGGCGGTTCGTGTGGTGCACCTGTAGGAGACACCCTACTCACGACTATGATTATAATAATGAGAAAAGAAAGAGTAAGTGTGCCATGTCAGACGGAGTGAGAAAAGTCCGTACTGGAGAGTAGAAGATACTCACCTTAATCGGGGTAGCTTGATATGAAAATAACTTGATTGCCATCATATGATATTCTGAAAATAGTAATTCATGCCATCCATGTCATTATTGTACAATTTTCATGTGCATAGATAAAGTGCATTTATGTGACCTAAGGTAATTATTGTAGCTTATACAGATGAACATAACATGATGAGCTATATTGATGATAATTATAATTTGTTGTTGAACCTACTGGGATTTACACTATATTTCCTTATCATGTTTAGAAGACTAAATATGCAGATATTCTTTATGATCGGCTTTTAGCGTATGTTGGGTTGAGTTGACTAAGATCCCAGTAAAGGTGCAACAATCCGCACCCATATCCCCAAAACTGGTCAATAGCGATGAATAAGATGTGTACATATATGTGTTTGATTTTTGTACGGATGTTTTTAATTAATGATGTGTATGTGAACCCTGAATTGTATCAGTATTATTGCTATACTATAAACCTTAGTTATGCTTGGTTAATTTAATTGATTGTCATTATGAGTTAAATAGTTAGAAATAAAGAGGTAATGACTTCGTGGGATTTTACATATATATATATATATATGTATGTATGTATGTATAAAAAAAACAAAACAAAAATGGAGTTATTACAGAAGCTACCCTAAATTATTCACCAATTATTTTTCCTATGATGTTGGATGCAGCTAGAGCTGAACTTGACATCCTGCTACATGTACAGCTGTAGACATACACCCCATTAACCCATAGTTACCTCCACCATAGACTAAATGAATTTTTCTCCTGGCCAGCACCATACTTAGGTTTTGTGCAGCTTTCACATACTCTTTATCTTTTTCAGGACTGGAACCATAAAAGACACAAATATTTTAAAACTGACAGAATGTGATTCTCTCCATAGTTGTACACACCCTAACTTTGACTATAAAGGTAAAGATACTAACGTGAGTATTTATATAACTTATAGAAGGGCATACTTACAATAGCTATGCGAATAGGCTGGGCATTATTAGAACAACTATGTGAGTGACTGGTAGATATTAGCTAAATTGAAGGTGAATTTCAAAAATGACGGCACGCATGCAAATGTATAGTAATTGTGGCTGTGATCCATATTAAGCATACAAAGAGAATAAGATTAAGGTATCACCAGAAAGTTTCCTTTTCCTTGTTGTCCTTGATGAAGCATTGATGTCTTGATTCTTATAGGAAAGTTGTGGGTGATAGATGTCATTGAAAAAAAAAGAGTGAAAATGCAAATGTTGTGTGTTTATTTTACTAATTACCGCAAGCGCACGGCATAGCTGTAGTTAATCCGGCGAGTACAAGTCGTATCCCACATAGAACAATGTCGATTACTAGAATTATGCAAAACGAGCTATCTAGATCGATGTAAAGCGATAGAGAGTTTGTCACAATTAAATAAATGAAGATAACCAATTAAACAAAAGCCTAGGGTTACGGTTCACCACACTTATGATACTCAACAACTAATATATACCCTTAATTGCAATTATCAAGGTTATTAGGGATGGTTTAGCCTTAATTAACTAGCAACCTCTTTCAAGTGTTACTAATCGTACCTAGGTTAATCCAATTACCTACTTTCATGGTTCTTAGTTCAACCTAAGTCTATTAAGTTCTATGCTGACCATGGAATACAATTAATTGGTTTTCTCGTGCCCACTAATTGATTCATTCCTAGAGAACCTTAAACTACTTTCGTGATTAAGATATCCCTAATTAACTATTAGGTTCTAGTATCAATCTTCACATTTCAGTCGATCAATTAATATCCTAAGACGTTATAAAATGTTAGCCAGACATTCATCAACTCATATAGTCAATGCATAATAGCTAATCCTAATTAACCATGGATAACACAATTAGGGTTCCAATGATTCAATATGCACAGTGTATCATCACATCATAAGTGGGTTTACCAAAACCCTAGATCAAATATACTCAAGCATGATAGAAATAGAAACTAAAACCAAATTCATTAAACAAACCATAAGTGTTCAATACAATTCAAGAGAAAGAAGTAGAAGTAGAAATAGAAGTAAAGATGGAAAGATAAAACCTGGATTGCTGAATGTAGAGATGAAATACAATGCTGAATCAATGTGAAATCTAATCTAGAACATGAACTGAACAATTAATCCTACTCTAAACCTAATCTAATGGTGTTTCCTAAGCCTAAAACTGAGTAAAGAAGGTCTGAAATGCGTTCTCCCCCTTTTGGCTGCGTATCCCCTTCAATATATATCAATTTTGGCTGCCAAAACCCTAAAAAAGACGATGTGTATGGACCCGAAGCACGGCCGTGTTCCAGGACACGGCCTGGCCGTGTTTCGGGCTGGATTCTGGGAAGTTTCTGTAGCTTTTGCCCAGAACACGGCCTGGCCTTGTTGGGGGCTGCCATGCTCCTTTTTTACTAATTTTTGGTGGGCTTCCTCCTTGCTTCCTTCTCATCTTGTTATAAGTCCATATAGCACTTTTCATGACTGTTTTTCCTTGCTTCTTGGCCTCTTTTGCTCACCTAAAAGCATAAAAACAACCAAAGCGGTATCTAAAGGAAAGCATAACCAAAAGCAGGGAAATAACCACAAGTTTGCTATGAATTAGAGGATAAAATATAGCCATTAATACTCAAAATTCCCCTTTATCAGCAAACCAATTAATTGTTGAAAATGGACAATCAAATGATTTATCTTGTTTTCCCAATTTTCTTGCCAATCAACTATCGATATTATTAAGTCGACTAACTATTTTGAGAATTTTTAATTTACACCGGTTTGTTTTACAGTTGATTGGTTACATCTGTTTTGAAGCAACTAACTTCATTCTACTAGTTAACTACACGCTCTTTGTTCTTTACATACTTTTATAAGCTCAAAAATATTTTTTTTTCATGTGCTATTTTTCCACTGAATAACAGTAACTTTGAATTAAATTTTGGCATATATATTCAAAACTTGCGACCATCGATTTTTTTGAAATAATAATTAGGTTTTGTTTATAGATTTTCAAGAATTACGGCCACCGATTTTAATTTTCTTTTAATGCTTTGTCCAAATTTCTAGCTTTCTATTTTGGCACCATTCTCTTCTATGTATTTCTCTTTTTCTGCTACGTCATCTTTCATTAATGTTTGGCATTAAATGTAAGGTTCTCTTCCTTATTATAAGGAGGGTGAATTTTCTTTCTTTAAAAACTCAATTATTTTAGTGTTCAAGTGGTTAGTAGGTTAAAGTAATAGAGATTTTGAAAGGAATAAACGGATGATGACCTTATGGTGCTTTACCAAATGTAATCAAGTGAATTAGTGGTGTTGAAGTTCTTAAGAAATAAAATATGGGAAGTAGGATTTAAATTAATTTTTGAACTCTTAATTTGGAGAATATTTTGAGAACCATGTCCAAAAATAATGTAATTGATTAAGATATTTGTGTTAAGGATTTATACCATTCTAAATTGAGTCTTGTATCTAGAATGTGAATTATGTTAAGATTGGAAATTCACGTGTAAATAATTGTTGAGAAAGTAGATTTTAGAAAAGTCATAGATTTTGAATATTGATAACCCCAAGGCAACAAGGATATAGTAAAATTTGAAAGAATTGTACTAGTATAATAATAAAAAGAAGATAGAAGTGATATATTTTTCGTTGTTTAGTGAGTCAACAAGTAAGAATTAAATATATTGTTTTAGGAGAGCTATTCAGGAAACCTTAGGATCTTAGATTATAGCATAGCTGATAATAAATCTAAATGATGTGTTTATGCATTGGAAGTTATGCTTCAAGTATCTTTATATAATTTTGGTGAAAGTTGGGAGAAATTATTTATCCATAGTTGAACTTGCCCATATAAGTAGTTATCAGGCCAATATACAAATGGCACCATTTTAGGTTTTACATGAAATATCATAGGTCTCCTAATAGGTGGATGAGTTGAGTCAAGGTAAGCTTTTGGAATCTAATTTGGAATAACATGCAATAGATATAATATGACTAACCTAAATTGATGATGCTAGTTTGAAAAGCATGCTTCAAACATATATCTTCAAGTTTGGTGGGAGATCCCTTAGCAAAATTTTCCTATAATAAAGTGTTATTGGATGACTTAAAATCTTATGTAAAAGGTGTTACAAACTATCTGTTAAATGATTCAGTGGGGTCAAACTTATTGTAAGATGTCGTTGATAAAGTGAAATTGATTAGGGAAAGAATACAAGCAACTCAATACAAGCCAAAATGTCTATAAGGACCAGAAATATTTTGCAATAGAAATTATCAGTCGGTGACTAAATATTCTTGAAGGACTCACCCATAAAAAAGGTAATGAGATTTAGAAAGAAGGAAAATGTTAAGCTATAGTATATAGGCTCTTTTGAAATCTTGAATAAAGTAGGAATAATGTATATTGTCTAACCTTGCCATCAAGATTAAGTGATGTTGATACGGTGTTTCATGTATCAATGCCAAGGAAGTACCTATCAGATTCTTCTCATGTTATCAGATTTCAAGAAATTCAATTGGACAAAAATTTGGCTTAATTATGAGGAAAAACCAATGTCTATTGTTAATCGACAAATGAAGAACTTATGGTTGAAGGAAATACCTATGGCTAAGGTTATATGGCAAAATCACTCAAGTAAAGAGACTCCTTAGAAAGTAAAGATGATATACAAAAGAGATATCCCCAAATACTTGAATAATGAGGTTAATAACTGTAATTTATGTCTTGACTTCATTCCTTACATGTGATAGGATGGTTTAAAATTTGAGGACTGAATTTCTTAAGGGAAAAGAATGTAATATCCCGTAATTTTTAAATAATAATGTTTTTCTATAAACAAATATATTTTTATTTTAAATGATTATCTTTTGCTAAAAGTAAATACGCTTTTAATTAAAATGATTTTGTTTTGCTTAAAATAATTATATTTTACTTTAAATAAATTTTTATAAATTTCTTTCTTTTAACATGCATGAAGTTATTTTATATTATGATTTGTTTTATTAAAAAGTTTATTAAAAAAATCATGATTTAAGAGTTCAACTAAAGTTTTGTAAGAATATAAATTTTTAGAAATTTTTGGGATAATTTAAGATAAAAAATAATAATATTATGTATATAAAAAAATTCAACTATTCAATAATTAAATAATAAAAAAAGAAAGAAAAAGAGGGGAGATGCAAGAAATTTATGAAATCTCCATAAGCTGAATTAATAGTTATGAATAATGCTTTCTCTCTCCTCGTTTTTTTTCTCTATAGATCAGGAGTACCTTCAAGCCTCCGATCTCAAAACTAAAGGTACTATTAGATTCAAGATGAAGAGAACTATACTATTGGCTGAACAACTTTTCAAATCTGCCAAAGAATCACTGCATATTTAAAGTAGAAAATCTTAGAACAAGATAAATTCTAAAACTCCTATTTAGAGATTTTAAATTGGAAATCTAATATTGTAGATAGATTCAGGAGATAAATAAACCTTAAGATATGAAATTCTTTGACCATCTGACAACTTTTTGTGCATCGTGAATAGTAAGTTTAGCCGGCATGAATAGTGATTTCTGGTAGTAAATAGTAATTCCAACTATGAATAATAACCCCATTAGTTGACTAGTGTTGACCAAGCTCTTAAAGGCAAAATTTCGCGATTCCAGAGTCATTTCCTATATTTTTGGATCCTCTGCACTCATTTTTAAGGTCCATTTCATCAGATTTGGCTTAGAAAAATACATTTAAGGCTGTCCAACTTGAAGTCCTGACCTTATGAGTAGATAATTCTCTCTATGACTTACCCCATACTCTTCTTGAACTTAAAATATATAATTTATTTTTTTTACAAATTATTGATGCTATCATAAGTTTCAGAAATGTGTTAAAATATTTGTTTTGCTTACAAACTAGCACATAGTTCAAGAATAGTATGGTTTTGCAAATAGATTTTGAAACTCATCAAATATGTGGTTCTAAATATATTTATCATTATTGGTAAAGTGAATATTATGTGCATGAGGCATTGATTTGTAAAACTATAAAGTTTCTGATTATGATTGAATGGCAAGCGTAAAGCTCATGGCGAGTTGCTTGATAATTATACATTGCATTTGATGAATATGAATTTATATATATGTATTTATATGTATGGATGAATTTCGACGGGTTGTATGGCTTGTGACGGTACTGAGTAGGGGACACCCTATTAGCTTGAGTGAGCCAAGGGAGGGCTGCTCCAATCGGGTGACAGTGGTAATGTAAGGAGGCAGATGTGTTATGAACTCACATTCTCTGGTTACTTATTGTAACTACAGTTGATTGGTCACTATGCGTATAGTAAATGAGTGAATTTAGTGTATTGAGAGTTGTAACATGCTTAAGCATTATGTAAAACAAGTGGATTTTCAGTGCATATATAGTATGTTAATTATGTATCAACAAAAGTTATGACTTTATCTTTAAAGCTTAATATTTTACTGTAACTTATACAGCTAATCATAACATCATCCCTTGTTGTGTGCTTGAGAATATTTGATGGTTCTAATATGGGATCCTCCTAGTATTTTCATATGAAATATTTTAATGCATAACTACATTTGTTTAATGATCATACCATGTTAAATATGATTTTGGATATCTGAATATCCTTTGATTTAAGAATATTTGAAATACGGGTCCTATATGGATGTACTTTTGAATTGTATTTTCTATGTGACAAATTTTAAAATATAAGTACATCTATATGCTGACCTAAGAGGTCATAGGAGGTATTATTTGCTCACTGAGTTGTTAAACTCACTGCACGATATTTTCACATTTTTTAGATAAGAAAACAAAGTCTGATCTTACAAATAAGTGATCAGTTATGTGACATATTCTCTGGGTGAGTCTACATTGCTTCTGAGGCTCATAGTTTTTGAATTATACTGTGTTTGTATTCTAAAGTGTGCTCTGAACACCACATGTAGGATCCCTGCTTCTATTGTTACTTTGACATTTATAACTTGGTCTGTATAATTTATATACATGAGAGAACCTATACGTCTCTATTTTCATGACAAAGAATATTTCCAGTGGGTGGATGGTTATCTGAATCGATCTTATAATGTCTTGAGTATGTTGTGGTTGTGTTGTGTAAGGGATCAGTGATTTCATATAGGTAAGAAATTACTAGTGTTTCCTATCTATATGCCAAGGTGGTGTTATGATTGCTGTTAAATATTTTTGAAACTATCTATTGAGCTTAATCAACTCAATAGCAGTATAACTTTATTTTTGTCATAGTAGGAAATGGCACCACTAAGGAGGAATCTGGCAAACAATGCGAAGGAAACCCTGCACAACCTTGCCATGGCAATTTGAGACTAAGTCACGACCACCAACCAAATTCTACAATACCTCCAAAATGCTAATAACAAGAATGGTGAGAATGGTGCTAATAATCGGATGGTAGGGAAAGATAACGGCATATCCGAGTTCCTAAGGACTAGACCACCTTCTTTTTAAGGCAGCTTTGACCTGATTGTAGCTGAAAGGTGGACAAGGGAACTAGAGAAAATCTTTGAAGTAATGGATTGTACTAAGGAGTAACAAGTTATATTCGCTGCATATATGTTAAAAGATGAAGCAGAATGGTGGTGGCGTGGAGGTAGAGAACTTTTAGCTCACTAGAGAAGGCAAATCACCTGGTTAGTGTTCAAAGACACCTTTTTGGAAAAGTACTTCCCATGTATTGTGTGGGCAGAGAAGGAGATCAAATTTCTCCAACTCAGGTAGGGCAGCATGACCGTAAACCAGTACATCGCGAGGTTTGAGGAGTTGTCTAAGTTCTCCTCTTACCTATAATTTAACCCAGATGAAGCATGGAAGGCTGTTAACTTCAAAGCGGGATATAATCTAAAGATAAGGAATGTTCCTGTAGCTATGGAGATCAGGGAGTTTGTACCTCTGATAAATAAATGCAGACTCTATGAGAAAAGCTTGAGGGAAGTGGCAGATGAGAAATAAAGATGGAACTTCTGGAAAAGCAAGAAAGGGCCACAAAACTCTGGCAAAAATGTTAGAGGAAAAGAATAAAGTACAGGCAAGACCAACAAAACTTTTTCACAGTCAAGTGTACTAAGTGCGGATGTATGCATGGTAATTAGCCATGCTATATGGGATTAGATGTTTGCTTCAATTGTGGATAGAAACATCATTTTGCAAAGAACTGCCCACAAAATGTGGGGAAGCAGTTGGAACAGAGACCTTAGGCAAAAGGAAGGTTTTTCACTCTCAGCGGCCAAGAGGTAGCTAAATCCTCCGAAATGATTCAAGGTACATGCTATATCTATGGATTTGCTCTTATGGTGTTGTTTGACTCTGGCGCTAGTCATTCTTTTATATGGGAAGAATGTATTAGGGAGCTTCAGTATCCTATTTCTGAAACCCCCTATAAGCTATCTGTAGTAACTCCCACAAGGGAAAGGGTCTTAAATTCCTCTATATGTAAAGACTGTCAGGTCACCATCCGGGAGAAAAAAATTTCTATAGACCTCGTTTGTTTGCCTTTAAGAGGTTTTGATGTCATTCTAGGGTTAGACTGGATGTCTAGAAATCGGGTCTTGCTAAATTGTTGCACCAAGACCGTTGAATTTCTACCTCCTACTCCATAAGAAGAGATGTAGTTATTGATACTAAATGCCAATCAAGTCAATCGAGAGTTAAAGAGTGGTGTACTTGGTTACATTCTCTTGTGTTTATCAATCCTAGATGTCGAACCGAAGCTTAATGAAATTCCAACAGCTAATGAGTTTCCTAAAGTATTTCCACCATATATTCCAGGCCCGAGAGAGAGATAGAGTTCTCTATTGATCTCCTACTCATGACAGATCCTATCTCTATTGAACCTTATAGAATGGCCTCGAAGGAACTACAGGAACTTAAGAAATAGTTAAAGGAATTATTTGACAAGCAATTCATTAGACCGAGTGTATCACCTTGGGAAGCTCTTGTATTTTTTTTAAGAAGAAAGACGGGAGCTTGAGACTATGCATAGATTACAGATAGCTGAATAAGGTGACTATCAAAAATAAGTATCCTTTCTTTAGCATAGATGATTTATTGGATCAACTAAAGGCAGTCTCCATCTTTTCTAAAATTGAATTAATGTCCAGATACCATCAGATTAGAATTAAGGAGGAAGATGTACCAAAAAATAGCCTTCAGGACTAAGTATAGACATTATGAGTTTCTCGTAATGCCTTTCGGATTGACAAATGCACCTACAATTTTCATGGATTACATAAATTGCATGTTTTGACCTTATCTAGATCTGTTTGTAGTAGTGTTCATTAATGACATCTTGATATATTCTAAGAGTAAGAAAGGACATAAACAACATGGTGCGTACTGTCGCAAGTACACTCAAATTGATACCTTATCTCAAAACTAACCTGTAGTAGTGGGAGTAAGGGTCGATCCCACAGAGACTAGAATTACCTTATGTGATTGAGAAAGGGGGGTTCCTAATTGCAAATAAAACTAAGTAAATAATAATGAAAGCAATTAAGAGAGAGTGATTAATGATAAAGACATTGATTTCGGTTGATATCCACCGTCAAGGGATTGCATTGATCTTTGACAACATAATCAATTTGTAATTGAATATCTATCATTGGATTTCTAACCCTGCTCCTCCTTAAGTCTAGTAAATTAATGACAATCGCACTAATTAAACCCTAATTAACAAGCAATCCTTTAGCACATCGGTAAAGCATAACTTATTAACCACATGAAGAATTAGAGAAACTGACAGAGTTAAACAAATATAAACACATTGGTTATATCTAATTTAGTTAACTATTCATCATAAGTTCAATGCTTTATAATCCAAAATTCTCAAACCTATTTGCCTCATGAATCACAGAATTGAAGACTTTGTTCAAAACATAATTCAGCGGTAGATTAAGACAGATAATATACTAGTAGGCCTCCTAGCAATCATATGAATAATCATTGAGAAGAAGAGAAGATGAATAATCAATACTCAATTCAAATTGAAATAATAAAATCAAATCCATATCTCACAATGCATGAAGATCCCTTGAGGTTTCAATCTACCTCAACCAACTAAAAAGAATTAGCTACGCAGGGCCATAAGAAAATCTAAAGAAGAATTGAAGAATGTAACTAAGAACTTGGATGAATGATTGAATCAATTTTCTACTTGTTTTCCTCCCTTTTTATAGATTAACTCCTCCTAATCGAAGTAGGAGTGTTTCTAGGTCAAATTTCGGCCTATCGGGATTTAATTGGAGTTGAAAAACCCTAAAAGTTGCGAATACAGTGACCTGATGTGGTGGCGGACGATGTGGCGTGCTACAGTGGTGCCGCGGTGCTCCAAAAATCCAAAGACGGGGCGCTGCGACATTCTTTGTCCAGCGCCATGGCGCTCATTGCTGGGATGACGCCGCGCCTTGTTGCTCTCTTATGAGCGCTGCGGTGCCATGAAAACTCTAGAATGTGCCAAAGTACAAAACACAAAAGTTGTATCTCTATGTCTCTTCTTTCCATAGCTGCTGGAATCACCCTAATATTATCTAAATTGAAGGAGATATGACAAAATTAGTGACCAAAGGTCAGAATTCATCCTACTACACTGTGATTCTGATTTACGAGCTCTGTAACGCTATGAAATCTCCCGAATTTGACCAAGTGTTCAACATAAAGGTTAATTCATCCTACTCAAAAAAGTACTGAAAGGTCTAGAATCGCTGCAATGTAGCATTTTTCGATGAATTTCTTATCTTTTTCTTCTCTTTTCTTCTTCCTTTGTTCCTACAACACAAAACTAAGTTAATTCCTAATTATATTATTCTTAAATCAAACAAAAATTAAGTTTAAAGGTATTAATATCATGCTTAATTAAGATCACATCAAATACCCCCACCCTCAACCTTTTGCTTGTCCTGAAGCAAAATAATCTCTATAGAAAAAAGGGGAAAATGCACTTTACCAACCTTATCTATTGGCTCAATTGCAATCTTCCCCCTTTCTTTCAATTGCACCCCCTCATCTTTTTTTTAATGTAATTTTCCCTTCAACCTCTATTTTTGTGACAAAAACAATTTTTTTGGGATATAAAATGACAAAATTATCCCCATTAATTTCGTTTTTTAAAAATAATTCAATTTTTATTCAGAAAATTCATTTTATTTTAAAAATTAATTTCATTTGAAAAAAAAGGCACCCTTTTCTTTTTGTTTTCACCTCACCCACGATCCAGAGCTTACCCACGATCCAGAGAAGCATCGCCGCCACCGGAAGTATAACAACCACCACCGAGAAGCTTTGCGCCCACCGAAAGGAAGACGACGGCCACTGAAAGGAAGACGACAGCCACTGGAAGGAGAGATGACAGCCACTGCAATCTCCTATTTTTCCCTTGGTGGAGTTCCTGGTTGGGAGCTGAGAAGCAATGTCAGAAGGGGATAGGTAAGCTCCAGGCCCAGCCTTGGCGATAATTTTCGAGCGATCTAGCTTTATAACTGATTTGAGAATCATGGGAAGTACAAAGGCACTGGCTAATTGCATGGAAAACAGGTTTGCTTCTTCATCAGATACTTAGGTTGGAGTTATTTGGGTCTCACCAGCAGAACCCATGCTTCAGTCTTGGCTTGTTTTCTTTGAAGAAGGTGGTGGTGGAAGGGGAGAGTGGGTTTTAAAGTGCTTTTGCTGGGGTGCGAAGTGTTTATATATACATAGAAATGACATTTTCTGTTTAGTAACCCTTCGTAGATGCCCCAAGCCACACCAACCACCCAACAAGACCCCCACATGGACACGTAACTGGCAATGAAATTTAATGAATAGCAACGAAAAAGAATTTAGTATTTTCATTTCCAGTTTTGAGAGAATTGTGAATTATTCTACAACTCAAATAGACAAATTTATGGCAAGATATAACATAAGTAACTCGAGCATCCACAGTTGTAATTCATATCATGCACTGCATAAATGGTGGCCAATAAAACCAACTTTTGTTTTTACATTTTCATTTTTTTTCATCTGCAGTATTGAAACTGAGAATATGGATATGGAGGCAGAGTTGGAATTTGGTGAATAGGCTTTAGCACATTAGTCAACATTTGTTTCGCCCTTGAATCTCTATAATTAGGCATTAGGTGTTGAAATAAATCTCAAGAGGCACTATTACTTTCTTAACAATGAGCTCACTTATTTATGAATTTGACGTTGCAAACTAATCGTCCCCCGAAAAATAGATTTTTGAACTCCACAGTGGCCGTCATCTCTCCTTCTGGTGGCCGTCGTCTTCCTTCCGCTGGCCGTGAAGCTTCTCTGTGGTGATTGCCATGCTTCTGGTGGCCGCGATGCTTCTCTGAATCTGGATCATGGGTGAGCTCTGGATCGTCAGTGAGGTGAAAAAGAAGAAGGAAAGGGTGCCTTTTTTTAAAATAAAATTAATTTTTAAAATAAAATGAATTTTCTGAATAAAAATTGAATTATTTTTTAAAAATAAAATTAATGGGGATAGTTTTGTCATTTTATATCCCAAAAAAATTGTTTTTGTCACAAAAATAGAGGTTGAGGGGAAAATTACATTAAAAACAAAGATGAGGGGGGAAATTGTTGCAATTGAAAGAAAGGGGGGGAGATTGCAATTGAGCCAATAGATAAGGGTGGTAAAGTGCATTTTTCCCTAGAGAAAAAACAACAATCAATAATGTAGTGAGTGTTAGGCTTACCAAACATTTGCCTCATAATATAAAAATATACTCTAGAAAAATTTTGGAAGGTTATAATTATGCACAAGATTAACACAAATGCAATCTATTATTTTATCATTCTGAATCCCTAGTGTGTGTGTTTTTTTGGGTCAATAAATTTTCTTTTACCCAGATGAGTTTATATATCCCAAAATTTTCATTGTAGATCTCTAATTAGTTTAGAATTTCCATATGCTTATTCTTCATGCCACTCTCCATTAATGTAAGCCAAAACTGCCTATAGGATCAATAGGACTTTATTTAGTTTGTAATGTGGTCAGGGTATAAGGTAAGATAAAGTATACAAATTTAAGCTCAATCACCCAAGACTACACGATTAAATCTAATCTCTTGAGCTTTCCTAAATTTGAGTTGATTTCTCCCCCCACACTCATTTTCTTGTTTCAATTGAATTTAATCTATCTTTTTTTCTCAATTCTCTAAATTTTTTTTTCACAGCATTCAGATTTTTCTTCTTTGCATAATTCTTTTTTTTTCATAAGTTTTTTCTTTTCCTTGTTCCACCCTTCCACCCTTTTTTAAATAAAGCTCTACAAAACAAGTATTCAAAAAAATAATCATGGAGTGAGTGAATAGGATCAAAAATAAAGATATTCATACAAAATTTGGCTTTCAGCTCATTTGTGGTTTTTAGAAGGAAAAGTTCATTAAGCTCAAAATAGAGGAACTAAAGATATTTCATTGTTTAGGTTAGGCTTGCAAGGCTCAATCTATCAAATAATGCCTAAATCATCTCCTAAATAATAGTATTAGCTTAAGATTTCGCCTCAAGTAACATTCGAATAAGTTCTAGAATCCTATGGAGATCATGAAATATATTTGAATTATATAAATCTTCTCTAAGTAAAAGATAAATTTAATGCCCAAAGTTATTGTGCAAACATATTTCAAAAGTAAAAAGTAATAAATTGCAAAAGGGATAAAATTGCACATAATCATGAATTTTCTAGATTTTTAAGAGCTAAAAAAAATTGGATAGTCATATCATTGGCTGTTGGTTATGCCTAACATCTCAAAACATAAATTGAAACACTCACACAATCACTCAACTTGCTAAACACAATAAAAGTGCATTAATAGTGAAAATCAGAAAATTGATGCTCAAAATAAGGTCACCATGATTCAGACAAATAAACTTCCACCCCCACACTCAAGCTTTACATTGTCCTCAATGTAAAAGAAAGATAAGAATTAGGGAGAGATATAGAAAAACATACGAGTTAAGTGAACTTCCCTAAATTTGTTTGGAGTGGAATAAGCATGTTGCATTACTGGACCATGAAGATTTCTGATTCCCACTTTTTCTTTTTCTTTTTTGATTATGTTGGGTTGCCTCCCAATAAGCGCCTTTGTTTAATGTCGTTGGCTCAACTCAAAGTTTCACATGTCATTCAAGGAGGATCCTTGATGTCAACTTTGAACTGGCTTGCCTTTGAATGTGCACAATTTTGAGGTTCAACTGCATTATGAAGAGAGAAGTCAGCATTAGTCAAAGATTTAATTAAATGAGAACTCAACTTACCTGGAAATAACCGATGTCTTGAGTAGCTTTTGGCATCCAATTTAATTTCATCCTTTTGATATTCTACCAAAGCATGGGGTAACTTTCCTCTATCTTTGAGTAGGACATAATTATTTGAGGTTATCACTGGGGGTGGTTCTCCGCTGTATATGCCCTTTAAGTGGTTAGGGAAGCTCTTTAAGCCTAGGTCCGAATTCTGCAAAATAGAAGGTACAGGCATCTTATTAGAAATTGGTAACAAAATAGAAAGATCCTTACCTGTTTGCTGTACTTTTGGTGCTTCCTCTCCTGTTGAAATATTCTTTTGGAATTTGGCATTTAGGGTAGATTCCATAGCCTCTTTCTTAGTAGGTTTACTAGTGTCAACTTCCAAGTCATTGTTTTCATTCAGTGCAAAATTTTCTTCCTTTTACATTAATGATGCTGGGGCTAGACTTTCAATTTCTGAATTTTGAGCCTCTAGCCTACTAACTGTTGTTGCTAATTTCCCAATTTGATTTGTTAAGCTTTGAATGCTGGCCCTTACCTCTTGTTGAAATTGATAAGTATTTTGTCTAAGAGATTTAACAATATCTTCTAAAGGAGTACTTACTTGGAAATCCTAAGATGAATTCTGTCTAAGATAATAAGCCTGTTGATTATGGTGAAAATTTGTAAAATTTTGTTCTGTAGGCCTATTTTGTGCATTCCCATACCTGAAGTTGAGATGATCCTTCCATCCAGGATTGTACATGTTTAAATATGAATCATACCTCCCTTGTGGTGGCCTAGGGAAACCACTAACCATATTTACTTGCTCAAATGATTCTTCATAGAAAGCTGGGTACCCATTAGAAGAATACCCCATGGCTGAATGATTTACATATCACTTCTCACTTTCCATATTTTCTACACGTTGACGAATAAGAGAAGTTAAATTTGCAAGTTGCTGTTCAAGGGAAGAACTACATACCTCACCAGCATGTCTTAATGGAAACCTTAGCTTAGTTCCAAATTGTTGAAAATTGGTTGCCATATTCAAAGTTATGAACAAAAAGAAAAGAAAAGAAATCACAAAAGGTAAATAGACACAATTCCCGGCAATGGCGCCAAAATTAGGTGCGTACTGTCGCAGGTACACTCAAATTGATACCTTACCTCAAAACTAACCTATAGTAGTGGGAGTAAGGGTCGATCCCACAGAGACTGGAATTACCTTATGTGATTGAGAAAGGGGGAATTGATAATTGCAAATAAAACTAAGTAAATAATAATGAAAGCAATTAAGAGAGAGTGATTAATGATAAAAACATTGATTTCGGTTGATATCCACCGTCAAGGGATTGCATTGATCATTGACAACATAATCAATTTGTAATTGAATATCTATCATTGGGTTTCTAACCCTGTTCCTCCTTAAGTCTAGTAAGTTAATGACAATCGCACCAATTAAAATCTAATTAACACGCAATCCTTTAGCACATCGGTAAAGCATAACTTATTAACTGCATGAAGAACTAGAGAAACTGACAGAGTTAAACAAATATAAACATATCGGTTATATCTAATTTATTTAATTATTCATCATAAGTTCAATGATTTATAATCCAAAATCCTCAAACCTATTTGCCTCATGAATCATAAAATTGAAAACTTTGTTCAAAAGATAATTCAACGGTAGATTAAGACTGATAATATACTAGTAGGCCTCCTAGCAATCATATGAATAATCATTGAGAAGAAGAGCAGATGAATAATCAATACTCAATTCTAATTGAAATAAAATCACATCCATATCTCACAATGCATGAAGATCCCTTGAGGTTTCAATCAACCTCAACCAACTAAAAAGAACTAGCCACGCAGGGCCATAAGAAAATCTAAAGAAGAATTGAAGAATGTAACTAAGAACTTGGATGAATGATTGAATCAATTTTCTGCTTGCTTTCCTCCCTTTTATAGATTAACTCCTCTTAATCGAAGTAAGAGTGTTTCTAAGTCAATTTCGGTCTATCGGGCTTCAATTGGAGTTGAAAAACCCTAAAAATTGCAAATTCAGCGACCTGGTGTGGCGGTGGGAGCGGCGGCGCGCTACAGTGGCGCCGCAGCACTCCGAAAATCCAAAGATGAGGCACGGTGGTGTTCTTGGGCCAGCAACGCGGCACTCATTTCTGGCCAAAATTGAAGGAGATATGACAAAATTAGAAACAAAAAAGTTGTATCTCTATGTCTCTTCTTTCCATAGCCGCTGTAATCACCTTAATCTGATCTAAATTGAAGGAGATATGACAAAATTAGCGACCAAAGGTTAGAATTCATCCTGCTGCATTGTGATTTTGATTTTCAAGCTCTGTAAAGCTATGAAATCTCATGAGTTTGAAAATTGTTCAATATAAAAATTGTAGATGATTGTGTTATAGTTTCACAGCAACTTAAATCACTTTGATTGGATTTCATAAGAGGGAGATATGCTCAAAACAGTACTGAAAGGTCTGGAATCGCTGCAATGTAGCATTTTTCCATGAATTTCTTATCTTTTTCTATAAATTTCTTATCTTTTTCTTCTCTTTTCTTCTTCCTTTGTTCCTTCAACACAAAACATAAAACTAAGCTAATTCTTAATTATATTTTACTTAAATCAAACAAAAAGTAAGTTTAAAGGTATTAATATCATGCTTAATTAAGATCACATCACAACATCTCCAAATCTTGCTGCAAGTGCTGAAAGAGAAAACGTTGTATGCCAAATTGGTGAAGTGTGGATTTTGGCTCTCAGAGGTAAAATTTCTCAAACATGTCATTTTCAATAAAGGGATAGTTGTAGACTTTAGCAAGACAAAAGCAGTGATTCTGTGGGAAAGACCAAAGACGATTACAGAAGTTAGAAGCTTCTTGGGTTTGACAGGATACTAAAGGAGGTTTATACAAAACTTCTCTTGTATAGCCTTGCCATTGACTAAATTGACCCGGAAGGGAAGTCCTTTCAAATGGACTGATCAATGTGAAGCTAGTTTCTAGGAGCTTAAGACAAGATTCACCACTCCTCCTGTTTTAATTATCCCAAACCCCACAGAACATTTTGAAATGTGTAGTGATGCTTCAAAGAAAGGGCTAAGGTGTGTGCTAATGCAAGACAAGAGATTAGTTGCTTATTCCTATAGGCAATTAAGACCTCATGAAGGAAATTATCTAATCCACGATCTTGAATTGGTAGTGGTGGTGTTTACTGTAAAGATTTGACAACACTTTTTGTACGGGGCAACATTTAAAGTATACTATGTGTAACAACTCCATTTAAGTATCAATTTTTTTTTAAATACGATGAAGTTATTACCTCGTTACAACTTAACTCAAAATAACATTTATTTAATTTATACATTACAGAGTTTACATACATGTCATTAATCAAAACATACGTACAACATATCAAACATATACAAATCTACATCTTATTTATTCTGGTTGACCAATTCCAGAGATACAGGTGCGGGTGGTTGCACCTTCACCGAGATCTAAGCCAACTCGACCACAAACATTTTATTTGCTTCTGGGATCTGCCCAACATAAAGTACTCGATCCAACGTGCACTAAAAGCCAGAGTTATAGAAAAATCTGCATAACTAATTTTCTGAACATAATATGGAAATATAGTGAGAATTAAATCCCAGTAAGTTCAACAATAAATCATCATCAATATAGCTCATCACGTCATGTTCAGCTATATAAACTACAACAAATAACTTTGGTCACATGAATGCTTTATATCTATGCACATGAGAATCGTACAATAATGACATGTATGACAGGATTAACTATTTTCAGAATATCATATGATGACTATCAAATTATTCTCATATCAAGCTACCCCGGTCCGGGTGAGTATTTTCTACTCTCTGGTATGGCCTTTTCTCGCTCCGTCCGACATGGCCCACTTTCTCTTTCTTTTCTCATTAAAATGATTATAACCGTTGGTAGGGCGTTCCTTACTGGTGCACCACACGGATTGCCATGTGACTGTGCTCTTTTATTTTCTTTTCACAATGATAACCAAAAATATGCTTTCAATAACAAGTATGTTCAAAAAAATATAACTATTATAAAAAATAATTGGTAATCATGCCATGAACATAACAATTTCAAATATCACTTTATAAAATATTTCTATGTCAAAATTTCACACTTAAGATGGTAAGAAGTTCATACAATGGCAATGGCTATGGCATATTGATGTGATCTTAATTAAGCATGATATTAATACCTTTAAACTTACTTTTTGTTTGATTTAAGTAAAATATAATTAGGAATTGGCTTAGTTTTGTGTTTTGTGTTGTAGGAACAAAGGAAGAAGAAAAGAGAAGAAAAAGATAAGAAATTCATGGAAAAATGCTACATTGCAGCGATTCCAAACCTTTCAGTACTGGTTTGAGCATATCTCCCTCTTATGAACTCCAATCAAAGTGATTCAAGTGGCTGTGAAAAGATAACGCAATCATATACAACTTTTATGTTGAACACTTGGTCATATTTGGGATATTTCATGGCATTACAGAGCTTGCAAATCAGCATCACAGTGCAGCAAGATGAATTCTGACCTTTGGTTACTAATTTTAGCATATCGCCTTCCATTTAGATTGGATTAAGGTGATTCTAGCGGATATGGAAAGAAGAGACATAGAGATACAACTTTCATGTTTGGCACTTTCACAAATGCTGGCGTTTTCTGGGCATCGTGGCGCACACAAAAGAGCACCGCAGCGCTGAACAACCCAGCAAGTGAACGCCGCGGCGTTGAAACCTCAAGGGATTTTTATACATTGTGAGATGTGGATTTGATTTTACAATTTCAATTTGAATTGAGTATTGATTATTCATCTGCTCGTCTTCTCAATGATTATTCATATGATTGCTAGGGAGGCCTACTAGTATATTGTCTATCTGAATCTACCACTGAATTATGTTTTAAACAAAGTCTTCAATTCTGTGATTCATGAGGCAAATGGGTTTGAGGATTTTGGATTATAAATCATTGAACCTATGATGAATGATTAACTAAATTAGATATAGCCGATGTGTTTATATTTGTTTAGCTCTGTCAGTTTCTCTAGTTCTTCATGCGATTAATAACTTATGCTTTACCGATGTGCTAAAGGATTACTTGTTAATTAGTGTTTAATTAGTGCGATTGTCATTAATTTACTAGACTTAAGGAGGAACATGGTTAGAAACCCAATGATAGATATTCGATTACAGATTGATTATTTTGTCAATGATCAATGTAATCCCTTGACGGTGGATATCAACCGAAACCAACGCTTTTCTCATCAATTACTCTCTTAATTATTTTCATTATTAGTTACTTTATTTTAATTGCAACTATCAATCCCCCCTTTTTCAATCACATAAGGTAATTCCAGTCTCTGTGGGATCGACCCTTACTCCCACTACTACAGGTTAGTTTTGAGGTAAGGTATCAATTTGGGTGTACCTGCGATAGTACGCACCAAATTTTGGTGCCGTTGCCGGGGACTGTGTGTATTTACCTTTTATGATTTTTTTCCTTTTCTTTTTTTTTCATAACTTTGAATATGGCAGCCAATTTTCAACAATTTAGCACTAGGCCAGGGTCTCCATTAAGACATGCTAGTGAGGTATGTAGTTCTTCCCTTGAACAGCAACTTGCAAATTTAACCTCTCTTGTTCGTCAACGTGTAGAAAATATGCAAAGAAAAAATTTCTATGGAAATCATTATATCATGGAGCATCCGTCTATTGGGTACCCAACTTTCTATGATGAGTCATTTGAGTAGGTAAATATGGTTAATGGTTTCCATGAACTACAACAAGTGAGGTATGATTCCTGTTCTAACATGTACAATCCTGGACGGAAGGATCATCTCAACTTCAGGTATGAGAATGCACAAAATAGTCTTCCAGAACAAAATTTTGCAAATTTTCACCATACCCAACAGGCCTATTATCCTAGACAGAATACATCTCAGAATTTCCAAGTAAGTACTCCTTTAGAATATATTGTTAAATCTCTTACACAAAATACTCATCAATTTCAACAAGAGGTAAGGGCCAGCATTCAAAGCTTAACAAATCAAATTGGGCAATTAGCAACAACAGTCAGTAGGCTAGAGGCTCAAAATTCAAAAATTGAAAGTCTAGCCCCATCATCGTTAATGCAAAAGGAAGAAAATTCTGCACTGAATGGAAAAGATGAATTGGAAGTTGACACTAGTAAGCCTACTAAGAAAGAGGTTATGGAATGTACCCTAAACGCCAAATTTGAAGAGAATATTTCAGTAGAAGAGGAAGCACCAGAAGTGCAGCAAATAGGTAAGGATCTTTCTATGTTGTTACCAATTTCTAATAAGATGCTTGTACCTTCTATTTTGCAGTATTCTGACCTAGGCTTAAAGAGCCTCCCTAGCCATTTAAAGGGCATATACAGTGGAGAACCACCCGCAGTTATAACCTCAAACAAATATGCCCTACTAAAAGATAGAGGAAAATTACCGCATACTTTGGTAGTATCTCAAAAGGATAAAATTAAATTGGATGCCAAAAGCTACTCAAGACATCAGTTATTTCCAGGTAAGTTGAGTTCTCATTTAATTAAATTTTTGACTAATGCTAACTTCCCTCTTAATAATGCAGCTGAACCTTAGAATTCTGCACATTCAAAGGCAAGCCAATTCAAAGTTGACATCAAGGAGCCTCCTTGATTGACATAAGGAGCCTGAGTCGAGCCAACGACATTAAACAAAGGCGCTTATTGGGAGACAACCCAACATAATCAAAAAAAAAGAAAAAGAAAAAGTGGGAGTCAGAAATATTCATGGTCCAGTAATGCAACATGCTCATTCCACTCCAAACAAATTCAGGGAAGTTCACTTAACTCATATGTTTTTCTATATCTTTCCCTAATTCTTATCTTTCTTTTACATTGAGGACAATGTAAAGTTTGAGTGTGGGGGTGGAAGTTTATTTGTTTGAAACATTGTGACCCTATTATGAGCATCAATTTTTTGATTTTCACTATTAATGCATTTTTATTGCGTTTAGCAAGTTGAGTGATTGTGTGAGTGTTTCAATTTATGTTTTGGGATGTTAGGCATAACCAACAGCCAATGATATGACTAACCAATTTTTTTTTAGCTCTTGAAAAATGTAGAAACTTCATGGTTTTATGCAATTTTATCCCTTTTGCAATTTATTACTTTTGACTTTAGAATCCTGAAATATTTTGCACAATAAATTTGGGCATTCGATTTATCTTTTACTTAAAGAAGGTTTATATAATTAAAAAATATTTCATGATCTCAACAGGATTCTAGAACTTATTTGAATGCTACTTGAGGCGAAATCCTAGGTTAATACTATTATTTAGGAGACGATTTTGGCATTATTTGATAGATTAAGCCTTTCAAGCCTAACCTAAGCAATGAAATATCCCTAGTTCCTTTATTTTGAGCTTAATGAACTTTTCCTTCTAAAAACCACAAATGAGCCTAAAGCAAAAATTTGTATGAATATCCTTATTTTTTCTTTACCCTATTCACTCACTCCATGATTATTTTGATGAATGCTTGTTTTGTAAAGTTTAAATTGACAAAAGGGTGGAAGGGTGGAGCAAGGAAAAGAAAAGAATTATGCAAAAAAAAAAGAATTATACAAAAGGAAGAAAAGAAAATTCCAAAAAGAATAAAAACATATGTTGCGGGTGGAAAGAAAAAAAAAACCTTTTGAGAATCGAGGAAAAGGATGGATCAAATTCAATTGAAACAAGAAAATGAGTGTGGGGGGAAAATCTCTCTAAATTTATAAAAGCTCAAGAGATCATATTTAATCGTGTGGTGCTGGGTGATTGAGCTTAAATTTGTATCCTTTATCCCACTTTATACCTTGGCCACATTACAAGCTAAATAAAGTCCTTTTGATCCTAGAGGTAGTTTTGGCCTACATTAGTGGAGAGTGGCATGAAGAATAAGCATATGGAAATCCTAAACTATTTAGAGATCTACAACCAAAATTTTGGGATGTATAAACTCATCCGGGTAAAAGGAAATTTAATGGCCCAAAACACACACACACTTAGGATTCAGAAGGATGAAATAATAGATTGCATTTGTGTTAATCTTGTGCATGATTATGACCTTCCAAAATTTTTCTAGAGTATATTTTTATGTTATGAGGAAAATGTTTGGTAAGCCTAACACTCACTACATTATTGATTGTTTTGTTTTTGTCTTTAGGGTTTATTTTGCTTGAGGACAAGCAAAAGGTTGAGTGTGGGGGTATTTGATGTGATCTTAATTAAGCATGATATTAATACCTTTAAACTTACTTTTTGTTTGATTTAAGTAAAATATAATTAGGAATTAGCTTAGTTTTGTGTTTTGTGTTGTAGGAACAAAGGAAGAAGAAAAGAGAAGAAAAAGATAAGAAATTCATGGAAAAAAGCTACATTGCAGCGATTCCAGACCTTTCAGCACTGTTTTCAGTATATCTCCCTCTTATGAACTCCAATTAAAGTGTTTCAAGTGGCTGTGAAACGATAACGTAATCATCTACAACTGTTATGTTGAACACTTGGTCACATTCAGGATATTTCATGGCCATACAGTGCTTACAAATCAGCATCATAGTGCAGCAAGATGAATTCTGACCTTTGGTCACTAATTTTTGTATATCTCCTTCAATTTAGATTTGATTACGGTGAATCCAGTGGCTATGGAAAGAAGAGAAATAGAGAGACAACTTTCGTGTTTGGAACTTTTGCAAATTCTAGCGTTTTCTGTGCGCCGTGGCTCCCTATTTCCTTGTCTCCGGAGAGCCGCGGTGCCCGCCGTCGCACTGGAATGATAATTTTTGCGATTTTAGGTCTTTTTCACTCCAATTGAAGCCCGATGGACTGGGATTTGACCTAAATACAATCCTACTTCGATTAGGAGGTGTTAATCTATAAAAAGGGAGCAAAACAAGAAGAGAATTCATCCAATCCTTCATCCAAGTTCTTCAATTCTTCTTTAGATTTTCTTATCGCCCTGCGTGGCTAGTTCTTTTTAGTTGGTTGAGGTAGGTTGAAACCTCAAAGGATTTTTATACATTGTGAGATGTGGATTTGATTTTAAAATTTCAATTTGAATTGAGTATTGATTATTAATCTGCTATTCTTCTCAATGATTATTCATATGATTGCTAGGGAGGCCTACTAGTATATTGTTTGTCTGAATCTACCGCTGAATTATATTTTAAACAAAGTCTTCAATTCTGTGATTCATGAGGCAAATAGGTTTGAGAATTTTGGATTATAAATCATTGAACCTATGATGAATGATTAACTAAATTAGATATAGCCGATGTGTTTATATTTGTTTAGCTCTGTCAGTTTCTCTAGTTCTTCATGCGATTAATAAGTTATACTTTACCGATGTGCTAAAGGAATACTTGTTAATTAGGGTTTAATTAGTGCAATTGTCATTAATTTACTAGACTTAAGGAGGAACAGGGTTAGAAACCCAATGATAGATATTCGATTACAGATTGATTATGTTGTCAATGATCAATGTAATCCCTTGACGGTGGATATCAATCGAAACCAACGCTTTTCTCATCAATTACTCTCTCAATTATTTTCATTATTAGTTACTTTATTTTAATTGCAACTATCAATCCCCCCTTTTTCAATCACATAAGGTAATTACAGTCTCTATAGGATCGACCCTTACTCCCAGTACTACAGGTTAGTTTTGAGGTAAGGTATTAATTTGGGTGTACCTGCGATAGTACGCATCACATATACTAGTCATTTATTATTTTTATTTATAAGATTCATCTTCTTTTTTAAATATTAATTTTATTTCTTTATTTTCTTGATGTAGATTTTCATCCTATCTAACCTTCGCTTACTAATTAGAGTATAACTCCCTCAATTTAACTCCAATGTAGGTGATCTTGGTGTCAATTTCAAGATAAAACAATTATCTAAAACTATTATGTTGAACAGTGTAGCGAAATATTACGAAATCAAGGTGATATTACTTCCTTAATGTACATGTTATTTCTTCTTGGATAGGTTCTGACCTCTGCCTACTAATCAGTCCATATCTCCCTCATAAAAATTCCAAATTTAGTGATTCCAGTGGCTTGACATCCGTGACACATACAGCTATAATTATTATGTTAACCATTCATTTTAATTCCCTACAAAATGTTCCCAAAAATTAACATACAGAAGCTATCCTAACATATTCCAATATGATTAACCATTTTCTGACCTTTGCTTACAAATCGGATCATATCTACCTCATATGAATTCTAAATTGAATGATTCCAGTGGCTAAAAATCCGCTAAACATAAATATAAATTTGTTATGTTAACCATTTGTTTAGATTCCCTATATAATGTTCCCAGAAATTAAAATACATAAGCTATCCAAATATATTCTTCCCTGATTAACTAGTTTCAGACCTTTTCTTATTAATCAAACCATATCTATCTCATATAAACTCCAAATTGAGTGATTTCAGTGGTAAAAAATCCGTGAGACATAGTTATACATTTTTCATGTTAATCATTTCTTTAAATTCTTTACTGATTCATCCCAGAATTTTCAAAACAATAGCTTAAAATTCTGCCACCTATAGCCATACCCATGCAGAACTATCTACACCAACCTAAGTATTCAAACATACATGATATGTAACATGATATAGCAACATCCATAACCAATCATTAAAGTTCTAAGATCAAAATCCCATATAAATATTATGAGTTTCAAAACTTTTCTTCAAAAAAGAAATATTGTTAAACTTACATGGAGCACTTAGAACTTTAGACTTCTCCTTCCTCTTTCTTTCTTTCTTCCTCTCCTCCTCTCCTTTCCTTACTCTACCTTGCTTCTATTTTTTTTCTCTCCCTCAGTTGGAAAAAATTCCCATGCTATAAGGGTGGGTTTTACTTATATAGACTATCAAATAATTCACCTTTCATGATCATGGGTCTACCTTATCACAATTAAGTTACACTTGGTTGAATTTTTGGAAAACAAACAACTTATGTTCTTGTCTTCCTCTTCCTTAGTCAAGATATGCATAGGAAAAGGAGATTTGTATTTTGAAAATTATGATAATATGTTCTTAAGATATGGGACAAGGTCCCTTTGATTTAGAAATTCATTTCCTTTTTCTTTTGTCTTAATCAAGTATGATGATAGGTTTGCCTTTTTAGGTGGCAAATTTCTAATCCTTGAATCTCCATTATTTGGTTGAAATTATTTGTGTGGGATAGGAATGTTTTGTCCTAATGCCATGTATTATCATACCACTTGCTAAAATTGTGAGTGTAGGATATAGATGTTTTGTCCTAAAGCCTTGTATTATCATACCACTTGCTAAATTTTTGTCTTAATGCCATGTCACCTAATCTTGATTACACCATTATTTCATCACTTTAATTTTATTTTTATTTTTCCTCTTGGGTTTGGGCTCATTCTTGCCCATTTTCTTTACTTTGGTTAAAATTCTACCTTTCAAAATGGGTTTGGTCACATTTTCATAATTGTTGGACTATCGGTCCAATTTCTATATCCTAGTCCAAGTCTATGTTTTATTTCTTCATTGGGCTATCCTATTGGCTTGCTAAAAATTTATGTGAAGTAGAAAAACTCTATATGAAGTTTCCATAGTTGAAAGCCCAATTTATGGGTAGAGATACTAAGTAACTTTTGCTCTTAAATTAAGAAAAATTACCCTAATCCGATCTTCTTGAAATTTTAAAACCTTTACTTCACAAAAATTTATCTTCCTTACCTAAGAATTTCACCTTTCTTTAGCATGTTTATTTCTAATATTTCCTCTTAGGTTTTCTTTCTTGACCTATTCCATTAATATTAGAACATTTTTATACATACACGTAAGGTGAAGAATTTCTAAGGATTATATTTTCTTAGATATCTAAAAATTGTCTAATAAATTTTATTTCCTTAATTAAATATTTTGTACCTTTATCAATAAAAGAAATGAAATTATGGATGTTACTTTGAATACTTTTGTACTTTTATTAATACATGAAACGACATTAGGGATGTTACACTATGATCATAAGAGTCTTAAGTACCTTTTTTTCAGAAGGAATTAAATATAAGGCAACGAAGATGGATGGAATTTCTCAATGACTACAATTTTGAGATAAAGTATCATCCAGGAAAGGCAAATATTGTAGCTGATGCCCTAAGTCGAAAATATCTCCATATGGGTCAGATGATGGTGTACGAGATGCAGATGTTAGAAGAGTTTCGAAATTTGAAGCTAGTCATTACTCTTACCTCCAAAGAAGCTAATCATCAATGGGTTGAGTATAGAGTGTGATCTTAGATCTAAGATTAAAGAGGCTCAATCTCACGACCAATACTTATAGGATCACAAAGAACAAGATGTTTTTTCTTTCTTGGAAGATGGAGTAATCATATATCAAGGAAGGGTTTGTGTCCCTCAAGAACAAGAGTTAAGGACTAAGATCTTGCATGAAGCATATTAGAGTAAGTACACAGTCCATCCTATATCCACTAAAATGTATCAAGATTTAAAAAAGATGTACACCAGGCTAGGGATAAAAAAGTACATTGTTGAATTTATGGCAAAATGTTTAATTTGTCAGAAGGTGAAGGTAAAGCATTAAAAGCCAGCAAGATTTCTACAACCTCTTGAGATCCTTAAATGGAAATGGGACAGTATTTCGATGGACTTTGTGGTGAACTTATCTAAGACTTTAGTTGAACATGACTCTATTTGGGTAATAGTTGACAAATTAACCAAATCTGCTCACTTTCAACCCATAAAAATTAACTATTCATTAGACAAATTGGCCTAGTTGTAAGTCTATGAAATAGTTAGACTACATGGAATTTCCTTAAATATCGTTTCTCATAGAGATTCGAGGTTCACATCGAGGTTTTGGAACGCGTTGTAGGAAGCTTTTGGAACCCATTTGCGATTCAGTACTACCTACCATCCTCAGATTGACGGTAGACTGACGAGTAGACAGAACAGATCATTCAAACCCTAGAAGATATGTTGAGGGCCTGTGTGATGGAGCAAGGTAAATGATGGGATAAGTACCTACCTTTAGTGGAGTTTACTTATAATAATAGCTATCACTTTACTATTAAGACGACCCTCTATAAAGCTTTATATGGTAGGAAGTATAGATCTCTACTATGTTGGTTTAAGGTAGGAGAAAAGAACTTGCTGGGTCCTGATCTAGTTCAACAAACCACTGAACAAATTAGGATGATACGAGACAAAATACTTATAGCTTAGAGTTGGAAAAAGAGTTACTATGATAGGAGACATAGACCTCTGGAGTTTGAGGAATGAGAGCATGTATTTCTAAAGCTATCTCCAACTACTGGAGTTGGAAGGTCTCTCAAGACCAGAAAGCTAAGTCTGCGATTTTTGGGACCTTACCAAATTCTGAAGAAAGTAGGGACGTCAGCTGATATGATCTTAATTAAGCATGATATTAATACCTTTAAACTTACTTTTTTTTATTTAAGTAAAATATAATTAGGAATTAGCATAGTTTTGTGTTTTGTGTTGTAGGAACAAAGGAAGAAGAAAAGAGAAGAAAAAGATAAGAAATTCATGAAAAAATGTTACATTGCAGCAATTCCAGACCTTTCAGCATTTGTTTGAGGATATCTCCCTCTTATGAACTCCAATTCAAGTTATTCAAGTGGGTGTGAAAAGATAACACAATCATTTACAACTTTTAGGTTAAACACTTGGTCAACTTCGAGAGATTTCATAGTGTTACAGAGCTCGCCAATCATAATTACAGTGCAACATGATGAATTCTGACCTTTAGTCACTAATTTTGTCATATCTCCTTCAATTTATATCAGATTACCGTTTGGTAGATAGAAATAAAGGCATGAGAATGGAATGGAATGGAATGAGCATTCCATTCCTTGGTTTGGTAGATGGAAATGGTGAAAGTTGTGGGTCCCACGGAATGCTGATTACCTCCTCCAAGGTAATCAACATTACCTCCGAAAACACGTGGAAAGTGAACAGTGCGATGGAATGGAAAGCAAAAAGACTGAAATACCCTTCATTATTTTATTTATTTATAAAATTTTCTATAACTAAAAATATATATATTTAAATTAAAATGTTCAATATTGTTTAACAAAATTTAATTCAAAATTTTATATTAATAATAATTTATTTTATTTTTTATTTATAATATTTAAAATAATTTTTTAAGTTAAAATAATATTACTATAATAATTTTATTTTTCAAGGATATTTTTGTCTTTTTGACAATTTTTATTCCATTCCATTCCATTGACCTGCCAAACGCAATTTTAATCACAATATTCAATTCCATTCCATTTGAATCCATTCCTTTCTATTCCATTCTCAATTTCCATTCCCATTCCCTCCGTTGCCATCTACAAAACGGGACCTAAGGTGATATTAGCGGTTATGGAAAGAAGAGACATAGCGCTACAACTTTTGTGTTTGACGCTTTGGCAAAACATGGAGTTTTCTAGGTGCTGTGGCGCTGAGCATCCCAGCAATGAGCACCGTGGGCTGCACAAGGGCGCCACGGCGCCCCGTCTTTGGATTTTTGGAACACCAGGGTGCCGGAATAGAGCGTTGCGGTGCCCACCGCCGCACCAGGTCACTCAATTCACAATTTTCAGGTTTTTTCAACTCTAATTGAAGCCCGATGAAATTTGACCTAGAAATACTCCTACTTCGATTAGGAGGAGAGAATCTATAAAAAGGGAGGAATGCAAACAGAAAATTCATTCAATCATTCATCCAAGTTCTTTGTAACATCCTTAATTTCGTTTCTTTTATTGATAAAGGTACATAAAAAATTTAATTAAGGAAATAAAATTTATTAGACAATATTTTAGATATCTAAGGAAATATAATCCTTAGAAATTCTTCACCTTATGTATATGCATAGAAAATGTTTCTAACATTAAGAGAACAAATAAAGAAGGAAAATCTAATAGGAAAGAAATTAGAAATAACATACTAAAGAGATGCAAAATTCTTGGATAAGGAAGATAAATTTTTAGAAACAAGTAAAGGTCTTAAAATTTCAAAGAACATTGAATTAGGGTAATTTTTCCTAATTCAAGAACTATAGTTACTAAGTTTAAAATCTTTACCCATACATTGGGCTTTTACCTATGGACACTTCATATAGAGTTTTTCCACTTCACATAAGTTTCTAGCAAGCCCATTGGATAACCTAAACAAGAAATTAAACATAGACTTGGACTAGGATATAGTAATTTCACCAATAGCCCAAAAATTATGAAAATGTGACCAAGCCCACCAAAAAAGGAAGAATTTTATCCAAAGCAAAGAAAATGGGTAGGACAAGCCCATAATGGGTAAGAATAAGCCCAAATCCAAGAGGAAAAATAAAATAAAATAAAATAGATGATGATATAATAATAAGAATAAAGATTAGGTTACATGGCATTAAGACAAAAATTTAGCAAGTGGTGTGATTCTACATTCATCATTTAGGCAAGTGGCATGATAATACAAGGCTTTAGGACAAAAACATCTATATCCTTCACTCATAATTTTAGCAAGTGGTATGATAATACATGGTATTAGGACAAAACATTCATAGCCCACACAAATAATATCAACCAAATAATGGAGATTGAAGGGCTAGAAATTTGCCACTTAAAAAGGCAACCTATCATAATTGATTAAGACAAAAGAAAAATTAAATGAATCCCTAAATCAAAGGGACCTTGTCCCTTATCTTAAGAACATATCATCATAATTTTCAAAATACAAATCTCCTTTTCCTATGCATATCTTGACTAAGGAAGAGGAAGACAAGAACATAAGTTGTTTGTTTTCCAAAAATTCAACAAAGTGTATCTTAATTGTGATAAGGTAGATCCATGATCATGAAAGGTGAATTATTTGGTGGTCTATATAAGAGAACCCACCCTTACAACACTTTAATTTCGTCCAAGTGAGAAAGAGAGAGAAATAGAAGTAAGGTAGAGTGAGGAAAGGAGAGAAGAGAGAAGAAGAAAGGAAGGAAGAAGAAGGAGAAGTTTAGAAAGCTAAAGGTAAGTTTAACAATATTTCTTTTTGAAGAAAACTTTTGAAACTTATAATATTTATATGAGATTTTGATCTTAGAACTTTTATGATTGGTCATGATGTTGCTATATCATGTTACATATTGATCTTGCATGTGATGTATGTTTGAATACTTAGGTTGGTGTAGATAGTTCTGCATGGTTATGGCTATGGGTGGCAGAATTTTAAGCTTCGGTAATTTAATTTCTGGGAATTATTGGTAGGGAATTAAAATAAATGGTTAACATAAGAATTAAAGATATGTATGTCATGGATTTTTAGCCACTGGAATCATTCCATTTGGAGTCCATATGAGGTAGATATGGTCTGATTAGTAGTCAAAGGTTAGAAAATGAATCATCAGGGAAGAATATGTTAGGATAGCTTCGGTAATTTAATTTCTGGGAATTATTGGTAGGGAATTAAAATAAATGGTTAACATAAGAATTAAATATATGTATGTCATGGATGTTTAGCCACTGGAATCATTCAATTTGGAGTCCATATGAGGTAGCTATGGTCTGATTAGTAGTCAAAGGTCAGAAAATGAATCATCAGGGAAGAATATGTTAGGATAGCTTCGGTAATTTAATTTCTGGGAATTATTGGTAGGGAATTAAAATAAATGGTTAACATAAGAATTAAATATATGTATGTCATGGATTTTTAGCCACTGGAATCATTCAATTTGGAGTCCACATGTGGTAGATATGGTCCGATTAGTAAGCCAAGGTCAGAAAATGGTTCATCAGGGAAGATTATGTTAGGACAGCTTTTGTATTTTAATTTCTGGGAATTATTTGTATGGAATTAAAATAAATGGTTAACATCAACCTTATATATCTATGTCTCATGGAAATATGTCCACTGGAATTATGCAATTTGGAGTTCATATGAGGTAGATATGATCCGATTAGTAAGCAGAGGTCAGAAAATGTTTATTCAGGGAAGAGTATGTTATTAATGTTTTAGTTTTTGAATTTCTGGGAATATTCTGTAGAGAATTAAAATAGCGCGCCAACATAACAATTATAGATATATGGCTCATGGAATTTGACCAATTGGAATAACTCAATTTGGAGTTCAAATTTGAGAGATATTGTCTAATTAGTTAGTAAAGGTCAGAACCTAAACGAGAAGAAATAATACTAAATTTAAAGGAGTAATAACACCACAATATCATACTATTTTGTTGATATGATTAACATAATAGTTTTAGATAATTGTCTTAGCTTTTCATAGACACTAATATCATCTTAATCGGAGTTAAAATGAGAGAGTTATGCTCTGATTTGTAAGCAAAGGCTGTGTTAAAAGTTAGTAAACCTATTTTCAATATTTTTCTACCCTAGATGAATTTTTAAGGTAATAATAGAAATCAATTTGAGGAAAAATGCTCTATAAAATTTGTAAGAACATGTGTTGGAAATGATATAAGTAGAAATAAAATGACTAAATGCCTAGACATAAAGAAAATGAAAAGAATTATTCTAGTTACTGGAAAAAAATTGTGATTTGTGAAAAGTGCATGTCTAAGGAAAGCTCTGGCAAGGAAAGACTTGGTACTTAAGCGTGTCCATTAGTGACCCACCTCTCTTTTCTGGGAACTTTCCTGGTGCGCTGTTTATAGACTACAATTACTATCCAGTTATCGAGGTATTAGTGTGAAATTTTGACATGGAAATATTTTATAAAGTGAAAATTAGAAAATGATTATATTCATGGCATAATTTCAGTTTACCAATGAATTTTGAGAATGATTATGTTTTGATACATTATGGCATGAGAATATAATGAACATACTCGTTATTGGAACCATATTTTCGGCTATTAATATGAAAAGAAAAGAAATGAGCACGGTCACATGGCAATCCGTGTGGTGCACCAGTAGGGGACGCCCTACCAACGGTTATGATCATGTTAATAAGAAAAGAAAGAGAAAGTGTGCCATGTCGGACGGAGCGAGATAAGCCCGTACCGAAAAGTAGAGAATACTCACCCTGACCGGGGTAGCTTGAAGTAAGAATAAGTGGATAGCCATCATATGAAACTCGAAAAATAGTTATTCATACCATACATGTCATAACTGTATAATTTTCATGTGCATGATAAAGTGCATTCATGTGACTTAAAGATATTTTCTGTAGTTTATACAGCTGAACATGACATGATGAACTATATTGATGATAAATTATGATTTATTGTTGAACTTACTGGGATTTAATTCTCACTATATTTCCATATCATGTTCAGAATAATAAATATGTAGATATTCTCTATGACACTTATTATCTCTGTACGTTGGATCGAGGTGCCCTACCTTGGGCAACTTCCAGTTATTTCAGATATAACTGTCGTAGATGTAACTGAGATTCCGGTGGACGTGCCACCCGAACCAGTGTCCCCGGAAGTAGTCGATATAGATGATTAGAACTAATATGTATTTTTGTACAAATGTTTGTAAAATAATGGTGTGTAGTTTGTAAAATAATATTGTGTATGGAAACTCAGTATTGTATAAATTAAATAAATGTTATATTGAGTTAAGTTGTAACGAGGTAATAATTTCATCGTATTTTTAATAAAAAAAAAATTTACATAAATGGAGTTGTTACATTCTTCATTACATTCTTCAATTGTGCTTTAAATTTTCTTATGGCCCTGCGTGGCTAGTTCTTTTTAGTTGGTTGAGGTTGATTGAAACCTCAAGGGATTTTCATGCATTTTGAGATGTGGATTTGATTTTATTATTTCAATTTGAATTGAGTATTGATTATTTATCTGTTCTTCTTCTCAATGATTATTGATATGATTGCTAGGAGGACTACTAGTATATTATCTATCTTAATCTACCGCGGAATTATGTTTTGAACAAAGTCTTCAATTCTGTGATTCATGAGTCAAATAGGTTTAAGGATTTTGGATTATAAATCATTGAACCTATGATGAATAATTAACTAAATTAAATATAACTTATGTGTTTATATTTGTTTAGCTCTGTTAGTTTCTCTAGTTCTTCATGCGGTTAATAAATTTTGCTTTACCGATATGCTAAAGGATTGCTTGTTAATTAGGGTTTAATTGGTGCGATTGTCATTAATTTACTAGACTTAAGGAGGAAGAGGGTTAGAAACCCAATGATAGATATTCAATTACAGATTGATTATGTTGTCAATGATCAATGTAATCCCTTTACGGTGGATGTCAACCGAAACCAACGTCTTTATCATTAATCACTCTCTCTTATTTACTTTCATTACTGTTTACTTGGTTTTATTTACAAGTATGAATCCCCCCTTTCTCAATCACATAAGGTAATTCCAGTCTCTATGGGATCGACCCTTACTCCCACTACTGCAGGTTAGTTTTAAGGTAAGGTATCAATTTGGGTGTACCTGTGACAATACGCACTAAATTTTGGTGCCGTTACCGAGGACTACGTCTATTACCTTTTGTGATTTATTTTGATTTATGCCTATGACTCGTTCTTCTAATTCTCAAAATTTAGAGTTCAATCCAGATATTGGAAAATCTATATACAGGCACAAAAGAAAAATTCAAGAGGACATCAATAAAAAGAGGAAGTAATCATGGCGAGGCACCCTACTATGAAGTAGCTTGCTGCTCTAGATTTGCATCAGCAACCCTTATGCATTAATTTTTCTAATCTTGATGATAATGTTAATTTTGAGTTGAAATTTGTATTAATTCATCTCTTACATAATTTTCATGGTCTTGCAGGTGAAGACCCACATAAACATTTGAAGGAATTTCATGTGGTATGTACCAGTATGAATCCCTCTGGAGTAAGTGAGGAACAAATAAAACTCAGGGATTTTCCTTTTTTATTAAGAGATTCAGCCAAAGATTGGTTGTATTATTTTCCCTTTGATATTATCACTACTTGGAATGAGATGAAGAGAATGCTTTTAGAATGTTATTTTCCTGCATCTAGAGCCTCTACTATTAGGAAAGAAATATGCAGCATTAGGCAATTGCATGGAGAAACACTTTATGAATATTGGGAGAGGTTTAAAAAACTTTGTGCAAGCTGCCCACATCATCAGATTAGTGAGCAGCTACTAATCCAATATTTCTATGAAGGTCTTTTGTAGGGAGATAGAAGCATAATAGATGCAGCTAGTAGACGAGCACTAGTAGATAAGACTCCTGAAGTAGCTAGAATCCTGATATCAAATATGGCTACCAATTCCCAACAATTTGGCATTAGACAGGACCCTCCTATTAGACATGCCCATGAGGTAAGTACTACTTCTCTTCAGAATCAGATATCTAAACTTACCTCTCTTATGCGCCAAATGGCTACAGGTACACCGCAGCAAGTTAAAGTTTGTGAAATTTGTTCAGCAACAGGGCACCCTACTGATATGTGCCCTACACTTCAAGAGGAATCCACAGCACAAGTTAATGCTGCAGGAGGTTTTCCTGACCAACCAAAGAGGTATGATCCATATGCTAATACATATAATCCTGGATAGAAGGATCATCAAATTTCAGGTATAGGAATGCACAAAATAGGCCTGTAGGACAAAATTTTCAGCATAACCAACAGGTCTATTATCCTAGACAGAATGCATCCCAAGATCACCAGGTAAGTAATCCATTGGAAGATATTGTGAAAACTCTTGTACATAATTCTCATCAATTTCAGCAAGAGACAAAAGCCAACATTCAGAACCTAACAACTCAAGTAGGTTAGTTAGCAACCACAGTGAGTCAATTGGATGCTGAAAACTCAGGTAAGTTACCTTCTCGAACTGTGTAAATCCTAGAGAAAATGTCAGTGCAATTATTTCAATGAATGGTAATGGAACTGAAGGTTTACCATCCCTTTCTTCTCCTAAAAAGCATGAGAAATTAAATAAGGAGAAAGAAAATCTACAGGTAAGTCTCTATCTACTCCAAATTATGAAGTAATGCCTCCTTTTCCAGAAGCTCTTAAAGAGAATAGGCTAAATGAGAAAACTTCTGAATTGTATGACATCTTTTGAAAATGTGAAGTTAATCTCCCCTTTCTAGATACCATTAAACAGGTGCTAAGATATTTAAGGATCCAGGTATGTTTACTATTCCATGCAAAATTGGGAGAACTCGCATTGAAAAGGCTATGTTAGATTTAGGAGCTTCCATCAATGTTATCCCATATTTTGTATATACATCTTTGAATTTGCACCCATTGAACTTTGCAAATTTGATAATTCAACTAGCAGATAGGTCCACTGCATACCCTAAGGGAATAATTGAGGATTTCTTGGTGCAGGTAGATGATTTGGTGTTCCTTACAGATTTTTATATGCTTGACATGGAAAATTGGGATCTTACCTCTCCAATATTATTAGGGAGACCAATCTTGAAAACCTCTAAAACCAAGATAGATGTTCACAATGGTACACTCACTATGGAATTTAATGGTGACGTAATAAAATTCAATATGTATGAAGCCATTAAAAACCCAGGTGATGATACTCCTGTTTATTCTATTGATGTACTTGATTCTTTGGCACACAATGTGTTGGAATTAGATGAGAAGGATAAACTAGAGGAAAGTGTGAGCAAATCTATAACAAAAAATGATGGTGAGATAGACTTAGATGAAGAAACAAAGGAGGAATTGGCTACATTCAATGATTTTTCAAAAGGGCCATAAAAGGTAAGGTTGTTTATATGGAATTATTAATTTCTGATACTACTCTTGTGTAACAACTCCATTTATGTAAATGTAACAAATTTTTTTTTATATATTTGTAAAATTCCATGAAGTTATTACTACTTTAATTCTAACCACTTAACTCGTAATAATAATCACTTTAACCAAGCATAATTTTTATTAACAGTGATACAATACTGAGTTTCCATACACACCATTATTTTACAAACATTTGTACAAAAATACATATTAGTTCTAATCATCTATGTCGACTACTTCCGGGGACACTGGTGCGGGTGGCACCTCAACCGAAATCTCAGTCACATCTACTACAGATACATCTGATATAACTGGTAGTTGTCCAAAGTAGGGCACCTCGATCCAACGTACAGAAATAATAAGTGTCATTGAGAAAATCTGCATTATTCTTCTGAACATGATATGGAAATATAGTGAGAATTAAATCCCAGTAGGTTCAACAATAAATCATAATTTACCATCAATATAGTTTATCATGTCATGTTCAGCTGTATAAACTACAGAAAATATCTTTGGTCACATGAATGCATTATATCTATGCACAAAAGAATCATACAGTAATGATATGTATGACAGGATTAACTTTTTTCAGAATAACATATGATGGCCATCAACTTATTCTCATTTCAAGTTACCCCGGTCAGGGTGAGTATCCTCTATTCTTCGGTACGAGATTTTCTCGCTCCGTCCGACATGGCACTCTTTCACTTTCTTTTCTCATAATCATAATCATAATCGTTGGTAGGGCGTCCCCTACTGTTGCACCACACAGATTGCCATGTGACCGTGCTCATTTTTTTTTCTTTTCACAATGATAGCCAAAAATATGCTTTCAATAACAAGTATGTTCAACAAAATATAACTATTACCAAAAATCATTGGTAATCATGCCATAAACATAACCATTTCAAATATCACTTTATAAAATATTTCCATGTCAAAATTTTACACTTAAGATAGAAAGAAGTTCATACAATGGCAATGGCTATGGCATATACTAGTCATTTATAAGATTTGTCTTCTTTTTTAAATATTAATTTTATTTCTTTATTTTCTTGATGCAGGTTTTCATCATATCTAACCTTCTCTTACTAATCAGAGTATAACTCCCTCAATTGAACTCCGATGTAGGTGATATTGGTGTCAATTTCAAGATAAAATAATTATTTAAAACTATTATTTTGAACATTATAGCGAAATATTAAGAAATCAAGGTGATATTACTCCCTAAATATGCAGGTTATTTCTTCTCGGATAGGTTCTGACCTCTACCTACTAATCGGACCATATCTACCTCATATGGACTCCAAATTGAGTGATTCCAGTTGCTAAACATTCGTGACACTCATATATATAATTCTTATGTTACCCATTTATTTTAATTCCATGCAGATAATTTCCAGAAATTAAAATACATAAGCTATCCTAACATATTCTTCCCTGATGAACGATTTTCTGACCTTTGACTACTAATCAGCTAATATCTTCCTCATATGGACTCCATATTGAATGATTCCAGTGGATAAAACTCTGTGACACACATAGCTATAATTCTTATGTTAACCATTTATTTTAATTCCATACAAATAATTCCCTGAAATTAAAATATAGAAGCTATCCTAACATATTCTTCCCTGATGAACCATTTTCTGACCTTTGACTACTAATCGGAACATATCTACCTCATATGGACTCCAAACTGAATGATTCCAGTGGGTAACAATCCGTGACACATATATCTTTAATGATTATGTTAATCATTTATTTTAATTCCCTACTGATAATTCCCAGAAATTAAAACACAGAAGCTATCCTAACATATTCTTCCCTGATGAATCATTATCTGATCTTTTCTTACAAATCGGTTCATATCTACCTCATATGGACTCCAAATTGAATGATTCAAGTGGATAAAACTCCATGACACATATATCGTTAATTGTTATGTTAACTATTTATTTTAATTCCCTATAGATAATTCCCAGAAATTAAAACACAGAAGCTATCCTAACATATTCTTCCCTGATGAACCATTTTCTGACCTTTGCTTACTAATCGGACCATATCTACCTCATATGGACTCTAAATTGAATAATTCCAGTGGCTAAAAATCCGTGACACATATATATTTAATTTTTATGTTAACCATTTATTTTAATTTCCTATATATAATTCCCAGAAATTAAAACACAGAAGCTAAAAATGTTGCCAACCATAGCCATACCTATGCAGAACTTTCTATGCCAGTCTAAGTATTCAAACATACATCACATGCAAGATCAATATGTAACATGATATAGCAACATCATGACCAATCATCAAAGTTCTAAGATCAAAATCTCATATAAATATTATAAGTTTCAAAATTTTTCTTCAAAAAGAAATATTGTTAAACTTACCTAAGAATCTCCCTAGCTCACTTAGTGAATTGGTTTTCTTGTTTCCTCTTGAAAGAAGTAGCAAGATTCCTCCCTTCCCTTAGCTTGTCTAGCAGCTTAGGTAAGAGAAGGAGGGTGAGTTTTTGAAGCTCAAGGATGAAGAAGAAAAATGGATTCAAGGGGAGATTAAGGTAACCTTCCTTGAGTACTTAGCCTTCTAAACTTCTCCTTCTTCTTCCTTCCTTTCTTCTCCTCTCTTTCTTTCCTTTCCTCACTCTACCTTGCTTCTATTTCTCTCTCTTCCTCACTTAGACGAAATTAAAAAGTTGTAGGGGTGGGTTTTTCTTAAATAGACCACCAAATAATACAACTTTCATGATCATGGGTCTACCTTATCACAATTAGGATACACTTTGTTGAATTTTTGAAAAACAAACAACTTATGTTTTTGTCTTCCTCTTCCTTAGTCAAGATATGCATAGGAAAAGGAGATTTGTATTTTGAAAATTATGATGATATGTTCTTAAGATAAGGGACAAGGTCCCTTTGATTTAGGGATTCATTTTCATTTTCTTTTGTCTTAAACAAGTATGATAGGTTTGCCTTTTTAGGTGGCAAATTTCTAGCCCTTCAATCTCCATTATTTGGTTGATATTATTTGTGTGGGATATGAATGTTTTGTCCTAATGCCATGTATTATCATACCACTTGCTAAAATTATGAGTGTAGGATATAGATGTTTTTGTCCTAAAGCCTTGTATTATCATGCCACTTGCCAAAATTATGAATGTAAAATCACACCACTTGCTAAATTTTTCTGACCTTTGACTACTAATCAGCTCATATCTTCCTCATATGGACTCCAAATTCAATGATTCTAGTGGCTACAAATCCGTGACAGATATATCTTTAATTCTTCTATTAACTATTTATTTTAATTCCCTATATATAATTCCCAGAAATTAAAACACAGAAGCTATCTTAACATAATCTTTCCTGATGAAACATTTTTTGACCTTTGCTTACTAATTGGACCATATCTACCACATATGGACTCCAAATTGAATGATTCCAGTGGCTAAATATCCGTGACACATATATCATTAATTCTTATGTTAACCATTTATTTTAATTCCTTATATAATGTTCTCAGAAATTAAAACAGCAAAGCTTAAAATTCTGCCAACCATAGCCATACCCATGCAGAACTATCTACACCAACCTAAGTATTCAAACATACATCACATGCAAGATCAATATGTAACATGATATAGCAACATCCATGACCAATAATCAAAGTTCTAAGATCAAAATCTCATATAAATATTATAAGTTTCAAAAGTTTTCTTCAAAAAGAAATATTGTTAAACTTACCTGGAGCACTTAGTTCCCTAGATTTCTCCTTCCTCGTTCTTCCTTTCTTCCTCTTTCTTCCTTTCTTCCTCTCCTTTCCTCACTCTACCTTGCTTCTATTTTTCCTCTCCCACACTTGGATGAAATTCTAATGTTGTAAGGTTGGGTTTTCTTATATAAACCACCAAATAATTCACCTTTCATGATCATGGGTCTACCTTATCACAATTAGGATACACTTTGTTGAATTTTTGGAAAACAAACAACTTATATTCTTGTCTTCCTCTTCCTTAGTCAAGATATGCATAGGAAAAGGAGATTTGTATTTTGAAAATTATGATGATATGTTCTTAAGATAAGGCACAAGATCCCTTTGATTTAGGGATTCATTTCCTTTTTCTTTTGTCTTAAACAATTATGAAAGGTTTGCCTTTTTAGGTGGAAAATTTCTAACCCTTGAATCTCCATTGTTTGGTTGATATTATTTGTGTGGGATAGCAATGTTTTGTCCTAATACCATGTATTATCATACCACTTGCTAAAATTATGAGTGTAGGATATAGATGTTTTTGTCCTAAAGCCTTGTATTATTATGCCACTTGCCAAAAGGATGAATGTAGAATCACACCACTTGCTAAATTTTTGTCTTAATGCCATGTAACCTAATCTTTATTATTATTACATTATTATATCATCACCTAATTGATTTTATTTTATTTTTCATCTTGGATTTGGGCTTATTCCTACCCATTTTCTTTGCTTTGGATAAAATTCTACCTTTCTTGGAGGGCTTGGTCACATTTTCATAATTTTTGGGCTATTGGTCCAATTACTATATCCTAGTCCAAGTCTATATTTTATTTCTTGCTTAGGTTATCCAATGGGATTGCTAGAAACTTATTTGAAGTGGAAAAATTCTACATGATGTGTCCATAGGTAAAAGCCCAATTTATGGGTGGAGATACTAAACTTAGTAACTTTTGCTCTTAAATTAAGAAAAATTACCCTAATTCGACTTCTTGAAATTTTAAGACCTTTACTTACTTCACAAAAATTTATCTTTCTTTAACTTAGAATTTCACCTTTCTTTAGCATATTTATTTCTAATATTTCCTCTTAGGTTTTCTTTCTTTACCAATTCCATTAATATTAGACAATTTCTATGCATATATGTAAGATGAAGAATTTCTAAGGAAAATATCTAAAAATTACGGGATGTTACAAGTGCACCACACGGATTGCCATGTGACCGTGCTCATTTTTTTTCTTTTCACAATGATAGCCAAAAATATGCTTTCAATAACAAGTATATTCATCAAAATATAACTATTACCATAAATCATTGGTAATCATGCCATGAACATAACCATTTCAAATATCACTTTATAAAAACTTTTCATGTCAGAATTTCACACTTAAGATGGTAAGAAGTTCATACAATGGCAATGGCTATGGCTATACTAGTCATTTATTATTTTCATTTATAAGATTCATCTTCTTTTTTTAAATATTAATTTTATTTCTTTATTTTCTTGATGGAGGTTTTTATCCTATCTAACCTTCTCTTACTAATTAGAGCATAACTCCCTCAATTTAACTCTGATGTAGGTGATCTTGGTGTCAAGTTCAAGATAAAACAATTATCTAAAACTATTATGTTGACCATTGTAGCGAAATAGTAAGAAATCAAGGTGATATTACTCCCTAATTGTACAGGTTATTTCTTCTCGGATAGGTTCTGACTTCTACCAACTAATCTGTCCATATCTCCCTCATAAGTATTCCAAATTAAGTGATTTCAGCGGCTAAAACTCCGCGACACATATATCTATAACGCATATGTTAACCATTTATTTTAAGTCCTTATAGAATGTTCCCAGAAATTAAAACACCGAAGCTATCCTAACATATTCTTCTCTGATTAACCATTTTCTGACCATTGCTTACTAATTGGACCATATCTATCTCGTACGGACTCCAACTTGAGTGATTCCAGTGGCTTAAAATTCATGCCACACATATCCATAATTCTTATGTTAACCATTTATTTTAATTCCATGCAAATAATTCCCAGAAATTAAATTGTAGAAGGTATCCTAACATATTCTTCCATGATGAACTATTTTCTGACCTTTAACTACTAATCGGCTAATATCTCCCTCATATGGACTCCAAATTGAATGATTCCAGTGGCTCAAAATCTGTGACACATATAGCTATAATTCGTTTGTTAACTATTTATTTTAATGCTTTATAGATTGTTCTCAGAAATTAAAACACTGAAGCTCAAAATTCTGTCACCGATAGCCATACCCATGCAGAACTATCTACACCAACCTAAGTATTCAAACATACATCACATGCAAGATCAATATGTAACAAGATATAGCAACATCATGACCAATCACAAAAGTTCTAAGATCAAAATCTCATATAAATATTATAAGTTTCAAAAGTTTTGTTCAAAAAGAAATATTGTTAAACTTACCTGGAGCACTTAGTCCCCTAGACTTCTCCTTCCTCTTTCTTCCTTTCTTCCTCTCCTTTCCTCACTCTACCTTGCTTCTATTTTTCCTCTCCCTCACTTGGACGAAATTATAATGTTGTAAGGTTGGGTTTTCTTATATAGACCACCAAATAATTCACCTTTCATGATCATGGGTCTACCTTATCACCATTAGGATACACTTTGTTGAATTTTTGGAAAACAAACAACTTATGTTCTTGTCTTCCTCTTCCTTAGTCAAGATATGCATAGGAAAAGGAGATTTGTATTTTGAAAATTATGATGATATGTTCTTAAGATAAGGAACAAGGTCCCTTTGATTTAGGGATTCTTTTCCATTTTCTTTTTTCTTAAACAAGTATGATAGGTTTGCCTTTTTAGGTTGCAAATTTCTAGCCCTTGAATCTCCATTATTTGGTTGATATTATTTGTGTGGGATATGAATGTTTTGTCCTAATGCCATGTATTATCATACCACTTGCTAGAATTATGAGTGTAGGATATAGATGTTTTTGTCCTAAAGCCTTGTATTATCATGCCACTTGCCAAAATGATGAATGTAGAATCACACCACTTGCTAAATTTTTGTCTGAATGCCATGTAACCTAATCTTTATTATTACATTATTATATCATCACCTAATTTCTTTTATTTTATTTTTCCTCTTGGATTTGGGCTTATTCCTACCCATTATGGGCTTATTCCTACCCATTTTCTTTGCCTTGGATAAAATTCTACCTTTCTTGGTGGGCTTGGTCACATTTTCATAATTTTTGGGCTATTGGTCCAATTACTATATCCTAGTCCAAGTCTATGTTTTATTTCTTGCTTAGGTTATCCAATGGCTTGCTAGAAACTTATGTGAAGTGGAAAAACTCTATATGAAGTGTCCATAGGTAAAAGCCCAATGTATGGGTAAAGATTTTAAACTTAGTAACTATGGTTCTTGAATTAGTAAAAATTACCCTAATTCAATGTTCTTGAAATTTTAAGACCTTTACTTGTTTCTAAAAATTTATCTTCCTTATCCAAGAATTTTGCATCTCTTTAGTATGTTATTTTTAATTTTTTTCCTATTAGGTTTTCCCTCTTTATTTGTTCTCTTAATGTTAGAAACATTTTCTATGCATATACATAAGTTGAAGAATTTCTAAGGATTATATTTCCTTAGATATCTAAAATATTGTCTAATAAATTTTATTTCCTTAATTAAATTTTTATGTACTTTTATCAATAAAAAAAACGAAATTAGGGATGTTACACAAGGTCCCTTTGATTTAGGGATTCTTTTTCTTTTTCTTTTGTCTCACTCAAGTATGATAGATTTGCCTTTCTAAGTAGAAAATTTCTAGCCCTTGAATCTCCCTTGTTTGGTTGGAATAGTTTGTGCAGTATAAGGATGTTTTGTCATAATGCCATGTATTATTACCTACTTGGTAAAATTATGAATGCAGGATATAGATATTTTGTCTTAATGCCATGTATTCTTACCTACTTACAAAAATTATGAATGTAGGATATAGATGTTTTGTCGTAATGCCTTGTGACCTAATCTTGATTATTATTACACTACTATTTCTTCACAAGGTTCTTATTTTTTCCTCTTGGATTTGGGTGCATTCTTGCCCATTTCCTTTACTTTCGATGAAATTCTACCTTTCATGGTTGGTCATATTTTCATGATTTTTGGGCTATCAGTCCAACTTCTATATATTAATCCAAGTCTATGTTTTATCTCTTGCTTAAGCTATCTAATTGGCTTGCTAAAAAATCTTGTGAAGTGGAAAATCTCTATATGAAGTGTCCATAGGTTTTCTCTCTAACATTAAGAGAAAATGTTTCTAACATTGGGCTAATAAAGGTACATAAATATTTAATTAAGGAAATAAAATTTATTAGATAATTTTTAGATATCTAAGAAAATATTAGCCCTAGAAATTCTTCACCTTATGTGTATGCATAGAAAATATTTCTAACATTAAGGGAATAAGTAAAGAGAGAAAACCTATGGATACTTCATATAGAGATTTTCCAACATTTTCTCTTACATTTGAGAACACGCCCAGGGCGTGTTCTGGGTTGCTTTAGCATGGGTATGTTTGAAGTATTTTTCTATGCATACACATCAAGACTATTTTTTAGTACATTTGAAGTATTTTTCAAGCATGGATGTGTCTTGAAACATGGCTAGGCCATGTTGGGAGTTGGTAAAGCTTATTTTTAACAAGTTTCTGTATAATGAACATTCTTGTTAATGAAATCATATTCTTGGCTATTAATGTGAAAAGAAATTAAAAGAAAAGAGATGAGCACGGTCACATAGCGGTTCATGTGATGCACTAGTAAGGGATGCCCTACTCACGGCTCTAATTATGTTAATGAGAAAAGAAAGAGAAAGTGTGCCATGTCGGACGACGCGAGAAATACTTGTCACTCCCTTATTTTTAAGGGCACGTGAAACTCATACTTTATTGATAGATCTTTACTATAATATATATATAATACAAGTGTTCATTATGGAAACAGATACAAATAGGTTCTCTCATGTAAGCACAATATACATACCAAGTTTATAAATATCATAGTAACAACAGAAGCAAGGATTCTGCTTGTGCCATTCAGAGCATACTCTAGAGTATAAGTACAATATAAATATAAATCTATGAGCCCTAGAAACAAAATAGGCTCATCAGAGAATATGTCATCTACTTGATCACCTATCAGAAGGAAAATGACCAAACTCTATATTCTTATATGAAAAATGTGAAAATATCGTGTAGTGAGTTTGACAATTCAATGAGCAAATAATACCTCCTATGACTTGTTAGGTTAGCATATGGATGTACTCATATTTTAAATTTTATCATATAGAAAATATAGTTCGAAAGTACATTTATATGGGACCCGCATTTCAAATATTCTCAGTTAAGACCACATTTAGATATCCAAAATCATATGCAATACGGTATGATCATTAATTAAATATTGTTTTGCTTCAAAATATTTCTCATGAAAACATTAGGAGGATCCTATATCAGAACCACCATATCAGAGTTCAAGCCCTTCCATACTTTGGTGGTGTAGGATTTGCCTAAACTTAGCATCCCAGCTAAGGTTTACCCTACCACTATTCAAGAGGACATGCAAAGAGACTCTAATATAGGCATTTCCCAAGCACACAGCAAGGGAGGGCAAATCACATATGATATAGTCGGCATGTCACCTAAATAGAAGGCATCCCGCTCTCCTTCACATATCATATCCCGTGTATTGGCCATCACACGAGGCTAGCATCACCCCTGCTAGCTAAGGTGTCAAGGTGCACTAGGGCTAACATCACCTGCTGTTAGCAAATAGTATTTCTAATAGGATTTCTCCACAGAAATTATATTTGCACATATGCGATATTGTTCAAAAAAAAGGTTTCAGTATAATACAAAATTTTTAGTCTCAATATAATTTCTCTATCAGAAGCCTTCCAATCAGGGCAATCACATATACATGACATTTTCTAAGGCAGTCTTATAGCTTTACATATCAATGCTGCTTACACAATATATTTTCTTTACCATATTATGAGAAATACATTTAAAATCACATATTTAGTAAGTTCAAAAATTCATTTTTAAAACCATACTCTTCTTGAACTATATGCCAGATTGTAAACAAATCAGGCAATTTAATCCATTTCAGAGACAAATAAAAGTATAAATATCTTGTAAACATAATCAATTATACTTTTATAGTTCAAGAAGAGTATAAGGTAAGTCATAGAAAGAATTATATACTCACAGAGTAAAGCTCTAGGTTGGACAGCCCTAAAATGCACTTTTCTAATCTAAATTTAACCAAACAGACCTCAAAGTCAAATCCGAAGGGTCCAAAAACCTAGAAAATGACTCTGGGAGCTTTGTAAACACTGGTCAATTGATAGATATTGTTCACGGCGAGAAATACTGCTCACATCGGCCTAAATCACTATTCATGCCGACCGAAATTACTATTTACACCTTCTGAAATCACAATTCACGCTGATCGGAGTTACTATTCATGACACCAAAAGTTTTCAGATAACCATGAAATTTTATATCTTAAAGTTTATCTTTTCCTGAATCCATCTATGGTGTCAGATTTTTAATTTGTGGCAATTCTGCGGCTCGAAAGTACTCTTTGTCTTAATTCTAGTGGTACCCTTAGTTTTGAGATCAGATGCTCAAAAGTACTCTAGATCTAGAGAGAGAAAATAAGGAGGGAGAAAGTTACTATTTATACTATTCATTTTCCCTAAAAATCTTTCTGTCTCTTTTTTTAAAAAAATAATAATGGAGGACCAATTAACAATTTGCTAATTGTTATAGGAAGTCCTTGAAAATTTTATTATTTACATTTTGACCCCTAAACTTTTAGGAAATTACAATTTGACCCCAAAAATATTAATAAGTTTTCATTTTCATCCTTAAAACTTTTCAATTACATCCCTACTCCTTTATTTCTTTTAGTAATCCATACATAAATGAAAAATACTAAATCTTAGTGGTGTAACATCCTTCCTCCATTAAGAAATTTGGTTCCCAAATTTCAAATCATCCTATCACAAGTAGGCAATGAAGCCAAGCCATAAATTACAGTTATTAACCTTACTACTCAAGCTATTGGGGATATCTTTTTTGTAGATCATCTTTACTTTCTAACAAGTCTCTTCTCTTGAGTGAGCCATATAACCTTAACCATAGGCATTTCCTTCAAATATAAGTTCTTCACTTGTCAATCAACAATAGATATCGATTTTTTTCTCATAAATAAGCTAAATTATTGTGCAATTTAAATTTTTGGAATATGATAACATGAGAAGAATCTAATAGGTACTTCCTTAGCATTGATGCAAGAAAGACTGTATCAACATCACTTAATCTTGATGGCAAGACTAGGCAATATACTATTATAACTACTTCTTTCAAGATTTCAAAAGAGCCTATATACTAAAGTTTAACCTTTTTCCTTCTTCCAAACCTCATTACATTTTCCATAGGTGAGTCCTTTAAGAATATTTGGTCATCAACTGATAATTTCGAGTGCTTTATCATTTATGGTTCTTATAGACCTTTGATCTGTATTGAGTTGCTTGTATTCTTTTTCTAATCAATTTTCATCTCTATACTTGCAAATAAATACTAACCTTATCATTAAAAAAGATATGGGTATTTGGCGCGCATATCATTCTTTCTTTCCCAAGTAGGCTCCTCTGAAGATTGATTCTACCATATCACATTCACTGTGGGTATTTCTTTTGAACGTAATTTCTTCACTTGTCTATATACTATAGTCACTAGTTTTTCTTCATATGACAAATTTTTGTCTAACTGAATCTCCCGACATTAAATAACATGTGTTGGGTTTGATAGAAACTTTCGTAGTATAGACATGTGAAAGACTAGATGAACATTACTTAATTCAGGTGGCAAAGCCAAACGGTAAGTAACTAGGCCGATCCTATTTACTGTGGACTTAACTTCCTTTTTTTTCAACTCTTACTACTCTTTTTATAGGAGATATCTTCAAGAAGACATATTCACCTATGGCAAATTCTAATTGTCGACGTCTATTATCAACATAAACATTTTATCTACTCTAGGCTGCTAATAACCTTTCATTAATTAACTTTACCTTGTCAAGTGCATCTTGTACCAAATTAGGCCCTAAAATCTTAGCTTCACCCATTTCAAACCATCCGATCAGAGAACAACAACGTCTACCATATAATGCCTCAAAAGGGGCCATTTGTATACTAGCTTGGTAGCTATTATTATAAGCAAATTCAACTAGGGGCAAGAATCTTTCCCAACTACCTTGAAAATCAAGCATACATGCCCGAAGTATGTCTTCCAATATTTGGATGGTTCGCTTAGACTGTCCATCTATTTGAGGATGAAAAATAGTATTGAGATTTAACTTTGTGCCCAAAGCTTCTTGAAAGGCTCGCCAAAAGCGAGCTGTGAACTGTGGTTGTTGATAAGAAATAATCAATATCAGTACCCCATGAAGTCTCACTATCTCATTCAAATACATATTTGCATATTGAGCTACATTATATGTGGTTTTCACTAGTAGAAAATATGATGATTTAGTCAACCTATAAATCATCACCTATATTGAATCAAATCCTTTTGGTGTCTGCGATAGCCTTGTAATAAAATCCATAAATATTCTTTCCCATTTCTATTTAGGTATTTCTATTTGTTGATGTAACCCCGCAGGCCTTTGATATTATGTATTTACTTGTTGACATGTTAAACTCTGAGAAACATAATCAACTATATCTTTCTTCATACCATTCCACCAATAATTTTCTTTTAAATCTTGACACATTTTATTTTATCCAGAATGAATGATATATGCAGATTGATGGACTTCTGCTAAAATATCTTTCTTGAGTTTTTTTTATTAGGTACACACAACCACTTGCCCAATCTCAGAATTCTTTCAAAGTCTACAATAAATTTAACATCACTGCCATTCTTCACCTCTTCAATTTTTTTGCACAAATAGGCATCCTCTTCCTATGCCATTTTCACCTGCTCAACCAAAAATGATTGAAATTGTATATGGGCCAATAGTATACTAGGCTCATTTACTTCCAATACTACCCCATGACTTTCTAATTTATGCATTTCTTTAATCAACGGCCTCCTCACCATTGTGATGTGAGCCAAACTACTCATTAACTTCTTGCTTAATGCATTAGCCACTACATTAGCTTAACTTGGATGATATAATATTATATAGTCATAATCTCTAAGTAATTCCATCCATTGTCTTTATATCAAGTTAAGATCTTTTTGTTGAAAAATGTATTTGAGACTTTTATGATCTGTATAGATTTCACATGTCTCACCATACAAGTAATGCCTCTAAATTTTGAGAGCAAAAACCACTGTTGTCATTTTCAAATCATGAGTCAGATAATTTTGCTCATATGGTTTAAGCTATCTAGATGCATATGCAATGACTCGACCATGTTGAATCAACACACACCCTAATCTAATTCTTAATGCATCACAGTATACCATGTATCCTCCAGTACCTGAGGGAATAGACAATATTGGCGTCATAGTCAAACATTCTTTAAGTTTCTGAAAATTTCTCTCATAATTATTCACACATGAATTCCAATCTCAACATAATTCACATTCTAGATATTAGACTCAACTTAGCATGGTATGAACCCTTAACAAAATATCTTGATCACTTTACATTATTTTCGGACATGGTTCTCAAAATATTCTCCATATTTCCAAATTAAGAGTTCAAAGATTAGTTTGAATCTTACTTCCCATATTTTATTCCCCTCACTTGATTACATTCCTCAAAGCACCATAAGGCCATCAACCATCTGTTCCCTTCACCAAGAAATTTTTATGCAATTTGGTGTCCAAACTCAATATTTCAAATTATGAATAGTTTAATGCCCAACTTCCTCCAAAATTTCTTCCATTAATCACTTCCAACAAATTGAAATTGCCAATTTCCTAATTTTGTCTTACCTATCTTCAAGTAAATCCAATATCCTTCTTCTTATGACACTTTCCCATCACTAGCCAATCCTTAATCAATCCTAACATATCTTACTTTCACCATTCCTAACATGTCTACTACCTACCCATCTCAATTCCACATTCATATATTTTGATAACATACTATCCAAATATCAAACATCACACAAGTCTTGTAACAATTTTTTTTAGTTCTTTAAGATTAGTCGATATCAATCTATATAGGTATATAGATACTAGTTGGGTTTCAGGACGTAAATCAATATCAAATTATATTTCTCATTTCGGGTTAATCCAGACAATTCTTCTGGAAACACATCAGAAAATTACCTAACCACTAGAACCTGATCTACATTGGTATACATTATATCAAAATCTTTTACCACTACAAAATATCCTTGGCACCCTTTTTGTAATAACTTATGGGCTGCTAAAGCTAAAATTAAATTATTGGGTATATGCTTCCACTAATTGTTCATTACTTGCAACTCCTTTACTAACCTTTTATGCTATTAATGACTTCTTTATACTGTATCAGCTATAACGCACTTCAAAACTGTAACATTCCTAATTTCATTTCATGTATTCAAAGTAACATCCCTAATTTCGTTTCTTTTATTGATAAAAGTACATAAATATTTAATTAAGGAAATAAAATTTATTAGACAATATTTTAGATATCTAAGGAAATATAATCTTAGAAATTCTTCACCTTATGTATATGCATAGAAAATGTTTCTAACATTAAGAGAACAAATAAAGAGGGAAAACCTAATAGGAAAAACAATTAGAAATAACATACTAAAGAGATGCAAAATTCTTGGATAAGGAAGATAAATTTTTAGAAACAAGTAAAGGTAATAAAATTTCAAGAACATTGGATTAGGGTAATTTTTTCTAATTCAAGAACTAAAGTTACTAAGTCTAAAATCTTTACCCATACATTGGGCTTTTACCTATGGACACTTCATATAGAGTTTTTCCACTTCACATAAGTTTCTAGCAAGGCCATTGGATAACCTAAGCAAGAAATAAAACATAGACTTGGACTAGGATATAGTAATTGGACAAATAGCCCAAAAATTATGAAAATGTGACCAATCCCTCCAAGAAAGGTAGAATTTTATCGAAAGCAAAAAAAAATGGGTAGTAATAAGCCCATAATGGATAGGAATAAGCCCAAATCCAAGAGGAAAAATAAAATAAAATAAAATAGGTGATGATATAATAATGTAATAATAATAAAGATTAGGTTACATGGCATTAAGACAAAACTTTAGCAAGTGGTGTGATTCTACATTCATAATTTTGTCAAGTGGCATGATAATACAAGGCTTTAGGACAAAAACTTCTATATCCTACACTCATAATTTTAGCAAGTGGTATGATAATACATGGTATTAGGACAAAACATTCCTATCCCACACAAATAATATCAACAAAATAATGGAGATTCAAGGGCTATAAATTTGCCACCTAAAAAGGCAAACCTATCATACTTGTTTAAGACAAAAGAAAATGGAAATGAATCCCTTAATCAAAGGGACCTTGTCCCATATCTTAAGAACATATTATCATAATTTTCAAAATACAAATCTCCTTTTCCTATGCATATCTTGACTAAGGAAGAGGAAGACAAGAACATAAGTTGTTTGTTTTCCAAAAATTCAACCAAGTGTAATCTAATTGTGATAAGGTAGACCCATGATCATGAAAGGTGAATTATTTGGTGGTTTATATAAGAAAACCCAACCTTACAACATTAGAATTTCATCCAAGTGTGGGAGAGGAAAAATAGAAGCAAGGTAGAGTGAGGAAAGGAGAGGAAGAAAGGAAGAAAGAGGAAGAAAAGAAGAAAGAGGAAGGAGAAGTCTAGGGGACTAAGTGCTCAAGGTAAGTTTAACAATATTTCTTTTTAAAGAAAACTTTTGAAACTTATAATATTTATATGAGATTTTGATCTTATAACTTTGATGATTGGTCATGATGTTGCTATATCATGTCACATATTGATCTTGCATGTGATGTATGTTTGATTACTTAGACTGGTATAGAAAGTTCTGCATAGGTATGGCTATGGGTGGCAAAATTTTTAGCTTCTGTGTTTCAATTTCTGGGAATTATCTGTAGGGAATTAAAATAAATGGTTAACATAATAATTAAATATATATGTGTCACGGATATTTCACCACTGGAATCATTCAATTTGGAGTCCATATGAGGTAGATAAGGTTTGATTAGTAAGCAAAAGTCAGAAAATAATTCATCAAGAAAGAATATGTTAGGATAGCTTCTGTGTTTTAATTTCTGGGAATTATCTGTAGGGAATTAAAATAAATGGTTATCATAAGAATTAAAGATATATGTGTCACGGATATTTGACCACTGGAATCATTCAATTTAGAGTCTATATGAAGTAGATAAGGGCTGATTAGTAAGCAAAGGTCAGAAAAAGGTTCATTAGGGAAGAATATGTTAGGACAGCTTCTGTGTTTTAATTTCTGGAAATTATCTGTATGGAATTAAAATAAATGGTTAACATAAGAATTATATCTATGTGTGTCACGGATTTGTAGCCACTGGAATCATTCAATTTGGAGTACATATGAGGAAGATATGAGATGATTAGTGGTCAAAGGTCAGAAAATGGTTCATCAGGGAAGAATATGTTAGGATAGCTTCTGTATTTTAATTTCTGGGAATTATCTGTATGGAATTAAAATAAATAATTAACATAAGAATTATAGATATATGTGGATCTTCATCTTTAAATGTAGTAAAATGTAGCTATTATTGTACTACTTTTACTTTCTTAGAGTCTACTTGGATACCATATTTACCAACCATACTCCTTTAGAGTTGATAAAACTATCTTTGAATGTTGCTTATGATCCTCTGAACTTTTGAAATATTCTAGTATGTCATCAATATATATAATAACAAATTGATCCAGGGATGACCTAATTACTATTTATTAAATCTATGAATGCAGCTAAAATATTTGTCAATTTAAATGCATCAGCAAGAACTCATAATTCCCATAATAAGTCCTACATCCTCTTCTCTTATCCTTAATTAATGTTACTCATATCCCAAATCTATTTGTGGAAAAATATTGAACACCTTATAATTGGTCAAACAGGTAATCTATACGAGCTAATGGGTTTCTATTCTATATTGTCACCTTATTCAACTGTCTATAATCTATGTATAGTCACAGTGATCCATCTTTCTTTTTCACAGATAGAACTGGAGTACTCCGAATAAAAGTACTGGGGTATTTAAATACCTTGTCTAACAAGTCTTGTAACTAATTTTTTTTTAAATTCGATCGATATCATTCTATATAGGGATATAGATACTAGTTGGGTTCTAAGGAGTAAATCAATACCAAATTCTCGAATTGTTGTGGCAAGGTTGTGCAAGATTTCCTCCGCATTGTTTGTCAGATTCTGCCTTGGTGGTGCCATTTCCTACTGTGGGAAAAAAAATTTATGCTGCTATTGAGGTGATCAAGCCCAATAGTTAGTTTCAAAAAAAATATTTAACAGCAGTTATAACACCACCTCAGAATATAGATAAGAAACACTAGTAATTTCTTACCTATATGAATCACTGATCCCCTACACAGCACAACCAGAACATACTCAAGACACTATAAAATTGATTCAGATAACCATCCACCCACTGGTCATATAGGATCGACCTACTCTGATATCAATTATGTAACAACATTTTTTTTCTATTATTATACAATATTGAGTTCACATACACGTCATTAATCAAAACGTACATGCAACATATCAAACACATAGATATTTACATCTTGTTTATTTTGGTTGACCAATTCCGGAGATATAGGTGAGGGCGGTTGCACCTTTACCGGGATCTGAGCCAACTCGACCACAAACATCTTATTTGATTATGAGATATGCCCAACATAAAGTAATTTGATCCAATGTGCACTAAATGCCTGAGCTTTAAAAAAACTGCATAACTAATTATCTGAATATAATATGGAAATATAGTGAGAATTAAATCCCAGTAAGTTCAACAATAAATCATCATCAATATAGCTCATCACGTCGTGTTCAGCTGTATAAACTACAGAAAATATCTTTGGTCACATGAATGCATTATATCTATGCACATAAGAATCATACTGTAATGATATGTATGACAGGATTAACTACTTTCAAAATATCATATGATGGCCATCAACTTATTCTTATTTCAAGCTACCCCAGTCAGGGTGAGTATCCTCTACTCTCCGGTACGGGCTTTTCTCGCTCCGTCTGACATGGCCCACTTTTTCTTTATTTTCTCATTAACATGATCATACCCGTTGGTAGGGCGTCCCCTACTGGTGCACCACACGGATTGCCATGTGACCGTGCTCATTTCTTTTCTTTTCACAATGATAGCCAAAAGTATGCTTTCAATAACAAGTATGTTCATCAAAATATAACTATTACCATAAATCATTGGTAATCATGCCATGAACATAATCATTTCAAATATCACTTTATAAAATATTTTCATGTCATAATTTTACACTTAAGATGGTAAGAAGTTCATACAATGGCAATGGCTATGGCATATACTAGTCATTTATAAGATTTGTCTTCTTTTTTAAATATTAATTTTATTTCTTTATTTTCTTGATGCAGGTTTTCATCATATCTAACCTTCTCTTACTAATCAGAGCATACCTCCCTCAATTGAACTCCGATGTAGGTGATCTTGGTGTCAATTTCAAGATAAAACAATTATCTAAAACTATTATGTTGAACATTGTAGCGAAATATTAAGAAATCAAGGTGATATTACTCCCTATATGTACAGGTTATGTCTTCTAGGATAGGTTTTGATCTCTACCTACTAATCGGACCATATCTACCTCATATGGACTCCAAATTGAGTGATTCCAGTGGCTAAAAATCTGTGACAGACATATCTATAATTCTTATGTTAACCATTTATTTTAATTCCATACAGATAATTCCCAGAAACTAAAATACAGAAGCTATCCTAACATATTCTTCCCTGATGAACCATTTTTTGACCTTTGACTACTAATCAACTCATATCTTCCTCATATGGACTCCAAATTGAATGATTCTAGTGGCTAAAAATCAGTGACACACATATCTATAATTCTTATGTTAACCAGTTATTTAATTCCATACAGATAATTACCAGAAATTAAAATATGGAAGCTATCCTCACATATTCATCCCTGATAAACCATTTTCTGACCTTTGACTACTAATCAGACCATATCTACCTCATATGGACTCCAAATTGAATGATTTCAGTGTCTAAAAATCCGTGACACATATATATTTAATTCTTATGTTAACTATTTATTTTAATTCCCTACAGATAATTATCACAAATTACAACACAGAAGCTATCCTAACATATTCTTCCCTGATGAACCATTTTCTGACCTTTGCATACTCATCGGATCATATCTACCTCATATCCAAATTGAATGATTCCAGTGGCTAAAAATCCGTGACACATATATCTTTAATTCTTATGTTAACCATTTATTTTAATTCCCTACAGATAATTCCCAGAAATTAAAACACAGAAGTTATCCTAACATATTCTTCCCTGATGAACCATTTTCTGACCTTTGATTACTAATTGGACCATATCTACCTCATATGGACTCCAAATTGAATGATTCCAGTGGCTAAAAATCTGGGACACATATATATTTAATTCATATGTTAACCATTTATTTTAATTCCCTATAGATAATTCCTAGAATTTAAAACGCAGAAACTATCCTAACATATTCTTCCCTGATGAACCATTTTTTGACCTTTGATTACTAATCGGACCATATCAACCTCATATGGACTCAAAATTGAATGATTCCAGTGGCTAAAAATTCGTGACACATATATCTTTAATTCTTATGTTAACCATTTATATTAATTCCCTATAGATAATTCCCAGAAATTAAAATACAGAAGCTAAAAAGTTTGCCACCTATAGCCAAACCTATGCAGAACATTCTATACCTGTCTAAGTATTCAAACATGCATCACATGCATGATTAATATGTAACATGATATAGCAACATCCATGACCAATCATCAAAGTTCTAAGATCAAAATCTCATATAAATATTATAAGTTTGAAAAGTTTTCTTCAAAAAGAAATATTGTTAAACTTACCTGGAGCACTTAGTCCCTTAGACTTCTCCTTTCTCTTTCTTCCTTTCTTCCTCTCCTTTCCTCACTCTACCTTGCTTCTATTTTTCCTCTCCCTCACTTGGACGAAATTCTAATGTTGTAAGGGTGGGTTTTCTTATACAGACCACCAAATAATTTAGCTTTCATGATCATGGGTCTACCTTATCACAATTAGGATACACTTTGTTGAATTTTTGGAAAAGAAACAACTTATGTTCTTGTCTTCATCTTCCTTAGTCAAGATATGCATAGGAAAAGGAGATTTGTATTTTAAAAATTATGATGATATGATCTTAAGATAAGGGACAAGGTCCCTTTGATTTAGGGATTCATTTCTATTTTCTTTTGTCTTAACAAGTATGATAGGTTTGCCTTTTTAGGTGGCAAATTTCTAGCCCTTGAATCTCCATTATTTGGTTGATATTATTTGTGTGGGATAGAAATGTTTGTCCTAATGCCATGTATTATCATACCACTTGCTAAAATTATGAGTGTAGGATATAGATGTTTTTGTCCTAAAACCTTATATTATCAAGCCACTTGCCAAAATGATGAATGTAGAATCACACCACTTGCTAAATTTTTGTCTTAATGCCATGTAACCTAATCTTTATTATTATTACATTATTATATCATCACCTAATTTATTTTATTTTATTTTTTTCTCTTGGATTTGGGTTATTCCTACGCATTATGGCCATATTCCTACCCATTTTCTTTGCTTTGGATAAAATTCTACCTTTCTTGGAGGGCTTAGTCACATTTTCATAATTTTTGGACTATTGGTCCAATTACTATATCCTAGTCCAAGTCTATGTTTTATTTCTTGCTTAGGTTATCCAATGGGCTTGCTAGAAACTTATGTGAAGTGGAAAAACTCTATATGAAGTGTCCATAGGTAAAAGCCCAATTTATGGGTGGAGATACTAAACTTAGTAACTTTTACTCTTAAATTAGGAAAAATTACCCTAATCCAATCTTCTTGAAATTTTAAGACCTTTAATTCACAAAAATTTATCTTCCTTACCTAAGAATTTCAACTTTCTTTAGCATGTTTATTTCTAATATTTCCTCTTAGGTTTTATTTCTTTACCTATTCCATTAATATTAGAACATTTCTATGCATATATGTAAGGTGAAGAATTTATAAGGAAAATATTTAAAAATTACGGGATGTTACAGTATGTCACTAAAATATATGAATGTGTGAGAAGTGAATTGAGATGGGTAGGTAGTAGACATATTAGGAATGGTGAAAGTAAGATATGTTAGGATTGCTTAAGGATGTGATAGTGATGGGAAAGTGTCATAAGAGGAAGATTTGAGCATATTCAGTTTACATGAGGATGGGTAAGACAAAACTAAGAAATTAGCAAATTTCAATTTGTTGGAAGTGATTAGTGGAGGAAATCATGGAGAAAATTGGGCATTTAACTTTTCATAATATAAGGTAGTGAGTTCGGGTATCGTAATCCATAAAAAAGTTCACGTGAGAATAACTAATTGATGAATGCCTTATGGTGTTTTAAGAAGTATAATCAAGTGAGTTAGTGGCATCGAATTTTCTTGAGGAATAAAAATATGGGAAGTAGAATTTAAATTAATCTTTGGCCTATTAACTTGGAAATTTATGTATGAGTAATTATTGGGAAAAATCTTCTTGAAATGATTGGATGAATTAAATGGGATTGATATGAGTTAGAATGAAGTGCTTGAAATTTTTGATAATGAGTGTATTGGTGTTAAAAGAGGGTACATAGTTACCATGATAAGGTAAGTTAAAATTGTTAGGCATGTGTAAATGGTGCCTAAATGTTATAAAATGTTTAGTAGATTTATTGCTTTGTATGTTTAACATATTGATTAATGGATTGTAAGATAAAAGTAGATGATAGACTAAGATGGTAAAATTCATGGGAGAATGTTGACATGTGAGAATCAAAGATGACTTGGTAGAAGTTTGAAATAAGAAAAGTTGGTTACCCTATATGGATATGTATATATTCTTTTATGTGTATGGTTCCTAATATCGACTTATGGATATAAATATGTGAATTTGAGGATAGTCTATATATCATTGGAGATTATGCATACTAGTTTGAGAATTTAATAGAATAGGTTATATATATAGATATATATTGTATCAAGTACTTTTATCCCAAAAGGCATGAAATGTCAAAGGCATGAAATTTTTTAATTGAAGAATTTAATATTATGATCTCACGCAACATATGATATTATACTATGAACAAATATATATATATCTGAATATGTTTGCATACCGAAATGAAAAATAATATTTAATGTTGGCAATCCTAGTGGATATTGAATTTCATATTCAGTGATGGTAAAGTATCCACTATTAATATAATGATTATGATGATGTGATCATAATGGATTATCACTAGATACTAAGTAAAACAATGCTATATGTTTAAAACCTGAAAACAATAAAATAAATAAATAAAATTAATAATAATTACATTGGATTGCTTTTCAGAAACATTATCAGCTAGCGGCAGAGACAGCTAGCCTTAGTGCACCTTGTAACCCTAGTTAGCAAGGAAGTTGCTAGCCCCTTGTGCAAAATGGCACATTAAGATTAAAGTGTGAATAAGTATAGAGTTGAGGTATGTCTCCTCTAATAACCAGTGGCATTTGGAAAGATTAGGGAGTTAAGGGGAGCTCCTCCCAACCTTATGATATGAATGACGAGAATATGGTGATTTTACTCGTCCCATTGCTCTGTGCTTGGGATGAGACATGTATGTGGTGATTTATCCACCCTTGCTATGTACTTGGGTAAATGGTGTTTTTCCCTTACCAGACTGTGTGGTTGGGTATGTTGAAATGGTTCTGAATTAGAATCCTCCAAACTAAATAAAATACGCTAAAAATAATAATAATTAAAATATTAAATTGAAAGATATTAATAAAAGAATCAGTCTTATTAATATATAATAAATTAATATAATTATCTTACTTTAATTATAATCTTGAATATATATAACTTGAGTATTAAATACATATCTATATATACACAAATAACATAGGATATTTTTATATGGCATAGGAGCAAATAATATAGTGGCATAATTTTAAGAAATATGATAAAGTGGACCTAGTCCATTTATTACAGCGTGTGTAAAAGTTTGCACATAAAAATGTTCAAGTGTCCACTTAAAGGAGGAAAAATAAATGAAAGTGACTAAGAAAAGTCAAGGAGTCCCTTAGAGGCCTGTATGTATATTATGATGAAACTAGATAAGAAAAAGTATGAGAGTGGGTTAAACTAAGTTAAATGAATGAATTAATAATCTTCAATAATGTTGAATTAGTTTTAAAATAAAGATATTATTCATAACATATTTCTAATGAGAATAAGTAAACAAACCTAGCAAGAAAACTTCAGAATATTCATAACGTAAACAACATAAATTGAATCACAACCTAATATGTAAGATAGTTTTTCTACATGTTATAATTGTGTTACTTATTTGTTGAGTCGCAAGACTCATCCCTTTCTTTATATATTTTTTCAATTAATATCAGAGAAGCACAACGGAAGTGTAGAGAGGTTAGATTATCTCTAATGAGCCCAAATTGTTTTTGGGCCTTATTCTTTTATTCTCTTGTATGTTTAAAGTATTCTAGAGTATGCTCTATTACCACAAGTAGGATCCTCTTATTCTTTTGGCCCAAATTGATATAGTTTTGAAGCTAGATCTTTATTTATGTTTTATATGTGCTTAAATTTTTACAGAGTGATTATATGATCACATCCTAAACCATAATGATTATTGAGTTTTAGATTCAGAATGCGTCAGTTATGCTTACAGACTGGGGAGAAATCCTCATTTCGTGCCGGTATCGTGTTTAGATAAATTCTGGGACCTGACAAAGTTGTATCAGAGCAATAGGTTTCCCTGTGGTATGATGGAGTAAGGATTCTATAGTAGGACTTTGAGTATGGGTATGTAACCGTTGACATATTTATTCTCACGGTGCTGTTGTGGAATTCTATAGGGCGTCATCATCTTCTTCCTTCTAACTCTTGTCCTTAGGTAACCTATGTATAAGTATCGATGCATACATCCTAGACAGTGCCTCTTGAGTATGGACTACCAGCTCAGCTTCTGAACTCTTTTTGATGAATAGTGATAAAGAGAACCTTCTCGGGTACACAAAAAAAGAATTTGTTGAAAATAAGAATATTGCATCCGAAAATTAAAGTAAAGGCTCATTTGGATATAAGGAAAGTTTAAATTGGTTGTTTGTTTTGCTTATGTGAAGTGATATGATGAATGAATAATATAATATTGATAATGGGTTATGATGCTGATGAAGGGTTGTTGACACTAAGATAATGGTTTGTAATAAAGTGTATGTGTTTTGGAAATGGCTGTAAATCTCTTTTTGGATGGATGAGTTGAAACTTGCACATATAATTGGAATTTACAAGATGTGGGGTGGATTGAATTTGAGAGCAGGGAATTTATGAAGATAATGCTTTCGATGATAGATTTTTGTTGATATAAAGGATTTGAAGACAGTTTAACTTTCAATAATATTATGTACAAGCATTATCGAAAAGGAAGGTTTGCCCATGGAAATTTAAAAAATTTAAGGTATGCAAGATGGGTAATTCATGTGAGGGACTCTTGGATAGACATAAACTTTTTGTGGTTAATTGTTAAGACATGACATAAGCATGTTAAAGAATGAAGTCAAATGATTGACCTTGTATAAGTGTTAAAGTGTGTTCTATATGATACAATATGAAGATGTCATCAATACCATGAAAGGTTAGTAACAGAGTTGCAAGTAATAAACAATCAGGTGAAGCATACACTAACACTCAGTTTACGGAGCTAATCATGACAGACAATAATAAAAATTAATAAAGCAAAGGACCAAAGAAAAAGAGATTGTCCATGATTAGAACATGTTAAGAAGGATCATCCACATCCTTATAACTTGAATCAGAGCTCAAGATAATTATTTCTACCACCTAAGTCATAAAAAATTCAAAAGTTTAAAATGAATACCAGTTTATATTCAAATTTGTTTTGTGAAAAAGTTTCTATAAATGTGTTCATGCAAAAATGACTTCTAAATAATTTCTTTATCTAAGTTTTAAGTTTTCGAAATTCGGGGACCAAATTTCTTAAAGGGGAAAAATGTAATATCCTATACTTTTTTTTATATAAGAATACAGAGTTTGGTCTTTTCCCTTCAGATAGTTGTTCAGCTTGGCGACATATTCTCTGGTGAGCCTATTTTGTTTTTAGGGCTCATAGATTTTTATTTATAATGTACTTGTACTCTAGAGTATGTTTTGAACGCCACAAACAGAATCCTTGCTTCTGTTGTTACTTTGATATTTATAAACTTGGTCTGTATATTGTGTTTATATGGGAATACCTATATGTAAATGTTTTCAATGATAAAGGAGTGTATTATACATCTTATGGAAAATATATGTTTGTAAAGCATGTGTTTCACGTGCCCTTAAATTGGGAGCGTGACAAGTTGGTATTAGAGAAATAAGTTGCCTTGTGGCTATCAGAGCAAGAATTTTGTAGTAGAACTTTGAGTATGGGTATGTAACCGCAGACATATTTATATTCACGTTGCTGCTGTGGAATTCTGTAAGGTGTTATCCTTAGGTATGCGATGTATAAAAATCGATGCGTATGTCCTAGATGGTGCCTTTTGGGTGTGGATTACCAATTCAACTTTTGAATTCATTTTGATGAATAGTGAAAAAGATAACCCTCTTAGGTAAAAAGAAAAAGAATTAGCTGAAAATAAGAAGATTTCATCTGAACACAAAGGTAATGGCTTGTTTGGATGTCAAGAAGGTTTGAATTAGTTGTTTGATTTGCTTATGTGAAACAATATGACGAATGGCTAATAGAATATTAATAGTGGGTTATAATGTGATCGATGTTGTTAACTCCAAGATAACAGTTTGTAATAAAGTGAGTGTTTTGAAAATAAATGAAAATATCTTTTTGGATGAATGAGTTGGAACCTATGTATATAAATGGAATTGGCAAGCTGTGAATGGATTGAATTTGAGAGCAAAGAATCTATGAAGATAATGTTTTCAATTATAGATTTTGTTGATATAAAGGATTTGAAGGTTGTAACATCCCGTAATTTTTGTTTTTCAATAATAATGTTTTGTTATAAACAAATATATTTTTATTTGTTTAAAAAGGGATATGTTCGGCTAAAAGCAAGTATATTTTTAATTAAAATAATTATTTTTTTGCTTAAAATAATTATATTAATCTTTAATAAATTTTGTTGTATTTTTAGAAATATTCTTTCTTTTATTATGTATAAAGATATTTATTTTATGATTTGTTTTATTAAGCTTTTTATCAAGAAAAGTCATGATTTAAGAGTTTAACTAAAGGTTTATGAGAATGTAAATTTTTAGAAATTTTTGGGATGTTTTGGGATGAAAAACAATATTTATATGAATATATACAAAATAAAACCCTATTATTCAATTATTAAATAATAATAATAATTATTATTATAATAATTATAATAAAAATAAAGCAAATGGGGAGGGGGAAGACGAAATGCAAAACCGAGGAGAGTAAATAGTAGAGTGAATAGTGATGAATAGTAATATTCAATTTCTCTCTAGATTTGGAGCGTCTATTGACCTCCGATCTCCAAACTGAAGATACCACTGGATTTAGGATAGAGAATACTATGGTTTTGACCGATTAATTTTTTAAATCAACTATTGAATCACTGTAGATCTGAAGTAGAAAATCTCAGAAAAAGGTAAATTCTAAAACTCTTATTTAGATACTTCTAATTGAAATTCTGACACCATAAATGGATTCAGGAGCTAGATAAACCTTAGGATATGAATATTTTCGACCATCTCACAGTTTTTTGTTCGTCGTGAATAGTGACCAAGCTCCTGGAGTCATTTTCTTAGTCTTTGGACCCTCCAGACACATTGTTGAGGTCTAATTGGTCAAATTCAGCTTGGAAAAGTATATTTTAGGGCTGTCCAACCAGGTGCCCTACCTTGTGAGTAGATAATTCTTTCTATGACTTGCCCCATGCTCTTCTTGAACTATAAATGTATTATTGTTTCTGTTTATAAATTATTTATGCTATTATAAGTTTATTAAATGTGTAAAAATATATGTTATACTTACAAACTGGCACATAGTTCAAGAAGAGTATGGTTTTAGAAATGAATTTTGGAACTCATTGAATATGTAGTTCTAAATGTATTTATCATTATTTGAGAAAGTGAATATTATGTGCACGATGCATTGATTTGTAAAGCTATATACTTGTGAAAATGATGCCTGTCATATTATAAATGAGATTGAATGGTAAGCGTAAAGCTAATGGCGAGTTGCTTGATAATTTTACATGTATTTATATGTATGGATGAATATCGGCTGGTTGTATGGCATGTGACGATACTGAATAGAGGACACCCTATTAGCCTGAGTGAGCCAGGGGAGGGCCGCTCTAACCGGGTGATAGTGGTAATTTGCAAGGGGGGCAGGAGGGTGATGTACTCACATTCCCTGATCACTTATTGTGATTGTGGTCGAGTCACTATGCGTATAGCAAATGAGTTATATTTTTATTGCATTGACCAAATTGCCGAGTGAGGCAAGAACATTAAATTGATGATTTTATCTCTAAATCTTAATATTTTACTATAATTTATACAGTTGAGTATAACAACATTTCTTTAATGATCATACCGTGCAGCATATTGTTTTGGATATCTGAATATCCTTTGATTTGAGAATATTTGAAATACGGGTCCCATATGAATGTACTTTTGAACTGTATTTTCTATGTGACATATTTTAAAACATAAGTACATCCATATGCTGACCTAAGAGGTCAAAAGAGGAATTATTTACTCATTGAGTTGTCAAACTCACTACATGATATTTTCACATTTTTCAGATAAGAATATCAGAGTCTGATCCGGAAGATAGGTGATATATTCTCTGGGTGAATCTACGTTGCTTCCAAGACTCACGGTCTTTGAATTATACTGTGTTTGTATTCTAGAGTGCTCTGAACGCTACAGGCAGGATCCCCGTTTCTGCTGTACTTTGATCTTTATAGACTTACTTTGTATATAGTGTATACATGAGAGATCATATATATATATATATCTGTTCCCATGATAAAGAATTGAATTATGTATCTTTATGGAAAATATCTGATTGCGGAAATAATAATTAAAAAAAATGTTTATTTTACATAACGTAAATTGGGGGCGTTACAAGTTGGTATCAGAGCATTAGGTTTTCCTGTGGCTAACAGAGCAAAGAATTCTGTAGTAGGACTTTGAGTATGGGTATGTAACTACAGACATATTTATACTCACAATGCTGTTGTGGAATTCTATAGGGTGTCATCATTTTCTTCCTTCTAACTTTTTTCCTTATATATGCGAGGTTTAAATATCTATATGTATGTCCTAGATGATACCTTTTGTGTGTGGACTACTAGTTCAGCTTTTGAACTTGTTTAGACGAAAAGTGATAAAGAAAACCCTCTTGGGAAATTAGCTACAAATAAGAAAATTCTATCCGAACACAAAGGGAATGGCTTGTTTGGATGTCAAGAAAGTTTGAATTGATTGTTTGATTTGCTTATGTGAAACAATATGACGAATGGCTAATATAATATTGATAGTGGGTTATGATGTGATCGAGATTGTTAACTCCAAGATAATGATTTGAAATAAAGTGAGTGTTTTGAAAATAGATTTAAATCTCTTTTCGGATGGATGAGTTGGAATCTATATATATAAATGGATTTGGTAAGTTGTGGGTTGGATTGAATTTGAGAGCGGAGAATCTATGAAGATAATATTTTCATTGATATATTTTGTTGATATAAGGAAGTCGAAGACAGTTTGATTTTTCAATAATACTATGTATAAGCATTATGATAAAGGAAGGTTTACTTACGGAAATTTAAAATTTAAGGTATGCAAAATGGGTAATTAATGTGAAGGGCTCTTGGATAGACATAAGTTTTCCATGATTGATTGTTAAGATATTGCATAAGCATGTTAAAGAATAAAGTTATAATAGGTTGAATTAGTTTAAGTGTTTTGAAGTGCGATCTAGCTGATACAGTATGAAGATGTCATCAATAGTAGAAAATGTTAGTAAAGGAGTTGTAAGTAGTGAGCAATCATGGAAGTAAGTACCCAATAATTTAATTTCACCTTTAGCTACCATAAGTTATTACCAAAAAAAGGGTGCTAAGGATATTTGGCAGTGGTGAGAGATGTTGATATAAAGTATACTAATGTAGATCAGGTTCCAATAGTTAGAAAATTTCTTGATGTGTTTTCAAAAGAATTGCCTAGATTACCCTTGAAACGAAAAATAGAATTTAATATTAATTTACTTTTTGTAACCCAACTAGTATCTATATCCCTATATAGAATGATATCAATTGAATTTTTTAAAAAAATTAGTTACAAGACTTGTTAGATAAAGGATTTAAATGCCCTAATACTTTTATTTGGAGTGCTCCAGTTCTATCTGTGAAAAAGAAAGATGAATCACTATGATTATGCATAAATTATAGACAGTTGAATAAGGTGACAGTGTGGAATAAATACCCATTACCTCGTATAAATGATTTGTTTGATCAGTTACAAGGTGCTCAATGTTTTTCAAAAATTGATTTGAGATATGAGTAACATTAATTGAGAATAAAAGAAGAGGATGTACGAAAATTTTCTTTTAGGACTCATTATGGGCATTATGAGTTCTTGGTTATGTTATTTAGTTTGACAAATATCCTAGCTGCATGCATATATTTAATGAATAGTAATTAGGTTATCCCTAGATCAACTTGTTAATATATTTATTGATGATATACTAGAATATTTTAAAAGTTCAGAGGATCATAAGCATCATTCAAAGATAGTTTTACCAACTCTAAGGGAGTATGGTTGGTAAAGATGGTATCCAAGTAGACTCTAAGAAAGTAAAAGTGGTACAATAATAGCTACGTTTTACCAACTCTAAGGGAGTATGGTTGGTGATGATATTATGCATGATATTAGTGATGTGCTTGGTTAATGCATAATCCTATTGTGATGGTCATGATGATTAAAGAATATGATGTGTACATTATTATATGACGATAAAGGGGTTATTATATAGTGATTGTATGAAGAAACAAAGTTGATTGTGGATGGCAAGCATGATGATAAAGGTGAGTTGTTTGATGTATACATTGTTATATCATGTTGATGTACATGGTTGAACTCGCGGCTACAAACAATTAGTCACTGAGTGTGGAGATGTGGCTATAGATGATTAGTCACTGAGTATTGAGATGTGGCTATAGAAAATCAGTCACCCTGCATGAAAGCACTGCAAAGATAGATATAAAAGCAAATTATTAAAGTATAATCTAATTATTATACATACCTAATATTGATGCATAACCTATCTATTGAATATGAAAGCATGCTGTACATTCTTGTTATTTTATCATATACAAAGAGAAAATGTTTTTTGTAGTTTATACAGCTGGACATAACATTTTGTTTTCCCTATTTGCTGTATGATGCTTTTAATGTTAAACCTATTGGGAACTTTCATTCTCATTATTGTTGGTGTTATGTTCAGATAAGAGTAAACGTTACGCAAGCTTCTTTTGTGCACTTGATCATATAAGATCTAGTCGATGGCAATGCCTTGTACAGATCCCGATGCCAGCACTACCTCCTTCTCCTTTTACACCTAGGGGAGATGTGTGGTATTGGGTTCATGTTAAATTGATGTAGTTATGTGTCTCTGTGTCACTTATGTATAAATATTAATCTTTGATGTAGTCCAGATATTATGATAATGGAATATTAGCTGCTTATATAAATATGTGTGGTTCGCTGTTGGAATATGATGTGATCTTAATTAAGCATGATATTAATACCTTTAAACTTAATTTTTGTTTGATTTAAGTAAAATATAATTAGGAATTAGTTTAGTTTAGTTTTTTATGTTGTAGGAACAAAGGAAGAAGAAAAGAGAAGAAAAAGATAAGAAATTCATGGAAAAATACTACATTGCAGCTATTCCAGACCTTTCAGTACTGTTTTGAGCATATTTCCCTCTTATGAACTCCCATCAAAGTGATTAAAGTGGCTGTAAAAAGATAACACAATCATCTACAACTTTTATGTTGAACACTTGGTCAAATTCGAGAGATTTCATAGCGTTACAAAGCTCGAAAATCAGAATCACAGTACAGCAGGATGAATTCTGACCTTTAGTCACTAATTTTGTCATATCTCCTTCAATTCAGATCCAATTAAGGCGATTCCAGTGGCTATGGAAAGAAGAGACAATGAGGTACAACTTTTTTATGGTACTTTTACAAATTATGGAATTTTCTGGGTGCCTCGGCGCTCGCTAAAGAGACCCACGGCACTACATCATTGTAGGTCTGTAGCACTGCGGCGCTCGAGTAGAGCACCACGGCGCCACCGCCGTACAGGTCATTAAAATCAAATTTTTAGCATTTTTTTACTCCAATTGAACACGATGGGCTGGGATTTGACCTAGATACAATCCTACTTCGATTAGGAGGAGTTAATCTATAAAAAGGGAGGAAAGCAAGCAGATAATTCATTCAATCCTTCATCCAAGTTCTTAGTTACATTCTTCAATTCTTCTTTAAATTCTCTTATGGCCCTGCGTGGCTAATTCTTTTTAGTTGATTGAGGTAGATTGAAACCTCAAGGGATCTTCATGCATTGTGAGATGTAGACTTGATTTTATTATTTCAATTTGAATTGAGTATTGATTATTTATCTGCTCTTCTTCTCGATGATTATTCATATAATTGCTAGGAGGCCTACTAGTATATTGTCTGTTTTAATCTACCGCTGAATTATGTTTTGAACAAAGTCTTCAATTCTGTGATTCTTGAGGCAAATAGGTTTGAGGATTTTGGATTATAAATCATTGAACCTATGATGAGTAATGAACTAAATTAGATATAACTGATGTGTTTATATTTGTTTAGCTCTGTCAGTTTCTCTAGTTCTTCATGCGGTTAATAAGTTATGCTTTATCGATGTGCTAAAGGATTGCTTGTTAATTAAGGTTTAATTGATGCGATTGTCATTAATTTACTAGACTTAAGGAGGAACAGGGTTAGAAACCCAATGATAGATATTCAATTACAGATTGATTATGTTGTCAATGATCAATGCAATCCCTTGATGGTAGATATCAACCGAAACCAACGTCTTTATCATTGATCACTCTCTCTTATTTACTTTCATTATTGTTTACTTGGTTTTATTTACAATTATCAATCCCCCCTTTTTTCAATCTCAGAAGGTAATTCTAGTCTCTATGGGATCGACCCTTATTCCCACTACTACAGGTTAGTTTTGAGGTAAGGTATCAATTTGGATGTACCTGCGATAGTACGCACCAAATTTTGGCACCATTGCCAGGAACTGCGTCTATTACTTTTTGTGATTTTATTTTGATTTATGCATGTGACTCGTTCTTCTAATTCTCAAAATTTAGAGTTCAATCTAGATATTGGAAAATGTGTATACAAGCACAGAAGAGAACTTCAAGAAGACATTGATCAAGAAAATGAGGAAGTAACCATGGCGAGGCACTCCACTCTGAAGGAGTTTGCAGCTCTAGATTTGCATCAGCAACCCTTATGCATTACTTTTCCTAATCTTGATGACAATGTTAATTTTGAGTTGAAATTTGGATTAATTCATCTCTTACCTAATTTTCATGGTCTTACAGGTGAAGACCTGCATAAACATTTGAAGGAATTTCATGTGGCATGTACCAGTATGAAGCCCCTGGAGTAACTGAGGAACAAAAAAAACTCAGAGCTTTTCCTTTTTCATTAAAAGATTCAGCCAAAGATTGGTTGTATTATTTGCCCTCTGGTACTATCACTACTTGGAATGAGATGAAGAGAATGTTTTTAGAATGTTATTTTCCTACATCTAGAGCTACTACTATTAGGAAAGAAATATGCGGCATTAGGCAATTGCATGGAGAGACACTTTATGAATATTGGGAGAGGTTTAAAAAACTTTGTGCAAGCTGCCCACATCATCAGATTAATGGGCAGCTACTAATCCAATATTTCTATGAAGGTCTTTTGCAGGGAGATATGAGCATGATAAATGCAGCTAGTGAATGAGCACTAGTAGAGCACTAGTAGATAAGACTCCTGAAGCAGCCAGAATCCTGATATCAAATATGGCTGCCAATTCCCAACAATTTGACATTAGGCATGATCCTCCTATTAGACATGCTCATGAGGTAAGTACTACTTCCTTTTAAAATCAAATATCTAAACTTACTTCTCTTGTGCGCCAAATGGCTACAGGTACACTACAGCAAGTTAAAGTATGTGGAATATGTTCAGCCACAAGGCACCCAACTGACATGTGTCCTACACTACAAGAAAAATCCACAGAACAAGCTAATGATGTAGGAGGTTTTCCTGGCCAACCAAAGAGGTATGATCCTTATGCTAATACTTATAATTCTGGATGGAAGGATCATCCCAATTTTAGATATGGGAATGCACAAAATAGGCCTGCAGGACAAAATTTTCAGCAAAATCAGCAAGTCTATTATCCTATACAAAATGCATCTCAGGATCACCAGGTAAGTAATTCCTTGGAAGATGTTGTCAAGTCTCTTGCACATAACTTTCAACAATTTCAACAAGAGACAAGAGCTAGCATTCAGAACTTGACAACTCAGATAGGCCAAATAGCAACCACAGTTAATCGGTTAGATACTCAAGAATTAGGTAAGCTACCTTCTCAAACTTTGGTAAATCCTAGAGAAAATGTCAGTGCAATTATTTCAATGAATGGTAAGGAAATTGAAGGTCCACCATCCATTTCTTCTCCTAAAAAGCAAGAGAAATTAAATAAGGAGAAAGAAGCATCTACAGATAAGTCTCTATCTACTCCAAATTATGGAGTAATGCCTCCTTTTCCAGAAGCTCTTAAAGAAAATAGGCTAAATGAGAAAACTTCTGAATTGTATGACATCTTTAGAAAATGTGAAGTTAATCTCCCCCTTCTAGATACTATTAAACAGGTACCAAGATATGCAAAGTTCTTGAAAGAACTATGTACTCAAAAAGAAGGGAAAAAATTAAAGGATTTTGAAAAGATTCATATGAGTCAGAATGTATCTGCTATGATACAAACAAAACTCCTTACTAAATACAAGGATCTAGGTATGTTTACTATTCCATGCAAAATTGGGGGAACTCACATTGAAAAGGCTATGTTAGATTTAGGAGTTTCCATCAATGTTATGCCATATTTTGTATATACATCGTTGAATTTGGGACCATTGAACTCTGCAAATTTGATAATTCAACTAGTAGACAGGTCCACTGCATATCCTAAGGGAATAATTGAGGATGTCTTGGTGCAGATAGATGATTTGGTGTTCCCTACAGATTTTTATGTGCTTGACATGGACAATGGGGATTTTACTTCTCCAATATTATTAGGGAAACCATTCTTAAAATCCTCCAAAACCAAGATAGATGTTCACAATGGCACACTCACTATGGAATTTGATGGTGAAGTAATAAAATTCAATATGTATGAAGCCATGAAACACCCAGGTGAGGATACTCCTGTTTATTCCATTGATATACTTGATTCTTTGGCATATGATGTGTTTGAATTAGATGAAAAGGATAAAATAGAGAAAAGTGTGAACAAATCTATAGCAGAAGAGGATGGTGAGATAGACTTAGATGAAGAAACAAAGGAAAAACTTGCTGCACTCAATGATTTTTCAGAAGGGCCACCAAAAGGTAAGGTTGCTTATAAGGAATTATCAAATTCTGATACTACTCTTGCACCTTCTATTTGGCAGGACCGTGGATCAATTTTGTCACCTCTTCCTAATAACCTGAAATACTTAGAAGTAGGAGATGCATCACCAATTATAGTTGCCAAAAATTTAGGTGTTAAAAAAGAAGAGGAATTGATGCATATTCTTTAGGAAAAAAGAAATGCCATTACAAAAACAATTGCAAACCTTAAAGGCATAGACCTGACTGTAGAGTTGCATCAAGTTCTAGAAATCAAAGGGGTTAGACCCTTTAAAGGTAAGAAATCTCTCCCTTGGTTAGGACCACTTGTTATTACTAATGTGGCTTCTAGTTATGCAGTTAAATTTCAAGGATTGAATCAGTCTCAAAAATTTAAAGTGAACATCAAAGAGCCTCCATGAACAAAGATAGGGAGCTGAGTCAAGCCAACGACATTAAACAAAGGCGCTTATTGGGAGGCAACCCAACATAGTTAAAAAAAAAGTGGAAAGCAGAAAAACCAAGATCAAGCAATGCAACACGCTCATTCTAACCTAAACAAACTCAGGGAAGTTTACTTAACTCATATGTTTTTCTATATCTTTCCCTAATTCTTATCTTTCTTTTACATTGAGGACAATGTAAAGTTTGAGTGTGGGGTTGGAAGTTTATTTGTCTGAATCATTGTGACCCTATATTGAGCATCAATTTTCTGATTTTCACTATTAATGTTGATCATCAATTTTTTGATTTTTACTATTAATGCACTTTTATTGCGTTTAGCAAGTTGAGTGATTGTGTGAGTGTTCAATTTATGTTTTGGGATGTTAGGCACAACCAACAGCCAATGATATTACTATCCAAATTTTTTTTAGCTCTTCAAAAATATAGAAAATTCATGGTTGTATGCAATTTTATCCCTTTTTGCAATTTATTACTTTTGACTTTAGAATCCTAAAATATGTTTGCACAACAATTTTGGGTGTTCAATTTATCTTTTACTTAGAGAAGGTTTATATAATTCAAATATATTTCATGATCTCCACAGGATTATAAAACTTATTCAAATGTTACTTGAGGCAAAATCCTAGGTTAATACTACTATTTAGGAGATGATCTAGGCATTATTTGAGAGATTGAGCCTTTCAAGCCTAACCTAAACAATGAAATATATTTAGTTCCTCTATTTTGAGCTTAATGAACTTTTCCTTCTAAAAACCACAAATGAGCTGAAAGCCAAATTTTGTATGAATATCTTTATTTTTTATCCTATTCACTCACTCTATGATTATTTTTCTGAATACTTGTTTTGTAGAGCTTTATTTAAAAAAAAGGTGGAAGGGTGCAGCAAGGAAAAGAAAAGAATTCTAGAAAAAAAAAAGAATTATGCAAAGGAAATAGAAGAAAAAATTGAATGCTGTGAAAATATATATTAGAGAATTGAGGAAAAAGGATAGATTAAATTCAATTGAAACAAGAAAATGAGTGTGGGGGGAGAAATCACCCCAAATTTAGGAAAGCTCAAGAGATCAGATTTAATCATGTGGTGCTAGGTGATTAAGCCTAAATTTGTATCCTTTATCTTACCTTATACCCTAGCCACAGTACAAGTTAAATAAAGTCCTATTGATCTTAGAGGTAGTTTTGGCCTACATTAGTGGAGAGTGGCATGAAGAATAAGCATATGGAAATCCTAAACTAATTAGAGATCAACAATTAAAATTTTGGGATATATAAACTCATCCAGATAAAAGAAAATTTATTAACCCAAAAACACACACACACTAGGGATTCAGAAGGATAAAATAATAGATTGCATTTGTGTTAATCTTGTGCATGATTATGACCTTCCAAAATTTTTCTAGAGTATATTTTTTATGTTATGAGGCAAATGTTTAGTAAGTCTAACACTCAGTACATTATGGATTGTTGTGATTTTTTCTTTAGGGATTATTTTGGTTGAGGACAAGCAAAAGGTTGAGTGTAGGGGTATTTGATGTGATCTTAATTAAGCATGATATTAATACCTTTAAACTTGCATTTTGTTTGATTTAAGTAAAATATAATTATGAATTAGTTTAGTTTTGTGTTTTGTGTTGTAGGAACAAAGGAAGAAGAAAAGAGAAGAAAAAGATAAGAAATTCATGGAAAAATGCTACATTGCAGCTATTCCAGACCTTTCAGTACTGTTTTGAGCATATTTCCCTCTTATGAACTCCAATCAAAGTGACTCAAGTGGCTGTGAAACGATAACATAATCATCGACAATGTTTATGTTGAACACTTGGTTAAATTCGAGAGATTTTATAGTGTTACAGACCTCTCAAATCAGAATCACAGTGCAGCAGGAAGAATTCTGACCTTTGGTCACTAATTTTGTCATATCTCCTTCAATTAAAATCCAATTAAGGCGATTCCAGTGGCTATGGAAACTAGAGACATAACAACTTTTTTGTTCGGAAATTTTGCAAATTCTAGAATTTTTTGGGCGCCTTGGCGCTCACAATAGAGCGCGGCGGCGGCGCCGCCCTACAGGTCGTTAAAATCGCGATTTTTAGCATTTTTTGACTACAATTGAAGCCCGATGGGCTAGGATTTGACCAAGATACAATCCTACTTCGATTAAGAGGAGTTAATCTATAAAAAGGGAGGAAAGCAAGCAGATAATTCATTCAATCCTTTATCCAAGTTCTTAGTTACATTCTTCAATTCTTCTTTAGATTCTCTTATGGCCCTCCGTGGCTAGTTCTTTTTAGTTGGTTGAGGTAGATTGAAACCTCAAGGGATCTTCATGCATTGTGAGATGTAGACTTGATTTTATTATTTCAATTTGAATTGAGTATTGATTATTTATCTGCTCTTCTTCTCAATGATTATTCATATATTTGCTAGGAGGCCTACTAGTATATTGTCTATTTTAATCTACAGCTAAATTATGTTTTGAACAAAGTCTTCAATTCTATGATTCATGAGGCAAATAGGTTTGAGGATTTTGGATTATAAATCATTGAACCTATGATGAGTAATTAAATAAATTAGATATAACCGATGTGTTTATATTTGTTTAGCTCTGTTAGTTTCTATAGTTCTTCATGCGATTAATAAGTTATGCTTTACCGAAGTGTTAAAGGATTGCTTGTTAATTAGGGTTTAATTGATGCGATTGTCATTAATTTACTAGACTTAAGGAGGAACAGGGTTAGAAACCCAATGATAGATATTCAATTACAGATTGATTATGTTGTTAATGATCAATGCAATCCCTTGACGGTGGATATCAACCGAAACCAACGTCTTTATCATTAATCACTCTCTCTTATTTACTTTCATTATTGTTTACTGTGGGATCAACCCTTATTCCCACTACTACAAGTTAGTTTTGAGGTATGGTATCCATTTGGGTGTACCTGCGACAGTACACACCAGAATATATTATCGGTCACTATATATAAAAAAAACCGGTCGTTACATCACATACTCTCCATCTTTTCAGAACTGGAACCATAAAAGACACAAAATATTTTGAAACTGAGGGAATGCGGTTCCCTCCATAACTGTACTCACCTTAACTTTGAGTATGAAGGTAAAGATACTAATTGATGTATTTATATAACTCAGAGAAAGGCATACTTATAATAACTATGCGAATAGGCTGGGCATTATTAGAATAGTTATGTGAGTGACTGGTTGATATCAGCTAAATTGAAGATAAATTTTAACAATGACGGTACGCATGCATATGTATAGTAGTTGTGACTGTGACCCATATTAAGCATATAAAGAGAATAAAATTAAGGTATCACCAGAAATTTTCTTTTCCTTGTTGTCCATGATGAAGCATTGATGTCTTGATTCTTTTAGGAAAATTTGTAAGTGATAGGCATCATTAAAAAAAGAGAGAGTGAAAATGTAAACCACTTAAATATTAAAGGGGGAAAATTAAATGTTTTATCTTCTTTTCCCAATGTTCTTGCCAATTGACTATCGGTATTATTAAGTCGACCAGCTATTTTGGGAATTTTTAATTTAGACTAATTTATTTTACAATTGATTGATTACATATGTTTTAAAGCAACCAACTACATACTGCCAGTTAACTATATGCTCTGTGTTCTTCACAAACTTTTATAAGTTTAGAAATGTTTTTTTTTCATGTGTTATTTTTCCACCGAATAACAGTAACTTTGAATTAGATTTTGGCACATATATTCAAAACTTGCAGTTACCGATTTTTTTGGAAATAGTAGCTAAGTTATGTTTATAGTTTTTTAAGAATTACGGCCACATATTTTAATTTTCTTTCAACGCTTTGTCCAAACTTCTGACTTTCAATTTTGGCACCATGCTCTATTAAAATTCCTCTTTTTCTGTGGTATCATCCTTGATTAATGATTGACATTAAATGCAAAGTTCTTTCTCCTTATTACAATGAGAGTTAATTTCTTTTCTTTGAAACTCAATTATTATAATGTTCAAGTGGTTAATAGGTTAAAGTAATGGAGATTTTGATAGAATTTATCTACCAAAGAAGGTACTTGGAAAAAAATCTTTATATCAAGTATGTATAACTAAGTAAGTTGGTAGACCATATGCAAATTAGAAAGAATAATGAGTTTACAGTATATACTGATTGAGTACTAAATGTGGAGGACACCCAAATTTATCTAATGTAGTTGAGTAGGGAAAGGAGATTTTAGAAGAAACAATAGATTTTGAATATTGATGGGATATACTAAGATTTGAAATAATTGTACTAGTATAATGGTAAAAAGAAGATACATGTGATAAATTTTTCGTTGTTTGGTGAGTCAGGAAGTAAGAATTGAATATATTGTTTTAGGAGAGCTATTCAGGAAACCTTAGGATTTTAGTTAGATTATAGTATAGCTGATAGTAAATTTAAATAATGTGTTGATGCATTAGAAGTTATGCTTCAGGTATCTTTATATAATTTTGGTGAAAGTTGAGATAAATTATTTGTCTTTACTTGAACTTGCTCATATCATTAGTTATCAGGTTAATATACAAATGGAACCATTTGGGGTCTTACATGAACATTATAGGTCTCCTAATAAGTGAGTGATTTGAATAAAGTTAAGCTTTTGAAATCTTAAACAAAGCAGGAATAGTAGTATACTTCTAGGCTTGCCATCAAAATTATGTGATGTTGATACAGTCTTTCTTGCATCAATGCTAAGAAAGTACTTATCAGATTCTTCTCATGTTATTAGATTTCAAGAAATTTAATTAGACAATAATTTAGCTTAATTATGAGTAAAAATCGATGTCTATTGTTGATCAACAAGTGAAAAACTTGTAGTTGAAGGAAATCCCTATGGTTAAGGTTATATGACAAAATCACTCAAGTTAAGAGACTTAGAAAGTAAAGCTGATATACAAAAGAGATATCTCCAATAGCTTGAGTAGGGAAGTTAACAATTGTAATTTGTGCCTTGGCTTCATTCCATACTTGTGATAGGATGGTTTGAAATTCAGGGAACGAATTTCTTAAGGGGGAAGAATGTAATATATTGTAGTTTTCAAATAATAATATTTTACTATAAACAAGTATTATATTTTTAAATGATTATGCATGTTTTGCTGAAAGCAAATATAATTTTAATTAAAATGATTTTTGTTTTACTTAAAATAATTATATTTTCCTCTAATAAATTTTTGTTTTATTTTTAGAAATATTCTTAAAGTTTTGCAATAATATAAATTGTTTAGAAATTTTTAGGATGTTTTAAGAAGAAAACAATAATTATATGTATATAATTAAAGAATAAATTTTAAATACTCAATTATTAAATAATAATAAATAAATAAATAACAAACAGAAGCAGAAGAATGCGAGCAGCAAGAAGAAACATCCATTCTCCTCTTTCTCTCTATAGGTTTCAAACTTCTCTCTAAGATATCTCCCAATTTAGATATCCATTTGAGATACTGGAGGTATCATTGGACTTGTGGCGACGAGAGCTTCAAAACCTATTGATCAATTTCACCGAAAGTTCACCAAAAGTTCGTCGAAAAATTGTGAATAATAAAGCATAGGTAATGTTTCTAGAATGTTGGATTTTTGATGATTTTTCGAGTTTTCAAGTTAGGGATTTTGTTAAGAATATAGAGTATTGATTGTATGATAAATTTCACAATCAAAACACGTGATTTGGTTCTCTAATTTCAAAAATTGTTCTTCAGTGAACAGTATTTTTATCTACGTGAATAATCTTGAACCATGTGTGAACAATGTTTTAACCGGCGTGAATAGTGATTCTGTCCAATGTGAACAGTATTTTTAGAATGAATAGTCCCTTATCAATTGACCGTCATTGACCGAGCTCTCGGAGTCATTTCTTAGGTTTTTGGACCCTCTAAACTTGTTTTTGAGGTCTATTTGGTCACACTTAAATTGGAAAAGTGTATTTTATGACTGTTTAATCTAGGGCGCTTACCTTGTGAGTAGATAATTATTTTTATAACTTACCTTATACTTTTCTAAAACTTTAAATGTATAGTTGGTTCTGTTTATAAGTTCTTTATACTTTTGTATGTCTTTGAAATGGATTAAATTACTTGATTTGCTTACTGTCTGGCATATAGTTCAAGAAGAGTATAGTTTTGAAAACGAATTTTTGAACTCATTGAATATGTGATTCTAAATGTATTTTTCATCATATGGTAAAGAAAATATATTGTGCACGTGACATTGATATGTAAAGCCATAAGATTGCCTTGAAAAATGGCATGTATATATAATAACCCTGATTGGGAAGTTTTTGACAGAGGAATTATACTGAGATTGAAAGTTTTCTATTATACTGAAACCTCTATTTTGAACGATATGACATATGTGCATATATGATTTCTGTGTAGGAGTCCTATTGGAAACACTATTTGCTAACAATAGAAAATGTTAGCCCTGGTGTACCTTGACACCTCAGCTAGTAAAGGTGTTGCTAGACTCATGTGACAGCCAATACACGAGATATGATATGTGAAGGAGAGCAGGATTCCTCCTATCTGGGTAAGACGTTGACTATATGATATGTGATTTTCTCTCCCTTACTGTGTGCTTGAAAAATGCCCATATTAGAGTCCCTTCGCGTGTCCTCTTGAACAGTGGTAGGGAAAACCTTAGTTGAGATGCTGAGTTTAGGAAAATCCTATACCACCAAAGTACGAAAGGGCTTGAACTCTGATATAGTGGTTCTGATATGGGATCCTCCTAATGATGTGAAGCATTTTGATGTATAATAACTTTTGTTTAATGATCATACAGTACAGTATATGGTTTTAGATATTTGAATATTCTTCGTTTAGAGAATATTTGAAATACGGGTCCCATATAGATGTACTTCCAAACTTTGAGTATAGATATGTTGTAACATCCTAAGCTTTTAATAAAATTAGATAAATTTAAGGATGAATAGAAAATACATATGACAAGTGATTAAGATGCTTAGCTATATGATTATAAGGCAAGCATAAGATAGGTAACATAATTAATGTTGAATCACATAAATAAAAATTCTTAGGATCATAATGGATGGAGAGAGGACACAAATACATTTTTTTTAGACATTACTAGTCTAGGATTAGTGATCAATTAAGACATATATGAACAAGGATTAAAATGTATAGTTGATGATAGTAAAAATCTTTATAAAATGTGGTATCATTTCATGGTTAGAAGTAATATAAATAAAATATTTTTGGAGCATAAATTAGAGGAACATGATACAAATATATTCCTTAAGATGCTACTAATTTAGGATTAGGAAAATAATAACGAAGGAAGAAGCATTATGTGATGCTATATAAATATATATATACATATTTCCTCTCACCTCCACCATACACATTATTATATATATATTTACACATGCAAAAGGAGGAGCTTTACGTAGGTATATATATATATATATATATATATGCATTTATCTCATTTATGCCATGCATAACATAATAGATATAGCCACCCATGCATGCACATCATTTTGAAACAAAACACAATAGCCATGGTAGGTTAAAAAGCATGAATGCAACTAGGAATACAAGCTGAAACGTGCACCAAAACCAGCAGAAGATCATGCATCACATGCAGAGAAAAATGCCCCACACTTGCTCCTAAACCAAGCAGCAAAAACACACCCACTCTTGCTCCACCCATCTAGCAGAAACCTGCCCTACACAGCAGAAAAATAACCCCCCTATCTGCTCTAAGAGACCAGCAGAAACATGGCCCATAAGACAGCATTTCACGCCACCCTTGCTCCCACATGCAACCGGAAAAAAAGCCCCCCCACATGACAGTATATGCACGCCCATCCTTGCTCCTTAAAGCAAGCAGAAACCTGCCCTACACAGCAACAAATCATGCCCTCATCTGCAGTAGAATCTTGTCAGCTTTGCTCCATGAGACAAGCAAAAAAAACGTTCCTGCATGCAAGTGATGTGGCAGCTGGTGTTTTCCTACACATCATGCATACAATTTCACCCACTCTCATTGAGCATATTCTAATATGCATGCACCTACGTGGAGAGCAGCTGAAGCTCACTCACCTGCCCAGTAGAATAGGGAATCCCTGCAACCGTGGCAGCCACCTTCTTGCATTCAGAAATGGTGCAGCAGAAAACACATGCCCTTGCCTCACACTAGTAAGGGAAAGGAGGGAGAGAAGAGGTTCAAAAACTGAAGAGGAAGAGGAAGGAAGGTGGACAGAGTATCCAGCAAGAAGAAGAGGGTTGAGAGAGGAGGAAGGGAGTGAAGAAAACTAGGAAAAAAAAAGAGTTGTCTTCCCTGACCATAAGGCAGTGAGAGTGAGAGTGATTGCTGAGATTTAAGGCCTTCATCAACCCATATTTGGTACAAGAAACATGGCTAAGTTGTAAAGGAAAACAAGAGGAGAAGGAAGCTGTAAATTGAGAGCCATAGGAGAAGGTTTACATAAGGTAAGTCTGGCTTCTTATAAAAATCTGGTTTTGAGTTTATTAGGTCAATTTTTGGGCCTGCATGTAGGACTTTCGGTCGAGAATCTGAAAATGTGTTCAATGACATGCTATAAATTAAGCATGTATTTAGCATATTTTATGTTACTTTTTATTTTATTTAAATAGTGAATAGATAGGATTTAATTAATTTTTGTGTTTTATGTTTTAGGAATAATAAAGAAGAAAAGAAGAGAAAAATAGAGAGAAAATCATAGAAAAATGCTGATTTCTGACATGTTGTCACTAATTGAGACATATCTCACTCATTTGGACTCCGATTAAGGTGATTTTAGCAGCTATGGAAAGAAGAGACATAGAGCTATAACTTTCATGTTTGCACTTTGGCAAAATCTAGAAGATTCTGGGTGGCTCGGCGCTCACAAGAGAGCGCTGCGGCGCTTGAGCACCTTCGACACAACCCGCTGCGGCACTGACTAAGGGTGACGCGGCGCCCGCGCGCCATACAGGCTTGTTGATTTTACGATTTTAGGTCGTTTTTGCGCAAATTGAAGGCTGATGGACGGAAATTTTGACCTAAAGACATTCCTACTTCGATTAAGAGTGGAAAATCTATAAAAAGAGAGGCAAGCAAGCAGAGAAGGCATCCAATTCTTCATCTACATTCTTCAATTCTGCTTTAGAGTTTCTTATGGCCCTGCGTGGCTAGTTCTTTTTAGTTGGTTGAGGTAGGTTGAAACCTCAAGGGATTTTTATACATTGTGAGATGTGGATTTAATGTTATTATTTCAATTTGATTTGAATATTGATTGTTCATCTGTTCTTATTCTTAATGATTATTCATATGATTGTTAGGAGGCCTACTAGTATTTTATCTGTTTTAATCTACCGCTAAATTGTGTTTTGAACAAAGTCTTCAATTCTGCGGTTCGTGAGGCAAATAGGTTTGAGGGTTTTGGATTATAAATCACTGAACCTATGATGAATGATTGACTAAATTAGATATAGCCGATGTGTTTATATTTTTTTAGCTCTGTCAGTTTCTCTAGTTCTTCATGCGGTTAACAAGTTATGTTTTACTGATGTGCTAAAGGATGGCTTGTTAATTAGGGTTTAATTAGTGCGATTGTCATTAATTTACTAGGCTTAAGGAGAAACAGGGTTAAAACACCGATGATAGATATTCATTTACAGATTGATTATGTTGTCAATGATCAATGTAATCCCTTGACGGTGGAGATCAACCGAAACCAACGTCTTTATCATTAATCACTTTCTCTTAATTATTTTCATTACTGTTTACTTTTCTTGATTTGCGATTATCAATCCCCCCTTTTTTTTAATCACATAAGGTAATTCCAGTCTCTGTGGAATTGACCCTTACTCCCACTACTACAGGTTAGTTTTGAGGTAAGGTATTAATTTGGGTGTACCTGCGACAGTACGCACCAAATTTTGGCACCGTTGCCGGGGACTGCGTCATTACTTTTTGTGATTTTTTTTTATTTATACATGTAAAGTGGCTGTGAAAAGCTAACACAATAATATACAACTTTTATGTTGAACACTTAGTCAAATTCGAGAGATTTCATGGCGTTACAGAGCTCTCAAGTCAAAATCACAGTGCTGTAGGATAAATTATGACCTTTGGTTACTAATTTTGTCATATCTCTTCCAATTTAGATTCGATTAAGGTGATTCCGGTGGCTATGGAAAGAAGAGACATAGAGTTACAACGTTCATGTTCAGTACTTTGGTAATTTCTGAAGATTCTGGGCGGCATGGCCCTAGAACGTCCAGGCCGTGCTTGGAGGCCTGCACTTTAGTCAAATTCTGGGCGGATGCTGCAGCGTTTCCCTAAATTCCAGCCTGAAGCACGGCCAGGCCGTGTCCTGGACCACGGCCGTGCTTCAGGGACCATAAAGAGCACTAAATTTAGGGTTTTGGGTGCCCAAACTGATATATATGCTTGGGGTTCCGCAGCTGCAAGGGGGAGGACTGAAAATACACTTGGGGAATGAGTTTTTAGGCTTAGGAAACACATTAGGATTGGATTTAAAGTAGGATTAGAGTTTGATTCATGTTCTTAGAGTAGATTTGACAGCAATTTTTACTTGTATTTCATTCTCCATCCAGGTTTTATCTTTCTATCTCTGCACTATCTCTATTTCAATTCTTTCTCTTGGTTTGTACTGAATACTTATGGTTTGCTTAATGAATTTGGTTTTGGTTTATCTTTTTATCATGCTTGAGTAGATTTTGATCTAGGGTTTTGGTAAACCCACTTATGATGTGATGATACACTCTGTACATTGAACAATTGGAACCCTAATTGTGTTATCTATGGTTAAATTAGGATTGGCTATTATGCATTGGTTATATGAGTTGATGAATGTTTGGCCAATATTTATCATGTCTTAGGATGTTAATTGATGGACTAAAAGGTGAAGATTAATACCAGAACCTAATAGTTAATTAGGGATATCTTAATCATGAAAGTAGTTTAAGGTTCCCTAGGATTGAATCAATTAGTGGGCACAAGAAAACCAATTAATTGTATTCCATGGTTGGCATAGAACTTAATGGACCTAGGTTGAACTAAGAACCATGAAAGTAGGCAATTGGATTAACCTAGGTACGATTAGTAACGCTTGAAAGAGGTTGCTAGTTAATTAAGGCTAAACCATCCCTAATGACCTAGATAATTGCAATTAGAGGTATAAATTGGATGTTGAATATCATAAGTGTGGTGAACCGTAACCCTAGGTTTGTTTAATTGGTTATTTTCATCTGTTTCATTGTGACAAACTCTCTATCACTTTACATCGATCAAGATAGCTCGTTTTGCATAATTATAGTAGTTGACATTATTCTCTGTGGGATATGACCCATACTCGCTGGACTAGCTACAGCTACGCCATGCGCTTGCGGTTATTTGGTAAAACTTACACGCAACACTCCTCCTATTTTAACTATTCCAGACCCTACAAGACATTTTGAAGTGTATAGTGATGCTTCAAAGAAAGGTCTAGGGTGTGTATAGATGCAAGATAAGAGAGTAGTCACTTATGCCTCTAGGCAATTGAGACCCTACGAAGGAAACTATCCAACCCATGATCTTGAATTGGTGGCAGTGGTGTTTGCCTTAAAGATTTGGCGACACTATTTGTACAGGGCAACCTTTGAAGTATATTGTGATCATAAGAGTCTTAAATACCTCTTTGATCAGGAGTAAAATATGGTGCAACGAAGATGGGTAGAATTCTTCAATGACTATAAGTTTGAGATAAAGTATCATCCAGGAAAGGCGAATGTTATAGCAGATGCCTTGAGTCCAAAATCTCTGTACATGGGTCAGATGATGGTGTATGAGATGCAGATGCTAGAGGACTTTTGAAATTTAAAGCTAGCCACTATTCTTACTCCAAAAAAGCTAATTATCCAAGGGTTAAGTATAGAGTGTGACCTTAGAGCCCAGATTAAAGAGGCTTAAGGCCACGACCAATACTTACGGGATCATAATGATCAAGATGATTTTTCTATTTCGGAAGATGGAGTATTCATGTACCAAGGAAGGGTTTGTATTCCTCAAGACCGAGAGTTGAAGACTAAGATCATACAGGAAGCGCATCAGAGTAAATACTCAGTCCATCCTGGATCCACTAAAATGTACCAAGACTTAAAGATGATGTATTGGTGGCTAGGGATGAAAAAAGACATTACTAAGTTTGTGGCGAAATGTCTAATTTGTCAGAAGGTGAAGGTAGAACATCAAAAGCCAGCGGACTTTTTACAACCTCTTGAGATCTCCAAATGGAAATGGGATAGTATTTCAATGGAATTTGTCATGGGTTACCTAAGACTTCAGTTGAACATGACTCTATCTGGGTAATAGTTGACAGATTAACCAAATTTGCTCACTTTTTACCCATAAAGAGTAACTATTCATTGGACAAATTGACCCAGTTGTACGTCCAGGAAATAGTTAGACTACATGGGATTCCTTGAAATATCGTTTCAAATAGAGATCTGAGGTTTACGTCAAGGTTTTGGAAGGCGTTGCAGGACTTTTGGAACCTAGTTGCGGTTCAGTACTTCCTACCATTCTCAGACTGATGGACAGACAGAACGAACCATTCAAACCCTACCTTGAGTGGAGTTTGCTTATAATATTCGCTATGAGTCTAGTATTAAAATGGCCCCCTATAAAGCTTTATACGGTAAAAAGAGCCGATCTCCACTATATTGGTTTGAGGTAGGAAAACAGAACTTGTTGGGTCCTGATCTAGTTCAACAAACCACTGAAAAAATTAGGATTATACGAGACAAAATGCTCACAACTTAGAGTCAGCAAAAGAGTTACTATGATAAGAGACATAGACCTCCGGAGTTTGAGGAAGGGGACCATGTATTTCTAAAACTTTTCCAGACTACTGGAGTTGGTAGGTCTCTCAAGACCAAAAGCTAAATACCCGATTTTAGGGACCCTACCAAATTCTGAAGAAAGTAGGGACGTCAGCATAACAAGTTGCTCTCCCACCTAATTTGCCCAACTTGCATAATGTTTTCCATGTATCACAGCTCCGAAAGTATCTTCCAGACTCCTTACATGTGATACGAGATGAACCAATCCAAATAAAGGAGAACATGACATACCAGCTAGTACTAGCATCTATATTGGACACTGACGTGAAGCAATTGCAGAACAAAACTATTCCCCTCGTTAAGGTGTTATGGGAAGGTTTGACTCCGGAAGAAGCAACTTGGGAGCTAAAAGAAGTCATAAGGAAGAAATATCCGAAATTATTCTTAGGAAATTTCTGAAATTTTAAGGACAAAATTTCTTTTAGGGGGAGAGAAATGTAACATCCCTAATTTGATTCATGTATTCAAAGTAACATCCCTAATTTCATTTCTTTTATTGATAAAGGTACATAAATATTTAATTAAAGAAATAGAATTTATTAAACAATTTTTAGATATATAAGGAAATAAAATCCTTAGAAATTCTTTATCTTATGTGTATGCATAGAAATGTTCTAAGATTAATGGAATAACTAAAGAGAGAAAACCTAAGAGGAAAATTTAGAAATAAATATACTAAAGAAAGGTAAAATTCTTGGGTAAGGAAGATAAATTTTTGTGAAGTAAGTAAAGGTATTAAAATTTAAAGAAGATTGGATTAGGGTAATTTTTCCTAATTTAAGAGTTAAAGTTACTAAGTTTAGTATCTCCACCCATAAATTGGGCCTTCACCTATGGACACTTTATATACAGTTTTTCTACTTCACATGAAGTTTTAGCAAGCCAATAGGATAGCCCAAGGAAGAAATAAAACATAGACTTGCACTAGGATATAGAAATTGGACCAGTATCCCAAAAATCATGAAAATGTAACTAAGCCCATTATGAAAGGTAGAATTCTAACCAAAGTAAAGAAAATGGGCAAGAATGAGCCCAAACCCAAGAGGAAAAATAAAAATAAAAATAAAATAAAGTGATGAAATAATGGTGTAATCAAGATTATGTGACATGGCATTAAGACAAAAATTTAGCAAGTGGTGTGATATCCTACATTCAAAATTTTAGCAAGTGGTATGATAATATATGGCATTTGGACAAAACATCTATATCCTACACTCATAATTTTAGCAAGTGGGTAATAATACATAGCATTATGACAAAACATCCTTATCCTACACAAATAATTTTAGCTAAGCAAAGAAGATTCAAGGGTTGAAAATTTGCATCCTAAAAAGGAAAACCTATCATAATTGATTAAGACAAAAGAAAAAGGAAATGAATTCCTAAATCAAAGGAACCTTGTCCCTTATCTTAAGAACATATTATCATAATTTTAAAAATACAAATCTCCTTTTTCCATGCATATCTTGACTAAGAAAGAGGAAGACAAGAACATGAATTGTTTGTTTTCCAAATATTCAACCAAGTGCATCCTAATTGTGATAAGGTAGACCCATGATTATGAAAGTTGAATTATTTGATAGTCTATATAAGCAAAACCCACCCTTATAACATTAGAATTTTTGTCCAAGTGAGGGAGAGGAAAAATAGAAGCAAGATAGAGGGAGGAAAGGAGAGGAAGAAATGAAGAAAGAGGAAGGAGAAGTCCAGAGGACTAAGTGCTCAAGGTAAGTTTAACAATATTTTCTTTTTGAAGGAAAGTTTTGAATCTTGTAATATTTATATGAGATTTTGATTTTAGAACTTTTATGATTGTTCATGAATGTTGCTATATCATATTACATATTATGTATGTTTGAATGCTTAGGCTGGTGTAGATAGTTTTGCATGGGTATGGCTATGGGTGGCAAAATTTTAAGCTTCTATTTTTAAAATTCAGGGAAGAATCAGTAAAGAATTAAAACAAATGGTTAACATAAAAAATGTAGATCTAATTCTAGTGGATATTTATCCACTAAAATCACTCAATTTGGAGTCCATATGAGGTAGATATGGTCCGATTAGTATGCAGTGGTCAGAAAATGGTTAATCAGGGAAGAATATGTTTGAATAGCTCTTGTGTTTTAATTTTTGGGAATATTATATAGGGAATTAAAATAATTGGATAACATAAGAAATATAGATATATGTGTCACGTATTTTTAGCCACTGAAATCACTCAATTTGGAGTCCGTATGAGGCAGATATGGTCCGATTAGTATGCAGTGGTCAGAAATTGGTTAATCAGGGAAGAACATTTTAGGATAGCTTCTGTGTTTTAATTTCTAGAAATATTATGTAGGGAATTAAAATAAATGATTAACATATATATTATTTCTATATGTGTCACGGATTTTTAGCCACTGGAATCACTTAATTTGGAATTCTTATGGGGGAGATTTGGACAGATTAGTAGGTAGAGGTCAGAACCTACCCGAGAAGAAATAACCTATACTTTGAGGGAGTAATATCACCTTGATTGCTTAATATTTCACTAAACTGTTCAACATAGTAGTTTTAGATAATTGTTTTATCTTTAAATTGACACCACGATCACCTACATTGGTGTTAAATTGATGAAGTTATACTCTGATTAGTAAGAGAAGGTTAGATAGGATGAAAACCAACATCAAGAAAATAAAGAAATAAAATTAATATTTAAAAAAAAAAAATCTTATAAATGAAAATAATAAATGACTAGTATATGCCATAGCCATTGCTATTGTATGAACTTCTTACCATCTTAAGTGTGAAATTTTTACATGGAAATATTTTATAAAGTGATATTTGAAATGGTTATGTTCATGGCATGATTACTAATGAATTTTGGTAATAATTATATTTTGATGAACATACTTGTTATTGAAAGCATATTTTTGGCTATTATTGTGAAAAGAAAAGAAATGAGCACGGTCACATGGCAATCCGTGTGGTGCACCAGTAGAGGACACCCTAACAACGGTTATGATTATGCTAATGAGAAAAGAAAGAGAAAGTGTGCCATGTCGGACGGAGCGAGAAAAACCCGTACCGGAGAGTAGAAAATACTCACCTTGACCGGGGTAGCTCGATATGAGAGTAAATTGATATTCATCATATGATATTTTGAAAATAGTTAATCCTATCATACATGTCATTATTGTACAATTCTCATGTGCATAGATATAGTGCATTCATGTGACTAAAGATATTTGTTGTAGTTTATACAGCTGAACATAACGTGATGAGCTATATTGATGATGATTTATTGTTGAACTTACTGGGATTTAATTCTCACTATATTTCCATGTCATGTTCAGAAAATTAGTTATGCAGATTTTTCTATGGCTCTGGCTTTTAGTGCACGTTGGATCGAGTTACTTTATGTTGGGAAATTTTCAGAATCAAATAAAATGTTTGTGGTTGAGTTGGCTAAGATCCCGGTGAAGGTGAAACCATCCGTACCTGTATCTCCAGAATTGGTCAACCAAAATAAATAAGATTTAGATATTTATGTGTTTGATATGTTGTACGTACATTTTGATTAATGACGTGTATGTAAACTCTATGTTGTATAAATAAATAAAAATTGTTACATAATTTGGAGTTGTTACACAAAACCGTATATTGTATCGTATGATCACTAAATAAATATTATTATGCATCAAAATATTTCACATGAAAACATTAGGAGGATCTCATATTAGAACCACCATATCAGAGTTCAAGCCCTTCCGTACTTTGGTGGTATAGGATTTGTCTAAACTCAGCATCCCAGCTAAGGTTTGCCTTACCACCATTTAAACAGACACGCAAAGGGACTCTAATATGGGCAATTTTTCAAGCACACAACAAGGGATGACAAATCATATATCATATAATCGGCATCTCACTCTCCTTCATATATCATATCTCGTGTGTTGGCCATTACACGAGGCGAACACTACCCCTACTAGCTGAGGTATTAAGGTGCACCAAGGTAAGGCATACACTAGTTATTTATTATTTCCATTTATAAGATTTTTCTTCTTTCTTAAATATTATTTTCATCTTTTCATTTTCTTTATGCTTGGCCTCTCATGACTCTATCTGGGTAATAATTGATAGATTAACCAAATATGCTCACTTTCTGCCCATAAAAATTAACTTTTCCTTGGATAAATTGGCCAAGTTGTACGTCAACTTGTCACTCCTGCAATTTAAGGGAACGCAATTGTCATGAGTAGCAGATAACTTTAATCTTATTCTATTGCATACTTGCTTCAAGTATATCACATATCAAAATTTAAAACATATGTTTATAAGTTCTCTAATAAAACCAAATATACATGCCAAGTCTTTATACATATATTACAGTAGAAGTAGGGATCCTGCCCGAGTTGTTCGAAGCATACTTTAAAATACAAGTACAAAATAATTTAAATATTGTGAGCCTTGGAAGCACCGTAGGCTCATGTAGAGAGTATGACACCTAGTTGATCACGTAGCTGCAGGACTAAACTCTATATCCTTATCTAAACAATGTAGAAATATCGTGTAGTAAGTTTGACAACGCAGTGAGCAGATAATACCTCTTATGACCTCTTAGGTCCCATATGGATGTACTTCTTATTACGCCCCTACTTTTAATGGCATGTGAAACACATACTTTACAAACATATATACTCCTTTATCATAGAAAATAGTTTCATATATGTATTCCCATGTATACAAAATACACAGACCAAGTCTATAAATATCAAAATAACAGCAGAAGCAAGGATCCTGCGTGTGACGTTCAGAGCATACTCTAGAGTACAAGTACAATATAACCAAAATCTATGAGCCTTAAAAACAAAGTAGGCTCACCTAGAGATTATGTTGTCCAGTTGATCAACTATCTGAAGGGGAAGAACCAAACTCTGTATTCTTATTTGCAAAAAAAAATTTAGATATCGTGTAGTGAGCTTGACAACTCAATGAGCAGATAATACCTCCTATGACCTTTTAGGTCAACATATTGATGTACTCATATTGATGTCAAGGTGCACTAGGGCTAACATCATCTGCTGTTAACAAACAATGTTTCTAATAGGATTCCTCCACAGAAATTAGTATTTACACATATGACATATCATTCAAAATAGAGGTTTTATTATAATTCAAAATTTTCAGTCTCAGTACAATTCCTCTGTCAAAAATTTGCTAATCAGGGTTACCACATATACATGCCATTTTTTCAAGGCAATCTTATAGCTTTACATATCAATGCCACTTGCACAATATATTTCATTTACCATATGATGAGAAATACATTAAGAATCACATATTCAGTAAGATAAAAAATCTATTTTCAAAACCATATTCTTCCTGAACTATATGCTAGATAGTAAACAAATTAGGTAATTTAATTCATTTCAGAGACATATAAAAGTATAAATAACTTGTAAACATAACCAATTATACATTTAAAGTTCAAGAGGAGAATAAGGTAAGTCATAGAAAGAATTATCTACTAATAGGATAAGGCTCTAGGTTAGACAGCCCTAAAATGCACTTTTTCATTCCAAATTTGACTAAATAGACATCAAAATCGAGTTCAGAAGGTCCAAAAACCTAGGAAGACTCCAGAATTGCAAAATTTTATCCTCCGAAAGATTAATCAACACTGGTCAACTGATGGGTACTATTTTTGGTCAAAATTACTATTCAGCATCGGAATCACTATTCATACCGACTGAATTTACTGTTCACAATGCACAAAAAGTTGTCAGATGGCTAAAAAATTTCATATCCTAAGGTTTATCTATCTCTTGAATCTATCTATGGTGTCAGATTTTCAATTTGAGGTCTTTAAATAGAAGTCTCAGAATTTACCTTTTTCTAAGATTTTCTACTTCCGATCTGCGTTGTTTCTACAGCTAATTTGAAAAATTATTCAGCTAATATCGTAGTATTCTTCGTCTTGAATTTAGTGGTACCCTTAGTTTTGAGATCGAATGCTCGAAAGTACTCTAGATCTGGAGAGAGAAAAATGGAGAAATATATGTTATTCACGTACCTAGTTACAAGAAGAATTTTTTTTATATATTGATGGAGGGACCGTTCTATAAAAATTCAATTTTTCAAGGAGGTCCTAGTAAATTTCATTATTTATATTTTGACCCCTAAACTTTTTGAAAATTGCAATTTGACCCTAAAAATATTAATAAGTTTTCATTTTCATCCTTAAAACTTTTCAATTACATCCCTACTCCTTTATTTCTTTCATTAATACATGCATAAATGAAAATTATTAATTTTTAGGGTTGTTACATTCTTCCCCCTTTAAGAAATTTGGTCCCCAAATTTCAAACCATCATATAACAAGTAGGTAATGAAGTCAAGGCGTAAATTATAGTTATTAACCTCACTTCTTAAGCAATTGGGGATATCTTTTTTTTCGTATATCATATTTACTTTCTAAGGACTCTCTTCACTTGAGTGATTTTTCCATATAACTTTAACCATAAGGATTTCCTTCAACCATAAGTTCTTCACTTGTCGATCAACAATAGACATCAATTTTTTACTCATAATTAAGCTAAATTCTCGTCTAATTGAATTTCTTAGAATTAGACGACATGAAAAAAATCTGATAGTACTTCCTTAGCTTAGATGCAAGGTAGATTGTATTAATATCACTTAATCCTGATGGCAAGGCTAGGCGATATACTACCATGCCTACTTTGTTCAAAATTCCAAAAGAGCGTATATACTAAATCTTAACTTTTTCCTTCATTCCAAAACTCATTACCTCTTTCATGGGTGAGTCCTTCAAGAATATTTAGTCATCAACTAATAATTTCTAGTGCTCAACATTCATGTTCCTTACAGACTTTTGGCCTATATTGAGTTTCTTGTATTTTTTTCCTAATCAATTTCACTCTATCAATGACATCTTATAATAAGTCTGACCTCACTAAATCATTTAATAGAAAGTTTGTAACACCTCTTACATAAGGCTTTAAGTCATCCAATATCATTTTATTATAGGCGAATTCTGCTAAGGGATCTCCCACCAAACTCGAAGACATATGTTTGAAGCATGCTCTCCAAACTAGAATCATCAACTTAGGTTAGTCATATTCTATATATTGCATGTTATTCCAAACTAGATTCCAAAAGTTTAACTTTACTTAACTCACTCACCTATTAGGAGACCTACGATGTTTCATGTAAAACCTCAAATAGTGCCATTTGTATATTGGCCTAATAACTACTAATATGAACAAGTTCAACTAAGGATAAATATTTTTTTCCAATTTTTACCAAAATTATATAAAGATGCCTTAAGCTTAACTTCTAATGCATAAACACATCATTTAGATTTATTATAAGCTATACTATGATCTAACTAAGATCATAAGGCTTCTTGAATAGCTCTCCTAAAACAATATATTCAATTTTTTCTTGCTGACTCACCAAAAAATAAAAAATATATCACTTGTATCTTCCTTTTACCATTATACTAGTATAATTATTTCAAATTTTAGTATATCCCATCAATATTCAAAATCTATGGCTTCTTCTAAAATCTCCTTTCCCTACTCAACTACATTAGATAAATTTGGGTGTCTTCGACAATTAGTACTCAATCATTATATGCTCTAAACTCATTATTCTTCCTAATTTGGACATGGTCTACCAACTTACATAGTTATACATACTTGATATAAATAATTTTTTTTCAAGTATGTTCTTTGGTAGATAAATCCTATCAAAATCTCTATTATTTTAATCTACTAACCACTCGAACACCATAATAACTAAGTATCATAGAAAATAAATTAACCTTCCTTGTAATAAGGAAAAAGAACCTTGCATTTTGAGTGCTTAGCATATATCTGATACCTCTTTAGAGTTTGTAAAACTATTTTCAAATATTGCTTATGATCCTCTGAACTTGGAATATATTAGTATATCATTAATAAATGTAATAACAATTTAATCCAGGGGTGGCTCAAATATTGTATTCATTAAGTCCATGAATGTTGCCAGAGCATTTGTCAAACCAAATGACATCACTAAAAACTCATAGTGCCTATGCTGAATCCTGAAAGTAGTTTTCAAATTATTCTCTTCCCTTGTTCTTAATTAATGATACCTAGATCTCAATTATTTTTTGAAAAACATTGAGCACCCTGTAGCTGGTTAAACAGATAATCTATATGAGGTAATAAGTATTTATTCAACACTGTCACCATATTCAACTAACTATAATCTATGCACAATAGCAGTGATCGATCTTTATTTTTCATAAATATAACTAGAGCACTCCAAGAAAAATTACTAGAGCAAATAAATCCCTTATCTAACAAACATTGCAACTAATTCTTCAATTCCTTGAGTTTAATCGGTACCATCCTATATGAGGTATAGACAATAGTTGGTTTTCAGAAATAAATCAATACCAAATTATATTTTATCGTTCTGGGTGTAATCCTAGCAATTCCTCTAGGAATACATCAGGGAATCCTCTAACCACTGGAACTTGATCTATACTAGTATACTTTATATCAACATCTTTCACCATTGCTAGATATCTTTGGCACTCTTTTTGTAATAACTTATGGGCTGCTAAAGCAGATATTAGATTACTCGATACCTCACTACAATCTTCTTATATGAAGAAAGAAGATTCTCTAAGAATATTGTATTTTATCACCTTAAGGTGACATTCCAAAATGGCATGGCATGATGCCAACCAATTCATTTTTTGTATCACATCAAAGTATATCATATCTAGACAACTGGGTTAAACGGATGTTACATTCAGAAACAGTTATATTAGGCATTTGTTTTAATTCTTTAAATTCTCTAACATGCCTATCCCTACCACTTTTAGGCAGAAATTGACCCATAGATACTTTTTAAGATGCCACCATATTTAATCAACATTATACTTGGAAATTTAGCAACTTAGAATAGAAAGGAAATTAAAACCCTATAGAATCCTTTAGCAGCACCTGAAGTATAAATATGTTCGGCTCATACCCATACTAAAGGTCCTACTAAAGAATCCTTTGCTTCAATAGCCACAGAGAAACTTAATCCTCTTATACCAACTTTTCTTATTCCAAACTTATACTAAATCATCCTAAAATCTTACATGTGAAGTTCAAACCATACATCTCATCATCTAAGTCTAGCATCCATTAAGCATTTCAAGTTCCTATGTGTCACTAATACTTACCGTACAACTTTAACTTATTTTGACATGATGATCCTATAACGTTATTCTAAGGCTACACTATCCTCACCATTGAACTCAAATCTTTCTTATGCTTACAATATAGCAACATAAAATTCTAACCTCTTCAATTCCACTTTATTAACCCTAGCACCTTAAAGGGTTTCATAACAAATGTACACACATAAAATTTATAATCTTGAACTATCCCAAATTTTACACAAAGGACTTCATCTTAGTATGTCTTAACCCATTAGTACAGATACCTAGATCACTTATGCTTTGTTCGGACGTTATTTTTAAATGTTCTCCACACTCCCACTTTGGTAGGCCAAATTAATTTATTTAAACTCTAATTTCCACATTCTATCATTAAGGAGTTACAACACCATAGGTTCTTCTAGTACATTTTCAAACTATCACAAAAAGTTTCTCAATCGATTCTTTTCAAATAAACCTTTCGATACACTTTCGATAGCTAAAAAAAATCACTAATTACATTGTAAGAAATTTAATGTCCAAAAGCCACCCAAAATCTCCACTATCAACACTTCCAATAAATCCCACATATCTCAATTCCTCTCTTTAAAACATTTTCTTAATGCTCTCTATTTTTAAACAATTTACCCTATAATCACATACACTTAACTTTACCCACATAAATATACCATCAAATTCACCATTTTTCAATGAAAAGAATTAACCAATAATTTAAATTACAAAACCTTAACACATAATATAAAATTTACAGGAAAAATATAATTCAACCTCTTGTTGTAACATCTCGTAATTTTTATTTTTAAATAATAATGTTTTGCTATAAAAAAATATATTTTTATTTGTTTAAAAATGATTATGTTCTATTAAAAGTAAGTATACATTTAATTAAAGTAATTATTGTTTTGCTTAAAATAATTATATTGGCCTTTAATAATTTTTTGTTGTATTTTTAGAAATATTCTTTCTTTTATTATGTATAAAGATATTTATTTTATGATTTTTTTTAGTAATATTTTTATCAAGAAAAATCATAATTTAAGAGTTTAACTAAAGGTTTATGAGAATGTAAATTTTTAGAAATTTTTGGAATGTTTTAGAATGAAAAATGGTATTTATATGAATATATATACAATAAAATTCCATTATTAAATCATTAAATAATAATAATAATTATTATTATTATTATAAAGAATAAAGAAAAGGGGGAGGGGAGACGGAAAGTGAAATGTGAAAATGGAAGAGAATGAATAGTGTAAATAGTAACATTCATTTTCTTCTCTAAATATGGAGTGTCTACAGGCATTTATCTCAAAACTAAGGGCACCACTGGATTTAGGACGAAAAATACTACAATTTTGATCGAATAATTTTTCAAATAAGCCGTAGAATTGTCGTAGATCAAAAGTAGAAAATCTCATAAAAAGGTAAACTCTGAAACTCTTAATTAGAGACCTTAATTGGAAATATGACATTGTAGATGGATTCAGGAGTTAGATAAACCTTAGGATATGAATTTTTTAGCTATCTGACAACTTTTTGTTCTTGATGAATAGTATTTTCGGCAGTGAATAATGTTTTCCAACCATGAATAGTGACCAAGTTCCTGAAGTCATTTTCTTGATTTTTTGGCCCCTCCGAACACATTTTTTAGAGCTATTTGGTCAAATTCGGATTGGAAAAGTACATTTTAGGGCTGTCCAACTAGGAGCCCTATCTTGTGAGTAGATAATTCTTTCTATGACTTACCCCATGCTCTTCTTGAACTATAAATGTATAATTGTTTCTATTTACAAATTATTTATATTATCATAAGTTTTTGAAATGTGTTAAATATCTGTTTTACTTATGAATTGGCACATAGTTCAAGAAGAGTATGGTTTTAGAAATGGATTTTGGAACTTATTAAATATGTGGTTCTAAATGTATTTACCATTATTTGATAAAGTGAATATTATGTGCACGATGCATTGTTTTGTAAAGCTATATACTTGTGAAAATGATGCATGTCATATTATAAATGAGATTGAATGGCAAGCGTAGAGCTCATGGCGAGTTGCTTGATAATTTTACATGTATTTATATGTATGGATGAATATAGACAGGTTGTATGGCTTGTGATGGTACCGAATAGGGGACGTCCTATTAGCTAGAGTGAGACAGGGGAGGGCTGCTCCAACCGGGTGACAGTGGTAATGCGGGGGGAGGGGGCAGGAGGGTGATGTACTCACATTGCCTGATCACTTATTATGACTGTAGTTGATAAGACAATATGCGTATAGCAAATGAGTTATGTTTTCATTGCATTGACCAAAACGCCGAGTGAGGCAGGTGCATTAAAAGTGATGATTTTATCTCCAAAATCTTAATAATTTACTATAGCTTATACACCTGAGCATAACAACATTTGTTTAATGATCATATCGTGTTGCATATGGTTTTGGATATCTGAATATCCTTTGAATTGAGAATATTTGAAACACGGGACCCATATGAATGTACTTCTAAACTGTATTATCTATGTAACAAATTTGAAAATATAAGTACATCCATATGCTGATCTAAGAGGTCATAGGAGGAATTATTTACTCACTGAGTTGTCAAACTCACTACACGATATTTCCACATTTTTCAGATGAGAATACAGAGTCTGATCTTACTGATAGGTGATCAGTTAGGTGACATATTTTTCGGTGAGTCTACGTTGCTTCCAAGGATCATGGTTTTTGATTTATACTGTATTTGTATTCTAGAGTGTTCTGAACGCTACAGGCAGGATCCCCGTTTCTGCTGTACTTTGATGTTTATAGACTTGGTCTATATATTGTGTATACATGAGAGAAATGACAAATGATTGAATTGTGCATCTTTATGGAGAATATTTGATTGCAAAAAAAAATGTTTATTTTACGTAATGTAAATTGGGGGCATTACAAGTTGGTATCAGAGCATTAGGTTTCCTTGTGGCTATCGGAGCAAAGGATTCTTTAGTAGGACCTTTAGTATGAGTATGAGCCGGACATATTTATACTTCAGGTGCTGCTTAGGGATTCTATAGGGCTTCAATTTCCTTTCTATTCCAAGTTATTAAATTTCCTTATATAAAGTTGATTGAATACTGTGACATCTTAAGAGGTATCTTTTGGTCAATTACTACCTGAAAGTGAAAGGGATAGGTGTATCAGAGAATTTAAAAAATTGAGAAAAATGTCAAATATGATCATTTTTGAATATAATATTTGTTTTCCCTGAATATCTAGATATAGTAGACTTTGATGTGATATTAGAAATGAATTGGTTGACAATATGTCATGCCATTTTAGAATGTCATCTTAAGGTGATTAAATTCAATATTTTCAGATAATCGCCTTTCATGATACGAGGTTATTGTAGTGAAGTACTGAATAATTTAATTTTTTCTTTAGCAGCCTATAAGTTATTACAAAAAGGTGCCAAGGATATTTGGCAGTGTTCAAAGATATATATATGAAATACACTCATGTAGATCAAGTTCTAGTGGTTAGAGAATTTTCTGATGTAGTTCCTCAAGAATTACCAAGATTACCCTAGAATGATAAAATATAATTTGGTATTGATTTATTTCCAAGAACCAACCAGTGTCTATACTCCCATATAGAATGATACCGATTGAACTCAAGGAATTGAAGGATTAGTTGTAAGACTTGTTGGACAAGAGATTTTTATACCCTAGTACTCCTTCTTGGAGAGCTCCAATACTATTTATGAAAAATAAAAGATGGATCATTGCGATTGTGCGTAGATTATAGACAGTTGAATAAGGTGATAGTGTGGAATAAATACTCATGATCTCGTATAGATGATCTATTTGACCAGTTATAAGGTGATCAATATTTTTTTTCAAAAATTAATTTGAGATATGAGTATCATTAATTGCGGATAAAGGAAGAGGATATTCAAAAAAAATTCTTTTAGGACTCATTATGGGCATTATGAGTTCTTGGTTATGTCATTTAGTTTGACAAATGCCCCAGCTGCAATCATAGATTTAATGAATCGTAATTAAGTCATCCTTGGACCAATTTGTTATTATATTTATTGATGATATACTAGAATATTCCAAGAGTTCAGAGGATCATAAGCAACATTTAAAGATAATTTTACCAACTCTAAGGGAGTATGGTTTGTAAGGATGGTATCCAAGTTAACCCTAAGAAAGTAGAAGCGAAACAACAATGGCATGTCCTACTACAGTTATAGATGAAGATCCAATCTAACTTGCGCTTTCCATGGTTGTCTGTCTTCCAATCTACTCGAGCCATAGTTAGTTCAGGTCCATGAACATATTCTTGTAAAGCATTAATAAACTCTTCAGCATTTGAAGCTGATATAAGTATTCGTCGTGCTGTGTGTGAAATGAACCTTTGTTCCATAGCTTGATCAAGAAAAGACAACATACCATCAAAGAAGTGATTAACATTTAACAAACATATCGGTTTGTGATGCATATTCAGTTGTGCCCAAGAAACTATTTGGAAAGTATCTTCTAAAGTACCAAAACCAACTGGTAAGGCAATGAAGGCATCAGTATTGCTCATCATTTTAGCCATGTGCTCATGCATGGAAGCTACCCTAAACTCTTCCCCAATTTTCTTACCTACCATGTTGGATGCAGCTAGAGCTGTAAGAATAATACCTATAACTTGACATCCTTCTACATGTGCAGCTATAGACACACACCCCATTAACCCACGGTTACCTCCACCATAGACTAAATGAATCTTTCTCCTAGCCAGCACTATACCTGAATTTTGTGCTGTTTTCATATACTCTTAATCTTTTTTAGGACTGGAACCACAAAAGACACAAATATTTTGAAACCGATGGAATGTGATTCCCTCCATAGCTACATACACCCTAACTTTAAGTATGCAGGTAAAGATACTAACATGAGCATTTATAGAACTAGGAGAAGAGCATACTTACAATAGCTATGCAAATAGGTCAGATATAATTAGAACAACTATTTGAGTGATTGGTGGATATAAGCTAAATTGAAGGTGAAATTTTCAAAAATGACAACAAGAATGTATATGTACAGTAGTTGTGATAGTCACTCATATTAAGCATATAAAGAGAATAAGGTTAAGATATCACCAGAAATTTATCTTTTCCTTGTTGTCCGTGATGAAGCATTGATGTCTTGATTATTGTAGGGAAGTTGTAGGTGATAGGCATAATTGTAAAATAAAAGAGTGAAAATGAAAACAAGTTAATTGTTGAAGAGGAACAATCAAACGATTTATTTTGTTTTCCCAGTGTTCTTGCCAGTCGACTATCGGTATTATTGAGTCGACTAACTATTTTCACCAGTATATCTTCTTTAAGTCTTGATACATTTTAGTGGATCTAGGATGGATTGTGTATTTACTCTGATGTGCCTCTTGCAGGATCTTAGTCCTCAACTCTTGTTCTTGAGGGACACAAACCTTTCCTTGATATATGATTACTCCTTCTTTCGAGATAGAAAAATCATCTTGTTCTTTGTAATCTTATAAGTATTGGTCGTAAGTTTGAGCCTATTTATTCTTGGCTCTAAGATCACGCTCTATACTTAACCCATTGATGATTAACTTCTTTGTTGTAAGAGTAGTTACCAGATTCAAATTTCGAAACTCCTCTAGCATCTGCATCTCATACACCATCATCTGACCCATATGTAGAGATTTTCGACTCAAGGCATTAGCTACAAAATTTGCCTTTCTTGGATGATACTTTACCTTAAACTTGTAGTCATTGAGAAATTCTACCCATTTTTGTTGCCTCATATTTAACTCCTTCTGATCAAAATGGTACTTAAGACTTTTATGATCATAGTATACCTCAAATGTTACCCCGTATAAATAGTGTCACCAGATCTTTAAGGCAAACACCACTGCTGTCAATTCAAGATCATGGGTTGGATAATTTCCTTCATGGGGTCTTAGTTGCTTAGAGGCATAAGTAACTACTCTCTTATCTTGCATTAGCACACACCCTAACCCTTTCTTTGAAGTGTCACTATACACTTCAAAATGTCCTGTGGGGTATAGAATAATTAAAATATGAGGAGTGGTCAATCTGGTCTTAAGCTCCTGGAAACTAGCTTCACATTGATTAGTCAATTTGAAAGTACTTCCCTTCCTGGTCAATTTAGTCAATGGAAAGGCTATACAAGAGAAGTTTTGTATAAACCTCCAATAGCATCTACTAAACCCAAGAAACTTTTGACTTCGATAATCGTCTTTGGTCTTTCCCACTGAATCACTGCTTCCATCTTGCTAGGGACAATGGCTGCCCCTCTATTGGAGATGACATATTCGAGAAACTTCACCTCTATCAACCAAAATCCATACTTCTCTAATTTGACATACAACTTTTTCTCTTTCAGTACTTGCAGCATGATTCGGAGATGTTGTTCATGTTCCTTCTCACTCTTGGAGTATATCAATATGTCATCAATGAACACTACCACAAATTGATCAAGGTAGGGTCAAAAAATAGAATTCATGTAATCCATGAAAATTGCAGGTGCATTTGTAAACACGAAGGGCATTACGAGAAACTGATAGTGCCCATACCTAGTCTTGAAGGCTATTTTTGGTACATCCACCTCCTTGATCCTAATCTTTTGGTATCCTGATCTTAAGTCAATTTTAGACAAGATAAAGGCTCTCTTCAGTTGATCCAATAAATCATCTATCCTAAGGAGAGTGTATACATAAATATTCACATACTTATATGTGTTCATAGTATAAACATCATACGTTACAGGAAATCCTGATATTAAATTTTTTCGGTTAGAACATTTTACACCGTTGGGGATAAAATATACCCAATACATTATACATATATAACCTATTCTAATAAATTCTCAAACCATTATGGATTATCTCAAATAATATTTAATGATGGAAACCCTAATGGATATTGAAATAATAAATAATGATATAAGATTATAAGGTTATACGTAATAAAATGAGGTATGACTATCAAATTGAAATTTATTTATTTAAGTAAGCACATGGATATGTATATGTACACTTTAAAACTATAAATGATTCAAAAGAAAATGAATGAATGAAAGTGAGATGACTAAATGGGATTATTATTAAATTTGATGTTTAGTGATGGTAAAGTATCCACTGTGGATATAATGATTATGATGACGTGATCACAATGGGATATCACTACATACTGAGAAAAATGATACTTTATTTTTTTTAAACCTGTAAACAATGAAATAAATAAATAAATAAATAAAATTAATAATAATTATATTGGATTCCTTTTCGAAAGCACTGTCAGCTAACAGCAAAGATGGTTAGCCTTGTTGCACCTTGTAACCTTAGCTAGTAAGGGAGTTACTAGCCCCTTGTGCGATAGGGCACATGTGTAATGCCCCCAATTTATGTTACATAAAATAAACATTTTTTTCCCGCAATCATATATTCTCCACAAAGATGCACAATTCAATTCTTTGTCATTTCTCTCATGTATACACAATATATAGACCAAGTCTATAAACATCAAAGTACAACAGAAACGGGGATATTGCTTGTAGCATTTAGAGCAATCTAGAATACAAACACAGTATAATTCAAAAACCGTGAGCCTTGGAAGCAACGTAGACTCACCCACAGAATATGTCACCTAACTGATCACCTATTTACAAGATCAGACTCTGTATTCTCATATGAAAAATGTGAAAATATCGTGTAGTGAGTTTGAAACCTCAATGAGTAAATAATTCCTCCTATGACCTCTTAGGTCAGGATATGGATGTACTTATTTTTTAAAACTTGTCACATAGATAATACAGTTCAGAAGTACATTCATATGGAACCCGTATTTCAAATATTCTCAATTCAAAGGATATTCAGATATCCAAAACCATATGCAGCATGATATGATCATTAAACAAATGTTGTTATGTTTAGGTGTATAAGCTATAGTAAAATATTAAGATTTGGAGATAAAATCATCACTTTTAATGCACCTGCCTCACTCAGCGATCTGGTCAATGCAATGAAAACATAACTCATTTGCTATACGCATATTGACTTATCGACTACAGTCATAATAAGTAATCAGGGAATGTGAGTACATCACCCTCCTAGTCCCCGCTCTGCATTACCATTATCACTCGGTTGGAGCGTCCCTCCCCTGGCTCACTCAGGCTAATAGGATGTCCCCTATTCGGTACCGTCACAAGCCATACAACCTGTCGATATTCATCCATACATATAAATACATGTAAAATTATCAAGCAACTCGCCATGAGCTATACGCTTGCCATTCAATCTCATTTATAATATGACATGCATTATTTTCACAAGTATAAAGCTTTACAAATCAATGCATCATGCACACAATATTCACTTTATCAAATAATGATAAATACATTTAGAACCACATATTTAATGAGTTCCAAAATCCATTTCTAAAACCATACTCTTCTTGAACTATATGCCAGTTTGTAAGCAAAACAGATATTTAACACATTTCAAAAACTTATGATAGCATAAATGATTTGTAAACAAAAACAATTGTACATTTATAGTTCAAGAAGAGCATGGGGTAAGTTATAGAAATAATTATCTACTGACAGGGTAGGGCTCTTGGTTAGACAGCCCTAAAATGTACTTTTCCAATCCGAATTTGACCAAATAGATCTCAAAAACGTGTTCGGAGGGTCCAAAAAATCGAGTAAATAACTCCGAGAACTTGGTCACTATTCATGTCTAAAAAATACTATTCACCATGAACAAAAAGTTGTCAGATAGTTGAAAAATTTCATATCTTAAGGTTTATCTAGCTCTTGAATCCATCTATGGTGTCAGATTTCCAATTTGAGATCTCTAAGTAAGAGTTTCAGAATTTATCTTTTTATGAGACTTTCTACTTCCGATCAACGACGATTCTACAGCTGATTCGAGAAATTATTCGGTTAAAATCGTAGTATTTTCTATCCTGAATCCAGTGGTACCCTTAGTTTTGAGATAGAGCCCTGAAGACACTCCAAATTTAGAGAAGAAAATGAAGGTTATTATTATTTAATTATTAAATAATGGAATTTTATTTTATATATATTCATATAAATACCGTTTTTCATTCTAAAACATTCCAAAAAATTCTAAAAATTAACATTCTCATAAACCTTTAGTTAAACTCTTAAATAAGGATTTTTCTTTATAAAAATCTTAATAAAACAAATCCCAAAATAAATATCTTGATACATAATAAAAGTAAGAATATTTCTAAAAATACAACAAAAATTTATTAAAGGCCAATATCATTATTTTAAGCAAAATAATAATTACTTTAATTAAAAGTACACTTACTTTTAAAAGAACATAATCATTTTTAAACAAATAAAAAATATATTTTTTTGTAGCAAAACATTATTATTTAAAAATAACAATTACGGGACGTTACGTTGGTGTGCACTGTCGCAGGTACACCTAAATTAATACCTTACCTCAAACTAACCTGTAGTAGTGGGAGTAAGGGTCGATCCCATAGAGACTGGAATTACCTTATGTGATTAAGAAAGGGGGGTTTGATAATTGTGAATAAAGTAAATTAAACAATAATGAAAATAGTGAAAAGAGTAATTAATGAGAAAAGCGTTGGTTTTGGTCGATATTCACCATCAAGGGATTGCATTGATCATTGAAAAAAACATCAATATTAAACCAAATATCTATCATTGGGACTCTATCCCAGCTCCTCCTTAAACCTAGTGAATTGATAACAATCGTACCAATTAAACTCTAATTGATAAAAAATCCTTTAACACATCGGCAAAGTCTAACTTATCAACTGAATTAAGAACGAGAGAAACTGATAGAGTTAAATGAATATAAGCAAATCGATTATATTTAATTTAGTTGATCATTCATCATAGGGTTAATAATTTATAATCCAAAATCCTTAATCCTATTTGCTTCATGAATCAAGTAATGAAAACTTTGTTCAACACCTAATTCAGCAGTAGACTTAGACATACAATATACTAGTAGGCCTCCTAGCAATCACATGAAAAATCATTTAGAAAAGAAAAGCAAATGAATAAACAATATCTAGTTAAGATTGAACTATTGAAAACAATTCCAAATCTCACAATGCATAACGGTCCCTTGAGGTTTCAATCTACCTCAACCAATTAAAAAGAACTAGCCACGCAGGGCCATAAGAAAATCTAAAGAAGAATTGAATCCTTTCTCTGCTTGGTTGCCTCTCTTTTTATAGATTAACTCCTCCTTATCGAAGTAGGAATGTTTTTAGGTCAAATCCCCCTTCATCCAGCTTCAATTTAAGTGAAAAAGACCTAAAATCGTGAAATCAGCAAGTATGTACGACGGCGGGTGCCGCGGCGCTCAAGTACAACACCGCGGTGCTACAGAATCAAAGCCACAGGGCGCTGCGACACTCTCTGGTTCCTGGCGATGGGTGCCGCGGCATCCATATACAGTGCCGCAGCGCTCCGAACAGCTATGACGGGCAGCCGAGGTGCTCTGTTGAGAGCACCGCGACACCCAGAAAACTCTAGATTTTGCCAAAGTACCGAACCTGAAAGTTGTAGCTCTATGTTTTCTCTTTCCATAGCCACTGAAATCACTTTGATCGGAGCTAAAATGAGCAAGATATACCTCCATTAGTGATGAACGGTCAGAAATCAGCATTTTTCATGATTTTCTCTCTATTTTTCTCTTCTTTTCTTCTATATTATTTCTAAAACATAAAACACAAAAGTTAATTAAATCCTATCTATTCACTATTTAAATAAAATAAAAAGTAACATAAAATATGCTAAATACATGCTTAATTTATAGCATGTCAAATACCCCCACACTTACTCTTTTGCTTGTCCTGAAGCAAATTAATTTATGTGAACAATATTCAACAAATAAGATGAGTGAAAGACTTACAAATATGTAGCCTCATAGTGAAAATTGTATGCTCTTAAAGAAATTTTCAGAAAATTTAATGACTATGTTCAATATTCAATTCAAATGCAATTCATGATTTTATTCTCTAAAATCCATAGTGTGTGTGTGTCTTTCAATAATTTAATTTTCTTTTACCTAAATGAGTTTATATATCTCAAGAATTATAGCATGGCTCTCTATTTAAGATTTTCATAGACTTATTTTTCATGCTACTCTCCACTAATGTAGGCTAAAACTACTTTTTAGGATCAAAAGGACTAAAATCAGCTTGTAATGTGGCTAGGCTATGGGGTGAGATATAAGATACAATTTAAAGCTCAATCTCTCAACACCACATGATTAACTCTGATATATTTGAGCTAATTCTAAAGATTGGAGAATTTTTCCCCCACATTTATTTCCTTGCTTTTCTGCATTCTACTTTTCTTTGATTCTCTATTTCTTCTTTTTCAATCACTGGATAGACTTTCATTAGTCTTTTGAGATTTTTTTTTTGTCCATGCTCCACCCTTCCACCCTTTCATTAATGTAGATCTACAAAACAAGTATTCAGAAATTAATCATGGAGTGAGTGAATTAGGTAGAAAAAATAAAGGTATTATTCACAAAATTTGGTTTTTGCTGTTTTGTGGGTATAGAATAAAATGTTAATTAAGCTCAAAATAGAGGTTCTAAGGATTTTTACTTGATTGGGTTAAGCTTGAAAGGCTCAATCTCATAAAAAAATGCCTAAATCATCTCCTAATTGTTAGTATTAGCCTAGGATTTCGCCTCAAGTAGCATTTAAATAAGTTCTAGAAATTTAAATGAGATCATAAAATATTTTTGAGTTATATAATCTTTTTCTAAGTAAAAGACAAATTAAATATCCAAAATTACTGTGCAAAAGAATTTCAGGATTTTTAGAAAATATGTAATCATAAATTGCAAAGAAATTAAAATTACACATAATTATGACTTTCCTACGTCTCCCAAGAGCTATAAGCAATTTAAACAGTTATATCATTGGCTATTGGTTCAGCTAACACAAACTCATAAATTGAAATTTTGTTCATATGCTCACCTCATAATAGTATTAAAAGTGCACATATCATAAAATTATAGTTATGCATCAAAGTAGGAAAGTGCACAAGTGTATGATTTATTATACAGTCATCCAGCTGAATCATAAAGTGACCCCCCCACACTTAAAAACATACATTGTCCCTAATGTAAGAATATAAAAGAGAATATAATAGGGACAAGTAAAAACATAAGGAGGGGTTCGGTGAAACTTCCCTGATTAATGATCACCATTCATCTCATCATGCTCAGGTGCAGGCCTAAAGGGTAGCTCAGGAGGTGCCGGGAAAGCAATTGGGAGGTTCAGGGCATGAGCTAACTGGCTAAAACATGCATGATGATGCTGTGCAATAGAGTAATGGTAGAGGGCCAGATCATTCATTTGATGGTTCAGACACTCTGTGCACTCCCATAAATCTTCAATGGTATGCTGGGATGGTGGTGGAGCTGAGCTGCTGCCCAGTTCCTCTGTAGGTATTAGCTGAATCCCTAGCTCCTCCTCTGCTGCTTCTTCATGGAATTTGTATTTTTGTATGTCTACATAGGAAATAGGTCTCATTTGGTGAATGAGAGCCTCAATGGAATCCCAGCTTACTCCCGCCTTCTGACATAGACCAGTAATTAAACTAGGGGCAAAGAGGGATCCACCTCTAGCACTAATACAACTGAGCATCTGCCTATGAATAATCTTACCTACATCAATAGAAAGGCCCTTTAGTATTGCATAAAGCAAAATGGCCCTGTCCCTTTTGACTTGACTCATGTTGAAGCTGGGCATGAATCTTGCTGACACGAAATAGTACCATGCTTTAGCCACTTTATTCATATCAGCCCTAGCAAAGTATACCGGTTGGCCATTGCTATCCAATTTCCAAGAGGCCCCTCTGTAGCAAAGAGTGCATATAATGTCTTCAAAGTCAATGTATGATTGAAGAAGTGCCGTATATTCATCATCCTCAATATCAGTCAGTGAATAGAATTCATTAATGGCATGCGGAGTGAATGGCACCATCTTGCCTCTAACCCGTGCTTTATGACGTTCGTGAATTGTAGCATTAGAGTAGAACTCCTGTACCACAGGAATAACTCCTGGTTCTGGATTCCTGCAGAAAATCTCCCAATGGCTATTGAGGATATTGTCTCTATGAGGTAGCCCCTCGGTGATCATAAATCCACGTTATGGAACGATAGGCTTATGCACCACCACTTTAATGTGGTGTTGATAAACTTCTTCAGTCACAAATGCCACGGTGTCAAATGTTGGAGGGTCCTCAGCTCTAGTCTTCCTTTTTGAGATACTCAACTTAGCAGATTTTGGAGCCATTCGCTTGGAAAGTTCGCTAAGGCATTTTATCGAACACCTTGTGGGCGTTCTTAAAAACATGGAAGAATGAATGGTTGATTCTCAAGTAGAAGTCCCAATTCAGTTCAGACCAGTAGCAATTAAGTATGGGAATCAATTGCAGTAGAAAAAATGAAGAGAACCGTACCCAATTTAGCTTGAATGGTGGCTGGAGATACAAGATCAAATATGCCTTTGAACCCTAAAAATTGTCTTGGAATCCAACCCAAAAGTTGAAAGGGGTGTATAATCGTGCAAAAGAAGATGAAAAATCATGTAATGTAAGCAAGATAACATAATGGGAGGTGGGTATGTTTGATTTAAGGCAAGAAAGAGGATTTTGAGGTGAAGAGGATGCAAAATCGAAGGGGGAAGATGAAGAGGGCACGCGACCCTTTTACAGAGAGCGCTGCGGCGCTCTTTGATGCAATGCGGAGCACCGCGGCGCTCGGTTTAGGCATCGCGGCGTACGTGCGTCCGCAGTTCTACAAATTTTTTTTTATAAAGAAAAATTAAACTATGAATAGAAAAAATAAGAAGAAGAAGAATGGTTGTTGGGTTGCCTCCCAACCAGCGCCTTGTTTTACGTCGTTGGCTCGACCCAACTCCCTATCTTTGTTCATGGAGGCTCTTTGATGTTCACTTTAAATTTCTGAGACTGATTCAATCCTTGAAATTCAACTGCATAACCAGAAGCCACATTAGTAATAACAAGTGGTCCTAACCAAGGGAGAGATTTCTTACCTTTAAAGGGTTTAACCTCTTTGATTTCTAGAACTTGATACAACTCTACGGTCGGGTCTATGCCTTTAAGGTTTGCAATTGTTTTTATAATGGCATTTCTTTTTTTCTGAAGAATATGCATCAATTCTTCTTCTTTTTTAACACCCAAATTTTTAGCAACTAAAAGAGGTGATGCATCTCCTACTTCCAAGTATTTCAAGTGATTGGGATGAGGTGACAGATTTGACCCAGGATCCTACAAAATAGAAGGTGCATTTGCATTAGAATTTGGTGCTGAGGTAAAGGGATCCTTACCTGTTTGCTGCACTTTTGGAGCTTCTACATTATTCTCTTGCAAGTGAACACTCAAGGCTAATTTCTCAACCTTTGTCTCTAAAAGTTCAACATCCTGTGCTATAGAATTTACCATATTAATAGCATAGGCAGTGAGATCTTTCATGGCATTGCAATTACTGAATTTCATAATTTTTCCTTTAAATTCCATTATCAGTGTGCCACTATAAACATCTATTATGGCCTTGGATGTTTTTAAGAATGGTCTCCCTAACAAAATTGAAGTTGTTTGATCACCATTTTCCATGTTAAGTACATAAAAATCAGCAGGAAAAATCATATCACCAACTTGTACTAAAACATCCTCAACTACACCCTCAGGGAGGGTGCTAGATTTGTTAGCCAATTATATTATAACATTAGTTTCTTTCAGAGGTCCTAGTGCTAAAGATGCATAGATAGAGTATGGCATGACATTAATAGATGCTCCTAGATCTAGCATGGCCTTATCAAATATATTGTTGCCTATAGAGCAGGGAATAGAAAACATACCTGGGTCCTTGCATTTTGTAGGGAGTTTTCTCTGAATAATTGCAGAAACATGCTCACCTACTTTTACTTTCTCAGCTCCTTTCAACTTCTGCTTCCTCTGTTGGGTGTGCAATTCCCTTAAGAAATTGGCATGGTGAGGTTCCTGACTGATTGCATCTAAAAAAGGAAGATTTACCTCACACTTTCTAAAGGTATCATATAATTCAGAAATTCTCTCATTCATCCTATTTTCCTTCAAAGCTTTAGGAAAGGGAGGTTTAGATTTATATTCAGAGAAAGGTTCAGACTTACCTTTTGGATGCTTACCTACCATGGTTGCATCATTTTTGTCTTCCTCTTGCTCAGTTGGTGCATGTAACTCTTGCATTGGGGTCTCAACTTCTTTATCACCTTGTAGCATGATTGCACTCACATTTTCCCTTGGGTTTACCACAGTTTGTGAAGGTAACTTACCTGAGTTTTGAGCATCCAATCGACTCACTGTGGTTGCTAACTGACCTACTTGAGTTGTCAGGTTCTGAATGCTAACTCTTGTCTCTTGCTGAAATTGATGAGAGTTATGTACAAGAGTTTTCACAATGTCTTCCAATGGATTACTTACCTGATGATCCTGGGATGCATTCTGTCTAGGATAATAAGCCTGTTGGTTTTGTTGAAAATTTTGTCCTGTAGGCCTATTTTGTGCATTCCCATATCTGAAATTAGGATGATCCTTCCATCCAGGATTGTATGTATTAGCATATGCATCATACCTTTTTGGTTGGCTAGGAAAACCTCCTACATCATTCGCTTGTTCTGTAGATTCCTCTTGAAGTGTAGGACACATGTCAGTTGGGTGCCCTGTGGCTGAGCATATTCCACATACTTTAACTTGCTGTAGTGTACCTGTAGCCAATTGGCGCGCAAGAGAAGTAAGTTCAGATATTTGATTTTGAAGAGAAGTAGTACTTACCTCATGGGCATGCCTAATAGGAGGATCATGCCTAACGCCAAACTGTTGGGAATTGGCAGCCATATTTGATATCAGGACTCTAGCTGCTTCAAGAGTCTTATCTACTAGTGCTCCTCCACTAGCTGCATCTATCATGCTCCTATCTCCCTGCAAAAGACCTTCATAAAAATATTGGATTAGTAATTGCTCACTAATCTGATGATGTGGGCAGCTTGCACAAAGTTTCTTAAACCTTTCCCAATATTCATAAAGCAGTTCACCATGCAATTGCCTAATGCCGCATATTTCTTTCCTAATAGTAGCGACTCTAGATGCAGGAAAATAACATTCTAAAAACATTCTCTTCATTTCATTCCAGGTAGTGATAGTACCAGAGGGCAAATAATACAACCAATCTTTGGCTGAATCTTTTAAGGAAAAAGGAAAAGCCCTGAGTTTTATTTGTTCCTCAGTTACTCTAGGGGGCTTCATACTGGTACATACCACAAAGAACTCCTTTAGATGTTTATGCGGGTCTTCACCTACAAGACCATGAAAACTTGGTAAGAGATGAATTAATCTAGATTTCAACTCAAAATTAACATTGTCATCAAGATTAGAAAAAGTAATGCATAAGGGTTGCTGATGCAAATCAGGAGCTGCAAGCTCCTTCAGAGTGGGGTGTCTGGCCATGATCACTTCCTCCCTATCCTGATCAACGCTTCTTGAATTTCTCTTTTGTGCCTGTATACAGATTTTCCAATATCTGGATTAAACTGTAAATCTTGAGAATTGGAAGAACGAGTTACATGCATAAATAAAAAAAATCACAAAAAATAATGACGCAGTCCCTGGCAATGGCGCCAAAATTTGGTGCGAACTGTCGCAGGTACACCCAAATTAATACCTTACCTCAAACTAACCTGTAGTAGTGGGAGTAAGGGTCGATCCCACAGAGACTGGAATTACCTTATGTGATTAAGAAAGGGGGGTTTTGATAATTGCGAATAAAGTAAATTAATCAATAATGAAAATAGTGAAAAGAGTAATTAATGAGAAAAGCGTTGGTTTCGGTCGATATTCACCATCAAGGGATTGCATCGATCATTGACAAAAACATCAATCTTAAACCAAATATCTATCATTGGGACTCTATCCCAATTCCTCCTTAAGCCTAGTGAATTGATAACAATCGTACCAATTAAACTCTAATTGATAAAAAAATCCTTTAACACATCGGCAAAGTCTAACTTATCAACTGCATTAAGAACGAGAGAAACTGATAGAGCTAAATGAATATAAGCAAATCGATTATATTTAATTTAGTTGATCATTCATCATAGGATTAATGATTTATAATCCAAAATCCTTAATCCTATTTGCTTCATGAATCAAGTAATGAAAACTTTGTTCAACACCTAATTCAGCAGTAGACTTAGACATACAATATACTAGTAGGCCTCCTAGCAATCACATGAAAAATCATTTAGAAAAGAAAAGCAGATGAATAAACAATATCTAGTTAAGATTGAACTATTGAAAACAATTCCAAATCTCACAATGCATAAGGGTCCCTTGAGGTTTCAATCTACCTCAACCAACTAAAACGAACCAGCCACGCAAGGCATTAGAAAATCTAAAGAAGAATTGAAGAACTTGGATGAAGAATTGGATCCTTTCTCTACTTGCTTGCCTCTCTTTTTATAGATTAACTCCTCCTTATCGAAGTAGGAATATCTTTAGATCAAATCCCCGTCCATCCAGCTTCAATTTGAGTGAAAAAGACCTAAAATCGCGAAATCAGCAAGTCTGTACGACGGCAGGCGCCGCGGCGCTCTCTGGTTCATAGCGATGGGCGCCGCGGTGCTCCAAACAGCTATGATGGGCCACCGCGGTGCTCTGTTGAGATACGCCTATGTTTCTTCTTTCCATAGCCGCTGGAATCACCTCGACCAGAGCTGAAATGTGCGAGATATGCCTCCATTAGTGATGAACAGACAGAAATTACCATTTTTCATGATTTTCTCTCTATTTTTCTCTTCTTTTCTTCTTTATTATTCCTAAAACATAAAACCCCAAAGTTAATTAAATCCTATCTATTCATTATTTAAATAAAATAAAAAGTAACATAAAATATGCTAAATACATGCTTAATTTATAGCATGTCATACATTCTTCCCCCTTAAGAAATTCGGTCCCCGAATTTTAGCCCATCTTACCACATGTAGGGAATGAAATTAAGGCAAAATTTGGAGTTACCAACCTTATTACTCAAATAATTGGGGATATATTTTTGTATATCATCTTTACTTTTTAATATGTCTCTTGATTTGAGTGATTTTGCTATATAACTTAACTATAGGGATTTATGTCATCCATAAGTTCTTCACTTGTCGATCAACAGTAAACATCGATTGTACCCATAGTTAAGCCAAATTTATGTCCAATTAAATTTCTTAGACTTAGGTAACATAAGAAGAATCTAATAGGTACTTCCTTAGCATTGATGCAAGAAAGTCTGTATCCACATTACTCAATCCTGATGGCTAGGTTAGGCAATGTATTACTATACCTACCTTGTTCAATTTTTTAAAAGAGTCTATATACTAGATCTTAACTTTTTCCTTCTTTTCAAACTTCATTACCTGTTTCATTGTTGAGTCCTTTAAGAATATGTGGTCACCAACTGATAATTTCTAGTGCTAAACATTCATGGTCTTTATAGACTTTTGACCATAATTGAGTTTCTTGTATTTCTTTTCTAATCAATTCCACTTTATGAAAAATACTCAACAGATTATATATATACATTTAAGGAACTCTTAAACCATTGTGTATCTCGTTCCTTTATATCCTTAAGCTTGCGTGCATATATCTATAGGTCGATATTGGGAAACTCCCACATAAAAGATCATATTCACATCTATATTGGGTAACTATATTTTCTTATTCTAGACTTCTATCAAGTCATCTTTGATTCTCACATGTCAACATCATTCCATGAATATTATCATCTTAATCTGTCATCTTTTTTTATCCTAAAATCCTTTAATCAATATGTTAAACATAAGTAGCAATAAATCCACCAATCTTTTTTAACGTTTATGTACCATTGGCACATATCTAACAATTCCAACTTACCTCATTACAGTAACTCTATACCCTCTTATTAACACTAATAAATTCATTATCAAAAATATCAAGCCTTTCTTCTATCATATCTAAAAGCACCTTATTCTAACTTATATCAATCCCGTTTAATTCACCCAATCATTTCAAGAAGATTTTTCTCAACAATTACTCATACATGAATTCTCAATTTCAACTTAATTCACATCCTAGATACTAAACTCAATTTAGCATGATATAAACCCTTAACACAAATACCTTGATCGCTTTACATTATTTTCGAACATGGTTCTCAAATTATTCTCCTTTCCTTTCTTAACCACATTAGGTAAACTTAGGTGTTCTTTATACCTTAATATTTAGTCAGTATATACTGTAAACTCATTATTCTTTCTAATCTGCACATAGTCTGCCAACTTACACAGTTATACATACTTGATAAAAAAAATTTAATACGTTCTTTGTTAGATAAATTCTTTCAGAATCTCCATATTTCCACATTAAGAGTTCAAAAATTAATTTAAATCCTACTTCCTATATTTTATTCCTCAAGAAATTCAACACCACTAATCCTTTTGATTACATTTCTCAAAACACCATAAGGCCATCATCCATCCATTCTTTTCAAACTTTTTATTACTTTAACCTACTAACCATTTAGACACCATAATAACTGAGTTTCAAAGAAAAGAAAATTTTCTTGTAATGAGGAAAAATAACTTTGCATTTAATGCCAAACATTAATAAGGAAGAATGTAGTAGAACAGATGAAAAATATAACAAAGAACAGTGTCAAAATAGAAAGTCAAAAATTTGGACAAAGCATTGAAAGAAAATTAAATTTGTTGGCCGTAATTCTTGAAAATCTATAAACTAAATCTACTTGTTATTTCAACAAAAGTTGGTGGCTGCAAGTTTTGAATATATGTGCCAAAATCTTCTTTTAAACTGTTGATATTCGGTGGAAAAGAAACATTTCTGAGTTATAAAAGTCTGTGAAAAATAAAGAATACATAGTTAACTGGTAGGATGCAATTGATTGCTTCAAAATAGATGTAATCAATCAATTGTAAAATAAACCAGTCCAAATTAAAAATTCCCAGGGATGAAAAATGACATTATTGAGTTTGTGGCGAAATGTTTAATTTGTCAGAAGGTGAAGGTAGAGCATCAAAAGCCCGAGGGATTTCTACAACCTCTTGAGATCCCTTAATGGAAATAGGACAGTATTTCTATGGACTTTGTGGTGGGCTTACCTAAGACTTCAGTTGGACATGACTCTATTTGGGTAATAGTTGACAGATTAACCAAATTTGCTCACTTTCTGCCCCATAAAATTAACTATTCACTGGATAAATTGGGCCAGTTATACGTTTAGGAAATAATTAAACTACATAGAATTCCCTTAAATATAATTTCTAATAGAGATCCAAGGTTTACGTTAAGGTTTTGGAAGGCGTTGCAGAAGCTTTTGGAACCCATTTACGGTTCAATACTACCTACCATCCTCAGACTGATGGGTGACAGAACGGACCATTCAAACCCTAGAAGATATGTTGAGGGCCTGTGTGATAGAGAAAGGTAAAGGATAGGATAAGTACCTACCTTTAGTGGAGTTTTCTTATAATAATAGCTATCACTCTAGTACTAAGATGGCCCCCTACGAAGCTTTATACGGTAGGAAGTGCCGATCTCTACTATGTTATTTTGAGGTATGAGAAAAGAACTTGCTAGGTCCTGATCTAGTTCAACAAACCACTGAATAAATCAGGATTATATGAGACAAAATACTTACAGCTCAGAGTTGGCAAAAGAGTTACTATGATAAGAGACATAAACCTCTGGAGTTTGAGGAATGAGACCATGTGTAACATCCCAGATTTAATAAATGGAAAATAATTCTCAATGGTGAACGGAATGGAAGATAATGAAATGGAACATTGAAGAAATCTTAGAAAAATGATAAATTGATTAAATGGAAAAAAGGAAAACTAGAAGGGGAGAAAGTGTAATATTCTAATTCTTTAGGCTAGAACCGAATGTTAACACCTACTGACTAGCATCCTATTACATACATCCACATTATAGAATATTCCACTTGAACCTTTTTATGGCTATGTGATAGGAATTCCTTACTGAAAGGTGGCATTTTTATTCGCTAATTTTGGCTGAAGTTTTTGTGGCAATGTGGCATGCTTTGGTATGTGCATGGTGTCTGTAATTGTGTGTCTAATGTGGCATGCTATGTGGTTGCAACTTTCTAAGCAATATGGCATGCTTTTGTAGGTATAAGTTGGCGACAATTTTGTGGCCAATGTATCATGCTATGTGGCTTCAACTTTGTGGCCAATGTGGCATGCTTTGGTAGGTGCAAGGTGGCTGCAATTTTGTGGTCATTGTGGCATACTTTGGTAAGTGCAAGGTGGCTGTAATTTTGTGTTACTACTTGGTGGCTCCTTAGTTGTTTTATAGTGCCTTAATTTACTACTAATCCTAGATTAGTAATGTCTTAAAAATGTATTTCTATCTTCTCTCCATCCATTATGCTCCTAAGAATTTTATTTATATGATTCATGATTAACTATATGTCACCTATTTTATAAATGCCTTATTGTTACATAACTAAACATTTTGATTCTTTGTCATGTGTATTTTCTATTTATTCTTAGATTTATCTAACTTTATTAGAGACTTTGGATGTTACATTTCCTTCCCCTTTAAAAGTATTTTGTCCACAAAATTTAACATACCTTATTCAAAAAGATGTAGATAAGTCATCTTCATTTCTTCTTTTGTCTCAAGTTGATTCCTCAGAGGATAGTTTCTTCCATACTACTTTAACCAGAAGGATGTACTTATTCCTCAATTGTTTAGTCTTAACGTCAATGATCTGATCTGGCCTTACAGTGTATGACAGATTATTTGTAAATGCATTGATTCGTGCTCTATGATATGTGAAGGGTCTGGGTTATACTTTTTGAGCTGGGAAACATAAAATACATTATGAATCTAATAAAGGTTTGGGGGAAGTGCAAGTTTATAAGCTACTGATAAGAACCAATCAAGAATTTAGAAACGACTGATGTATTTGGGACTGAATTTTTTTGTTTTCAAAGACCTCCCCACACCCGTGAACGGAGTTACCTTAAGGAAAACATGGTCGACTATTTCCAATTCTAGGGGCCTTTTTATTTTATTTGCATAGCTCTTTTGTCTACTTTGGGCAGCTAGCAATCTCTCTCTAATAAGTTCAATGTGCCTTGTGGTTTGGTCAACCAAATCAAGGCCCAAAAGTCTTCTTTCCCCTAGCTTTATCCAACACAGAGATGACCTCCACTTTCTTCCATACAAAGCTTCAAAGGGAGCCATTTGGATACTGGAATAGTAACTATTATTATAACCAAATTTAGCTAAAGGTAGATATACATCCCAATTCCCCTTCATTTCTAGCACAGAAGCCTTTAGCATATCCTCAAAAGTTTGAATTGTTCTCTCAGTCTTCTAATCAGTTTATGGATGGTAGGTTGTGTTACACATACGTTTAATACCCAAGGCATCTTGCAAGGCTCTACAAAATCTTGAAGTAAACCTAGGGTCTCGATAAGAAATAATACTAATAGGTATCCTATAGTGTCTGACAATTTCATGAACATACACTTGTGCCAACTTATACAGAGAATAGGTAGACTTAATGGCTAAGAAGTGGGCAGACTTGGTTAGTCTATCCATGTTTACCCAAATTGCAATATAGTCAGATGATGTCCTCGGCAAACCCATGACAAAATCCATAGAGGAGCTATCCCATTTCCACTTAAGAATATGTAAGGGTTGGAGCAATCCCCCCAGGCTTTTGGTGTTCTACCTTGACTCTCTGACACACTAAGCACTTAGACACATAACGAGTTATGTCCATTTTCTTCCCAAGCCACCAGAAACTCCTTTTAAGTCTTGATACATCTTAGTGGCTCTAGGATATAGGGTATACCTACTCTTATGAGCTTCAGCTAGTATACTATCTCTCAATTCCTTCACCTCAGGTACACACAGCCGCTCTCCAAACTTTATAAGCCCATCCTCAGAAAGTGAAATTCTCTAGACTTGCCCTGAGATATTTGTTTTTTAATGTCCTTCAAGTATGGATCAGAAACTTAAGAATCTTTAATTCTATCTCTGAGATCATTATGAATCCTCAATTCACTTATAAGGAGGCTACTAGGCTGTGGAGAAATAGAGAGATTCAAATCTCTCATGCCCTTAATTAGGTCCTACTCCTTAAGCATCAATGATGCTATATAGAGGGATTTCTTGCTCAAGACATCAACAACCATGTTTGCCTTGCCCAAATGGTAATTAAGGGTGCAATCATAATCTTTTGAAATTCCATCCATCTTCTTTGTCTCATATTTAACTCATTCCAGTCAAAAGGTACTTAAGACTCTTTGTGATCACTAAAAACTTCAAACTTGACACCATACAAATGATGTCTCCAAATCTTAAGGGTAAACACTACAATTTCTAGTTCCAAATCATGTGTAGGGTAATTCTCCTCATGAGGTCTAAGCTATTGAGAAGCATAAGCTACTACTTCACCCTGCTGAATTAAAACACAACCTAAACCCTTCTTAGATGCACCACTATATTTTGTAAATAGTTCACTAGGGTTAGGTATCACTAGCACTGGGATGGAGGTTAGCCTAGGTTTCAATTCTTGAAAGCTACTTTCACATCGACCATTCCACACAAATGGTTGGTCCTTCCTGGTTAACCTAATTAGAGGCATGTCTATTTGAGAGAATCCTTGGATAAATCTCCTACAATATCCTGTTAAGCTTAGAAAACTCCGTATTATAGTGATCGTCTTTAGTCTTTCCCAGTTAACCACTGCTTCCATTTTACTAGGGTCCACTGTTATCCCCTCATTGGAGACAACATGCCCTAGAAATCTCATCCCTATCAGCCAAAATTTACACTTGCTAAGCTTGGCATACAATCTCCTATCCTTCACGATTTGCAACACTATTCAAATGTGATTCTCATGTTCTTCAAGGCTCTTAGAATAAATTAAGATGTCGTCTATGAAAACCACAAAAAACTTATCCAGGAATGGCCTAAAAAACATATTCATATAATCTATGAAAATAGCTGGGGCATTGGTTAACCCAAAAGGCATGAGTAAGAACTCATAATGTCTGTATCGGGTTCGAAAAGCTATCTTTGGGACATCTTTGGCCTTAATTTTCAACTGATAGTAACCTGACCTCAAATCTATCTTAGAGAAGACTGATGCTTTAGCTAATTGATCTAGTAGGTCATCTATCCTAGGTAGTGGATATTTATTCTTGATGGTCACTTTGTTTAACTACCTATAATCTATACATAACCTAAGGCTACCATCTTTCTTTTTAATAAACAAGATTGGTGCACCTCAGGGGGATACATTGGGTCTAATGAACCCCTTCTTTAAGAGTTCCTCTACTGTTGTATAATTTCTACTAAATACCGCAAGTGCACGGCGTAGCTGTAACTAGTCCGGCAAGTACGGGTCGTGTCCCTCGGAGAACAATGTCAATTACTAGAATCTTACAAAAGTGCTATCTAAATCGATATAATTTGATGGGAAAATATCGCAATTTAAACAAGTTTAAGTAATCAATTAAGCTAAGCCTAGGGTTAAGGTTCGCCACACTTGTGATACTCAACAACTGACATTCACCTCTAATTGCAATTGTCTAGATTATTGGGGATGGTTTAGCCCAAATCAATTAGTAATCTCTCTCAAGCATTACCAATCGTACTTAGGTTAATTCAATTACCTACTTTCGTGGTTCTTAGCTCAACCTAGGTCCATTAAGCTTTATGCCAACCATAGAATGCAACTAATTGGTTTTCTCATTCTCATTACTTGATCCAAACCTAGGGTATCTTAAACTACTTTCGTGATTAAGACAACTCTAATTAACCATTGAATTCCAGTTTTAATCTTCACCTTTCAGTTCATCGATTAAATACCTAAAACGTGATAGATTGGTGATCAAGCATTCTATCATCTAGTACAAGCATGCAATGGTCAATCCAAATCAATCTAACCCAAGTTACAATTAGGGTTTCATAATTCAATCTATAAGCATAGTATCATTGTATCACAATTCGGTTTACCAAAACCCTAGATAGAATCTACTCACTCATTATCAAAACAAGAACAAGAGCTATATTCATTGGACAATTCATAGCAATTCAATACAATTAAGAGGTAAATGAGCAAGTAAATGCAGAAATAGGAAGATAGAACCTGATTTGCAGAAACATATAGATGAATTACAAGTTTGAAAGCAATAAAATCAACTCTAGAATAACAAATCCTTCCAAGAACTATGTAAATACCTACTCTAAATGTGTTTCCTAAGGCTAGAAAGTTTTTTTATAAGGTCTTCCATGGTTCTCCCCCCTGTAGCTGCGGAACCCCAAGCCTATATATCCATTTGGGCATCCAAAACCCTAATTTTCTCGCTCCTTACGGTCCCCGAAGCACGGCCGTGGTCCAGGACACGGCCTGGCCATGCTTCTGGCTGGAATCTGGGAAGCTACTGCAGCATCCGCCCACAGCACGGCCAGGCCGTGTTGCAGGCCACCAAGCACGGCCTGGCCGTGCTTCATGTTGTGGTGCTTCTTTCTTTATGATTTTTGACGTACAGCTTCCTTGCTTCCTCCTTGACATATCCCAGGTCTTTTAGGGTCTTCCCATGATTGCTTTTTCCATGCTTCTTGCTTCTTTTGCTCTCCTGAAACCACAAAATGAACCACAGCAGTATCCAGAACAAAGTATGGCCAAAAGCACAAAAATATCCACATGTTACTATGAATTAGGGGACAAAATATGATCAATAAACACTCAAAATTCCCCTTTATCATCTATCTATTTCTTAAGATCAGCTTGCTCTAGAGGAGCCATCCTATAGGGATCCTTAGATATGGGACCTGCACTAGGCACTAAGTTAATGGAGAACTCTACTTCCTTATCAAGAGGGAGACTACTAAACTCCTTAGGGAATACTTCTGGGTAATCCCTAACAACACATATGTTTTCTATGCCCTTTTCTACTTCTACTTGTGAAGTAAAGAAGACTAAGAACCCTTGACAACCCTCCTTAAGGTATCTCTCAACCTGGGTGGTGGATAGGTAACAAGTTTTCAGTGGAGTGTTTAGAAGTAGAACCACAAACAGGTAAGGAAACATATTTTCTAGAACAATCAAGAATTGCATTATTAGTAGATAATCGATCCATTCCAAGAATAACATCATTATCAAATAGAGGAAGGCTTACAATATCTAACATGGTACATCTATGTTCAAATTGCACAATGCAATTGATACAAGCATCAAAATTTATGACACAGATCCCAGTAGGGGTAGAAACAGAAAGATCATATGGAAAAGTATCTACAGTCAAACCCAGATTCTTAGTACAATCATAAGAAATAAAAGAATGTGTAGCACCAGAATCAAACAATGCATCTACAATTGAGTTTCGGATCATTAACGTACCTTTGATCAAATTTAGAGACTGGCTAGCCTCCTGTTGGGAAAGAGCAAACACCTATCCCTAATTATGTGGTCTACCATCAGGAAATGATCCCTTCCTTAGTCAACAATCCCTGGAGTAGTGGCCAGGCCTTCCACAACTGTAGCAGACATTATGACCAGCTAAACAAGGTCTATCTCTAAAGTTCTTCCCATATTTATTACAAGCAGGTTGGCTAGAGGTTTGGCCACTACGAGTCAGCATTCTCCTACCCTGATAATTGTTCCCCTTAAACTTTTTTTCCAAGGTTTTCCTCTTCCTCCAAAAGGCTCACTGTCTCTCAATATTTTCTCAGCCTTGGCACTTATCAGAGTTTCTTCTACTATTCTACATTTACTTGCCAACTTGGCAAAATCTGGTATCTCTAAGGTAGCCATTCTTTCTCTAATCTTAGGTGTCAAACCTTACTCAAAATTTGTCGCCTTCCATGCATCATCATGGGTATGCTTTAGGTAAGTGGAAAATTAAGAGACATCTTCGTACTTAGCCTCATATTAGGGTACAATTATGTTTCCTTGCTTTAACTGTATGAATTCAGCCTCTTTTTGATTCTTCACATTATCTGGGAAATATTTATCATAAAATGTTTCTTTAAAATTATCCTAGGTAATGGGAGTATAATTGGTCTACCATAGTCTCTGCATACTTTTCCACCAATGCTCTGCCTTACCTTCTAACATATAAGTGGCTAAGGAAACTTTATGTTCTGTGCTGCACTCTAAAACCCCAAAAAATTTCTCTAGTTGCATGATCCATCGCTCTGCTATCACTGGATCATATTCTCCTAGAAATGAAGGAAGGTTAGCCTTCCTGAATTCAGCCAGGAGTTTATTCATTTAGCATGGCCCATTTTCCTTTCTAGCACCCTTAGGATTGTTTTCATACAACACTTGTCTAAGGGCTTCTTAAACTTGTTAAAGAATTTGTGCTGTGTTGGCTTGGACTGTAGCTTGTCCATTGAGCCTCTCAGGCTTCCATATTCTCAGATATTTCTTTCAGGGTCTCAACTTGGGTTCTCTTATATGCCATTTCCCTGTGTACACAATTATATATACAAAATTTTTTCATATAATTAGTCACACGACCATAAACTATGTTTACTCTATTTTACAACCCCTAAAAAAAAGCAAATTTCATAATAATTCAACTCTAAATCAATTTAGAATATTCTAGAATTCGTCGAAACACCTAGATAATTCCCTGAACTAAGACTCTGATACCAAAAATTGTGACACCTACTGACTAACATTCTATTACATACATCCAAATCATAGAATTTTGCCCTTGAACCTTTATATATATATATATATATATATTCTTCTTTTTCTTATATATAAATTTCTAGCAATGTCTACCTAGCCAATAAATTCACCTATACACTTATAATGTTAGTTATCGTTCTTGGATAAGCATACAAGTGGTTCAAGCTATTCTAAACATTTTAAAATTTCATTTCCTTATAGGTAACTAACTAGGTGTGATATGCATTAGTTATAACAAAAAAGCTCTCACGCCATAAAAGAAAACTATACAGTCCATAACTTATTTTACATCACATTATGAGCTGTCTAAAAGGGACTTGTCATTTAACTAATCCATCCCACATATATTACACAACAAGAAATATACAATCCATATCCTTATTCAGATGAGTTAACCCTAAGACCCCTGTTGTTCACCTCTTGCTAGAGTACCTGGAATGTGATTATGTAGACATAAAAAGATGATATGGCAATCTCAATAGTTAGCAAATTTTTTTGAAAAATAGTATACATTCCATTCCTTAAAACATTTCAATTTATTTCACTAAAACATAAGCACTGACCATATATACATACATCATCTTGGTCACACTAGGGATCCATAACATTTTGGTCTACTTACCCAATGCAATCTCATGCCTGCAAAAGGGTTATGCATCTCTTGTTATTGGCCAATATGTGAGGGAAATATGGCTTACTTGGCACAATTTGGGCACCCCTTAATTCCCGATAATGCATACATAACGTATCTTTATACCATCATTCATCATAGCATAAAAGTCAAGCAACCAGTGAAATTGATAAATTCAAGTTCATAAACATAAATAGCTACCTCAATTCCTACACAATCACTTTTTTTCGAAGGCTGCCAATGTTACTACCAGCAACTAAAATGGACTAATTTACAGCACCCGTATGTCTGTGGATGCTATAGCTGGAGGAGTAATTATGAACAAAACAATTGATGAGGCTTATGAATTGATTGAAGACATGGCTCAAAACCACTACTCTTAGTTTAGTGAGAGGCAGCCAAGAAAACTAGCAGGGATGTATGCAGAAGATGCATTCAATCATCTAAATTCTAAAGTTGATGCCTTATTTCAGAAATTAGACAAGCTAAGCATCAATGTTGTTAGTTCTTCTTCTTCGTCTTCATCTTGTGAGATTTGTAGAGGTGTTGGTCATGCGGCCAATGAATGTCAGCTTGGAAATTCTACACTTTTGGATTGTGAGTAGGCAAATTTTGTGAACAACCAAAGAAACAATCCCTACAGCAATACCTATAACCCTGGCTGGAGAAATCACTCAAACCTCTCTTACAAGCCGAATGATAATCAACAGCCTCAGAATAATTTCAGGCAACCTCTAGGCTTCCAGAATCAGAGGCCATTCAATCCTCCTCCTCCTCAACCAAAGTCAAATTTGGAAGCTCTAATAGAGAATTTTATCTCCACACAGATTAGACAGAATGAGGAATTTAAAGGCTAGAATCACTCGATGAATGAGGCTATAAAGGATTTAGCTTCTAAAGTGGACTCACTTGATACACATAATAAGATGCTATAGACTCAAATAGCACAGCAAGCAAGTTCTTCAAATAGAAATTTTGGTAGTTAGTGAAAGAGCAACCGAAGAAGAGGAGCAAGTTAGTGAAAGGAAAGAGGAAGAAGAGCCTAAATATGTGGCTCCTAAACCATACAAGCCACCAGTTCCTTTCCCTCAGAGACTAGCTAAAGCCAAGTTAGAAAAGCAGTATGGGAAATTCCTTGATGTACTAAAAAAGCTGCACATCAATATTCCATTCTTGGAAGCTATCTCTCAGATACCCTCTTATGTTAAATTTCTAAAAGAAATCCTCTCTAACAAGAGGAAGATTGAGGAGTATGCCACTGTGGCATTAACTGAAGAGTGTAGTGCACTGATCCAGAACAAGTTACCTCATAAGTTCAAGGACCCTGGAAGCTTCTCTATACCTTGTTCTATTAAAGATGTCTAAATCACTAAAGCTTTATGTGATCTCGGAGAAAGTGTGAGTCTTATGCCATTGTCCATATGTAAGAAGCTCCAGATGGGTGATTTGAAGCCTACCACTATTTCCCTCCTGTTAGAGGACCAATCCATCACTCATCCGGTAGGTATATTAGAGGATGTTCCTCTAAAGGTGGGTAAGTTTTTGATACCTATCGATTTTGTTGTTTTAGAGATGGAAGAAGATAGCCAATTCCCCATCATTCTAGGAAGGCCTTTCCTAGCCACTGCAAGTGCCATTATAAATGTTAAAGATGGAAAGCTTTCCTTGAATGTAAGGGATTAAAAGATTGAGTTTAATCTTAATGATGCAATGAAATGCCCATCTTTAGGTGATACTTATTGCATGGTTGATGTAATTGAGCAAAATATTGTTGATAATGCAGTGAGTTTATGTTCTACTAATCCACTTGAACTTTGCCTTATGGATAGTTTTGTTTCTTGTGCTAAATAGGTGGAAGCTTATGCATATGCTAAATTGCTTGATGAGTGTCCCATGCTCACCTCAAGAGAAAGATCTGAAAACCTGGAGTTGGACCGTAGTCAAAAATCAACAGCTGATAAGGAAAGCAAAGCACATAAGGTAGAACTCAAACCTCTTCCATCCAATCTAAGGTATGAATTTTTGGACCCTAACTCTACATATCCAGTCATAGTGAATGCTGATTTGAATGCTGAAGAAATTGGTAAGTTGTTGGATGTACTTAGAAAGTTTAAGAAAGTGATTGGATATAGTATTGATGATATAAAAGGGATTAGTCCATCTATTTACAAGCATCATATTACAGTTGATAATGATCATAAACCTTCGAAGGAGCACCAAAGGAGACTCAATCCGAACATGAAAGAGGTAGTTAAGAAGGAAGTGCTAAAATTGCTTGATGCAAATATTATCTATCCTATTTCAGATAGTGAATGGGTAAGCCCTGTGCATGTGGTTCCTAAGAAGGGAGGTATGACTGTTGTCAAGAATGATAATAATGAATTAATTCCTACTAGAGCTGTTACGGGTTGGCCTATGTGTATTGATTATAGGAAATTGAATAAAGCCACCCGTAAAGATCACTTCCCTCTACCCTTTATTGATCAATTATTGGAAAGGTTGGCTAAACATTCACATTTTTGTTATCTGGATGGATACTTAGGGTTCTTTCATATCCTTATCCATCTATACGACCAAGAAAAGACAATGTTCACATGTCCCTATGGAATCTTTGCATATAGAAGGATGCCATTCAGATTGTGTAACGCACCAGCCACTTTCTAAAGATGTATGATGGCTATTTTCTCTAACTTTATTGAAGATATAATGGAAGTATTTATGGATGATTTTTCTATCTATGGTACCTCATTTGACAATTGTTTGAGTAATTTGTCATAGGTACTTAAAAGATGTGAGGAAATCAACCTAGTACTAAACTGGGAAAAATGCCACTTCATGGTAAGGGAAGGAATAGTACTCGGACACTTGATGTCTGAAAGAGGGATAGAGGTGGATAAAGCAAAAATAGAGGCAATCTAGACAATGCCACCACCATCAAGTGTTAAGGAAGTGAGGAGTTTTCTTGGGCATGCGGGCTTCTACAGAAGATTCATCCAAGACTTCTCTAAAATTTCTAAACCCTTAACAAACTTGCTTATTAAATTCTTATTTGATAATGACTGCTTACGTACTTTTTGCAGGTTGAAGGAGGCACTAATATCTGCATCAATCATCCAACCTCCTTATTAGAGCCTTCCCTTCGAGATCATGTGCGATGCAAGTGACTATACTGTAGGAGCTGTACTTGGGCAAAGGAGAGATAAAAAGCCTTATGTCATCTACTATGCTAGCAAGACCCTGAATGAAGACCAAGTCAACTATTCCACCACTAAAAAGGAACTCCTGGCAGTAGTGTTTGCGATTGCTAAATTTTGATAATATTTGCTGGGATCCGAAGTCATAGTATTCACGGATCATGCTGCAATCAAGTACTTACTAAGTAAGAAGGATGCCAAGCCAAGACTGATTAGATGGATCCTCTTAATTCAAGAGTTTGACCTTGTGATCCGGGATAAGAAAGGAACTGAGAATGTAGTTGCAGACCAACTTTCTAGACTTAGGCAAGATTTAATGAGAGATGACAAAGATGAGTTGCCTATAGACGATTGGTGCGTACTGTCGCAGGTACACCCAAATTGATACCTTACCTCAAAATTTACCTATAGTAGTGGAAGTAAGGGTCGATCCCAAAGAGACTGGAAATACCTTATGTGATTAAGAAAGGGAGGATTGATAATTGTAAATAAAACCAAGTAAACAATAACGAAAGTAAATAAGAGAGAGTGATTAATGATAAAGACGTTGGTTTCTGTTAATATCCACCGTCAAGGGTTTACATTGATCATTGACAACATAATCAATCTATAATTGAATATCTATCATTGGGGTTCTAACTCTGTTTCTCCTTAAGTCTAGTAAATTAATGACAATCGCACTAATTAAACCCTAATTAACAAGCAATCCTTTAGCACATCTGTAAAACATAACTTGTTAACCGCATGAAGAACTAGAGAAACTGACAGAGCTAAACAAATATAAAAACATCGGCTATATCTAATTTAGTTAATCATTCATCATAGGTTCAATGATTTATAATCCAAAATCCTCAAACCAATTTGCTTCATGAATCAAAGAATTGAAGACTTTGTTCAAAACACAATTCAGCGGTAGATTAAGACAAACAATATACTAGTAGGCCTCCTAGCAATCATATGAATAATCATTAAGAAGAAGAACATATGAATAATCAATACTCAATTCAAATTGAAACAATAAAATCAAATCCAAATCTCACAATGTATGAAAATCCCTTGAGGTTTCAATCTACCTCAACCAACTAAAGAGAACTAGCCACGCAGGGCCATAAGAAAATCAAAAGTAGAATTGAAGAATATAACTAAGAAATTAGATGAAAGATTTAAAAAAATCCTCTGCTTTCTTTCCTCCCTTTTTATAGATTAACTCCTCCTCATCGAAGTAGGCATGTATCTAAGTCAAATGCCAGCTCATTGGGCTTCAATTGGAGTTAAAAAACCCTAAAAATCATGATCTTAATGACCTGTACGGCGGCAGCGCCGCGGCTCTATACTCGGGCACTGCGGCGCTACGGACCTGCAATGACGCAGTGCCATGGCGCCCAAAAAATTTCAGAATTTGCACACGTGCCGAACACGAAAGTTTTAGCTCTATTCTTTTCTTTCCATAGCCACTGTAATTGCCTTAATTGGATCTGAATTGAACGAGATATGACAACATTAGAGACCAAAGGTCAGAATTCATCCTGCTGCACTATTATTCTGATTTGAGAGCTCTGTAACGCTATTATATCTCCCAAATTGGACCAGGAGTTCAACATAAAAGTTGTAGATAATTTTGTTATCTTTTCACATAAACTTGAATCACTTTGATCGGAGTTCATAAGAGGGAGATATACGCAAAAAAAATGCAAAAAGGTCTGGAATCGCTGCAATGTAGCATTTTTTCAAGAATTTCTTATCTTTTTCTTATCTTTTCTTCTTCCTTTGTTCCTACAACACAATACACAAAACTAAGCTAATTCCTAATTATATTTTACTTAAATAAAACAAAAATTAAGTTTAAAGGTATTAATATCATGCTTAATTAAGATCACATCAAATACCCCCACACTCAACCTTTTGCTTGTCCTCAAGCAAAATAATCCCTAAAGACAAAAAAAACAACAATCAATAATGTATTGAGTGTTAGGCTTACCAAACGTTTGCCTCATAACATAAAAATATACTGTAGAAAATTTTTGGAAGGTCATAATGATGCACAAGATTAAGACAAATGCAATCTATTATTTTATCCTTCTGAATCCCTAGTGTGTGTGTGTTTTTGGGTCAATAAATTTCTTTTTACTCAGATGAGTTTATATATCCCAAAATTTTGGTTGTACATCTCTAATTAGTTTAGGATTTCCATATGCTTATTGTAACAACTCCATTTATGTCAATTTTTTTTTTTTTAAAAATACGATGAAATTATTACCTCGTTACAACTTAACTCAATATAACATTTATTTAATTTATACAATACTGAGTTTCCATACACAATATTATTTTACAAACTACACACCATTATTTTACAAACATTTGTACAAAAATACATATTAGTTCTAATCATCTATATCGACTACTTCCGGGGACACTGGTTCGGGTGGCACGTCCACCGGAATCTCAGTTACATCTACGACAGTTATATCTGAAATAACTGGAAGTTGCCCAAGGTAGGGCACCTCGATCCAACGTACAGAGATAATAAGTGTCATAGAGAATATCTGCATATTTATTATTCTGAACATGATATGGAAATATAGTGAGAATTAAATCTCAGTAAGTTCAACAATAAATCATAATTTACCATCAATATAGTTCATCATGTCATGTTCAGCTGTATAAACTACAGAAAATATCTTTAAGTCACATGAATGCACTTTATCATGCACATGAAAATTATACAGTTATGACATGTATGGTATGAATAACTATTTTTCGAGTTTCATATGATGGCTATCAACTTATTCTTACTTCAAGCTACCCCGGTCAGGGTGAGTATTCTCTACTTTTCGGTACGGGCTTATCTCACTCCGTCCGACATGGCACACTTTCTCTTTCTTTTCTTATTAACATGATCATAACCGTTGGTAGGGCGTCCCCTACTGGTGCACCACACGGATTGCCATGTGACCGTGCTCATTTCTTTTCTTTTCATATTAATAGCCGAAAATATGATTCCAATAACGAGTATGTTCATTATATTCTCATGCCATAATGTATCAAAACATAATCATTCTCAAAATTCATTGGTAAACTGAAATTATGCCATGAATATAATCATTTTCTAATTTTCACTTTATAAAATATTTCCATGTCAAAATTTCACACTAATACCTCGATAACTGGATAGTAATTGTAGTCTGTAAACAGCGCACCAGGAAAGTTCCCAGAAAAGAGAGGTGGGTCACTAATGGACACGCTTAAGTACCAAGTCTTTCCTTGCCAGAGCTTTCCTTAGACATGCACTTTTCACAAATCACAATTTTTTTTTCCAGTAACTAGAATAATTCTTTTCATTTTCTTTATGTCTAGGCATTTAGTCATTTTATTTCTACTTATATCATTTCCAACACATGTTCTTACAAATTTTATAGAGCATTTTTCCTCAAATTGATTTCTATTATTACCTTAAAAATTCATCTAGGGTAGAAAAATATTGAAAATAGGTTTACTAACTTTTAACACAGCCTTTGCTTACAAATCAGAGCATAACTCTCTCATTTTAACTCCGATTAAGATGATATTAGTGTCAATGAAAAGCTAAGACAATTATCTAAAACTATTATGTTAATTATATCAACAAAATAGTATGATATTGTGGTGTTATTACTCCTTTAAATTTAGTATTATTTCTTCTCGTTTAGGTTTTGACCTTTACTAACTAATTAGACAATATCTCTCAAATTTGAACTCCAAATTGAGTTATTCCAATTGGTAAAATTCCATGAGCCATATATCTATAATTGTTATGTTGGCGCGCTATTTCAATTCTCTATAGAATATTTCCAGAAATTCAAAAACTAAAACATTAATAACATACTCTTCCCTGAATAAACATTTTCTGACCTCTGCTTACTAATCGGATCATATCTACCTCATATGAACTCCAAATTGCATAATTCCAGTGGGCATATTTCCATGAGACATAGATATATAAGGTTCATGTTAACCATTTATTTTAATTTCATACAAATAATTCCCAGAAATTAAAATACAAAAGCTGTCCTAACATAATCTTCCCTGATGAACCATTTTCTGACCTTGGCTTACTAATCGGACCATATCTACCACATGTGGACTCCAAATTGAATGATTCCAGTGGCTCAAAATCCATGACATACATATCTTTAATTCTTATGTTAACCATTTATTTTAATTCCCTACCAATAATTCCCAGAAATTAAATTACCGAAGCTATCCTAACATATTCTTCCCTGATGATTCATTTTCTGACCTTTGACTACAAATCAGACCATAGCTACCTCATATGGACTCCAAATTGAATGATTCCAGTGGCTAAAAATCCATGACATACATATCTTTAATTCTTATGTTAACCATTTATTTTAATTCCCTACCAATAATTCCCAGAAATTAAATTACCGAAACTATCCTAACATATTCTTCCCTGATGATTCATTTTCTGACCTTTGACTACTAATCAGACCATATCTACCTCATATGGACTCCAAATGGAATGATTCCAGTGGCTAAAAATCCGGGACACATATATCTTTAATTCTTATGTTAACCATGTATTTTAATTCCTTATAGATTGTTCCCAGAAATTAAAATACCGAAGCTTAAAATTCTGCCACCCATAGCCATAACCATGCAGAACTATCTACACCAACCTAAGTATTCAAACATACATCACATGCAAGATCAATATGTAACATGATATAGCAACATCATGACCAATCATAAAAGTTCTAAGATCAAAATCTCATATAAATATTATAAGTTTCAAACGTTTTCTTCAAAAAGAAATATTGTTAAACTTACCTTTAGCTTTCTAAACTTCTCCTTCTTCTTCCTTCCTTTCTTCTTCTCTCTTCTCTCCTTTCCTCACTCTACCTTGCTTCTATTTCTCTCTCTTTCTCACTTGGACGAAATTAAAGTGTTGTAAGGGTGGGTTCTCTTATATAGACCACCAAATAATTCACCTTTCATGATCATGGATCTACCTTATCACAATTAAGATACACTTTGTTGAATTTTTGGAAAACAAACAACTTATGTTCTTGTCTTCCTCTTCCTTAGTCAAGATATGCATAGGAAAAGGAGATTTGTATTTTGAAAATTATGATGATATGTTCTTAAGATAAGGGACAAGGTCCCTTTGATTTAGGGATTCATTTAATTTTTCTTTTGTCTTAATCAATTATGATAGGTTGCCTTTTTAAGTGGCAAATTTCTAGCCCTTCAATCTCCATTATTTGGTTGATATTATTTGTGTGGGCTATGAATGTTTTGTCCTAATACCATGTATTATCATACCACTTGCTAAAATTATGAGTGAAGGATATAGATGTTTTTGTCCTAAAGCCTTGTATTATCATGCCACTTGCCTAAATGATGAATGTAGAATCACACCACTTGCTAAATTTTTGTCTTAATGCCATGTAACCTAATCTTTATTCTTATTATTATATCATCATCTAATTTATTTTATTTTATTTTTCCTCTTGGATTTGGGCTTATTCTTACCCATTATGGGCTTGTCCTACCCATTTTCTTTGCTTTGGATAAAATTCTTCCTTTTTTTTTTGGTGGGCTTGGTCACATTTTCATAATTTTTGGGCTATTGGTGAAATTACTATATCCTAGTCCAAGTCTATGTTTAATTTCTTGTTTAGGTTATCCAATGGGCTTGCTAGAAACTTATGTGAAGTGGAAAAACTCTATATGAAGTGTCCATAGGTAAAAGCCCAATGTATGGGTAAAGATTTTAAACTTAGTAACTATAGTTCTTGAATTAGGAAAAATTACCCTAATTCAATGTTCTTTGAAATTTTAAAACCTTTACTTGTTTCTAAAAATTTATCTTCCTTATCCAAGAATTTTGCATCTCTTTAGTATGTTATTTCTGTAACATCCTTAATTTCGTTTCTTTTATTGATAAGGGTACATAAAAAATTTAATTAAGGAAATAAAATTTATTAGACAATATTTTAGATATCTAAGGAAATATAATCCTTAGAAATTCTTCACCTTATGTATATGCATAGAAAATGTTTCTAACATTAAGAGAACAAATAAAGAAGGAAAATCTAATAGGAAAGAAATTAGAAATAACATACTAAAGAGATGCAAAATTCTTGGATAAGGAAGATAAATTTTTAGAAACAAGTAAAGGTCTTAAAATTTCAAAGAACATTGAATTAGGGTAATTTTTCCTAATTCAAGAACTATAGTTACTAAGTTTAAAATCTTTACCCATACATTGGGCTTTTACCTATGGACACTTCATATAGAGTTTTTCCACTTCACATAAGTTTCTAGCAAGCCCATTGGATAACCTAAACAAGAAATTAAACATAGACTTGGACTAGGATATAGTAATTTCACCAATAGCCCAAAAATTATGAAAATGTGACCAAGCCCACCAAGAAAGGAAGAATTTTATCCAAAGCAAAGAAAATGGGTAGGACAAGCCCATAATGGGTAAGAATAAGCCCAAATCCAAGAGGAAAAATAAAATAAAATAAATTAGATGATGAAATAATAATAAGAATAAAGATTAGGTTACATGGCATTAAGACAAAAATTTAGCAAGTGGTGTGATTCTACATTCATCATTTAGGCAAGTGGCATGATAATACAAGGCTTTAGGACAAAAACATCTATATCCTTCACTCATAATTTTAGCAAGTGGTATGATAATACATGGTATTAGGACAAAACATTCATAGCCCACACAAATAATATCAACCAAATAATGGAGATTGAAGGGCTAGAAATTTGCCACTTAAAAAGGCAACCTATCATAATTGATTAAGACAAAAGAAAAATTAAATGAATCCCTAAATCAAAGGGACCTTGTCCCTTATCTTAAGAACATATCATCATAATTTTCAAAATACAAATCTCCTTTTCCTATGCATATCTTGACTAAGGAAGAGGAAGACAAGAACATAAGTTGTTTGTTTTCCAAAAATTCAACAAAGTTTATCTTAATTGTGATAAGGTAGATCCATGATCATGAAAGGTGAATTATTTGGTGGTCTATATAAGAGAACCCACCCTTACAACACTTTAATTTCGTCCAAGTGAGAAAGAGAGAGAAATAGAAGCAAGGTAGAGTGAGGAAAGGAGAGAAGAGAGAAGAAGAAAGGAAGGAAGAAGAAGGAGAAGTTTAGAAAGCTAAAGGTAAGTTTAACAATATTTCTTTTTGAAGAAAACTTTTGAAACTTATAATATTTATATGAGATTTTGATCTTAGAACTTGTATGATTGGTCATGATGTTGCTATATCATGTTACATATTGATCTTGCATGTGATGTATGTTTGAATACTTAGGTTGGTGTAGATAGTTCTGCATGGTTATGGCTATGGGTGGCAGAATTTTAAGTTTCGGTATTTTAATTTCTGGGAACAATATATAAGGAATTAAAATAAATGGTTAACATAAGAATTAAAGATATATGTGTCCCGGATTTTTAGCCACTGGAATCATTCCATTTGGAGTCCATATGAGGTAGCTATGGTCCAATTAGTAAGCCAAGGTCAGAAAATGGTTCATCAGGGAAGATTATGTTAGGACAGCTTTTGTATTTTAATTTCTGGGAATTTTCTTTATGGAATTAAAATAAATGGTTAACATGAAAATTATATATCTATGTCTCATGGAAATATACCCACTGGAATTATGCAATTTAGAGTTCATATGAGGTAGATATAATCCGATTAGCAAGCAGAGGTCAGAAAATGTTTATTCAGGGAAGAGTATGTTATTAATGCTTTAGTTTTTGAATTTCTGGGAATATTCTGTAGGGAATTAAAATAGCGCGCCAACATAACAATTATAGATATATGGCGCATGGATTTTTACCAACTGGAATAACGCAATTTGGAGTTCCAATTTGGGAGATATGGTCTAATTAGTCAGTAAAGGTCAGAACCTATCCGAGAGGAACTATCATGTACTTTGATGGAGTAATATCACCTTTGTTTCTTAATTTTTCGCTACAATGTTCAACATAATAGTTTTAGATAATTGTTTTATCTTGAAATAGACACCAAGATCACCTACATCAGAGTTAAATTGAGGGAGTTATACTCTGATTAGTAAGAGAAGGTTAGATAGGATGAAAACCTGCATCAAGAAAATAAAGAAATAAAATTAGTATTTAAAAAAGAAGATGAATCTTAATAAATGACTAGTATAGCCATAGCCATTGCCATTGCATGAACTTACTACCATTTTAAGTGTGTAATTTTTAACATGGAATTTACCCTAGTACTCATATAAATTTACAAGAAGTTTTGAAAGTGCCGGTTTTTATTTGAAAAATCTTAGTATGCTCCGTGGTTGCAGTATTTTCACATCAGAAAAGAATTATTCTAGTTACTGGAAAACAAAATTGTGATTTGTGAAAAGTGCATGTCTAAGGAAAGCTCTGGCAAGGAAAGACATGGTACTTAAGCGTGTCCATTAGTGACCCACCTCTCTTTCCTGGGAACTTTTCTGGTGCGCTGTTTACAGACTACAATTACTATCCAGTTACTAAGGTATTAGTATGGAATTTTGACATGGAAATGTTTTATAAAGTGATATTTTAAATGGTTATGTTCATGGCATGATTACCAATGATTTATGGTAATAGTTATATTTTGATGAACATACTTGTTATTGAAAGCATATTTTTGGCTATCATTGTGAAAAGAAAAGAAATGAGCACGGTCACATGGCAATCCGTGTGGTGCACCAGTAGGGGACGCCCTACCAACGGTTATGATCATGTTAATAAGAAAAGAAAGAGAAAGTGTGCCATGTCGGACGGAGCGAGATAAGCCCGTACCGAAAAGTAGAGAATACTCACCCTGACCGGGGTAGCTTGAAGTAAGAATAAGTGGATAGCCATCATATGAAATTCGAAAAATAGTTATTCATGCCATACATGTCATAACTGTATAATTTTCATGTGCATGATAAAGTACATTCATGTGACCTAAAGATATTTTCTGTAGTTTATACAGCTGAACATGACGTGATGAACTATATTGATGGTAAATTATGATTTATTGTTGAACTTACTGGGATTTAATTCTCACTATATTTCCATATCATGTTCAGAAGAATAAATATGCAGATATTCTCTATGACACTTATTATCTCTGTACGTTGGATCGAGGTGCCCTACCTTGGGCAACTTCCAGTTATTTCTGATGTAACTGTCGTAGATGTAACTGAGATTCCGGTGGACGTGCCACCCGAACCAGTGTCCCCGGAAGTAGTCGATATAGATGATTAGAACTAATATGTATCTTTGTACAAATGTTTGTAAAATAATGGTGTGTAGTTTGTAAAATAATAGTGTGTATGGAAACTCAGTATTGTATAAATTAAATAAATGTTATATTGAGTTAAGTTGTAACGAGGTAATAACTTCATGGTATTTAAAAAAAAAAAAAATTACATAAATGGAGTTGTTACATAATTGGTATCAGAGGAGGTCGATCCTAGATGGCCAGTGGGTGGTTGGTTATCTGAATCGATCTTATAGTGTCTTGAGTATGTTGTGGTTGTGCTGTGTAGGGGATCAGTGACTCATATAGTTAAGAAATTACTAGTGTTTCTTATCTATATGCCGAGGTGGTGTTATGACTGCTATTAAATATTTTTGAACTAACTATTGGGCTTGATCACCTCAATAGCAGCATAACTTTGTTTTGTACCATAGTAGGAAATGGCACCACCAAGGAGGAATCCAGCAACCAATGCAGAGGAAACCCTGCACAACCTGGCCACGGCAATTCGAGACCAAGTTATGACCACCAACCAAATTTTACAACATCTCCAGAATGCTAATAACACAAATGTTGAGATTGGTCCTAACAACCGGACGGCTGGAAAAGATAATGGCATATCCGAGTTCCTGAGGACTAGACCACCTTGTTTCCAAGGTGGTTATGACCCAACGGTAGCCGAAAGGTGGATTAGGGAATTAGAGAAAATCTTTGAAGTGATGGGCTGTACTGAAGAGCAGCAAATCATTTTTGCTGCATATATGTTAAAGGATGAAGCAGAATATTGGTGGCGTGGAGCTAGAGAACTTTTAGCTCATCAGGGAAGACAGATCACCTGGCAAGTGTTCAAGGACATTTTCTTTGAAAAGTACTTTCCAAGTACTGTACGGGCAGAGAAAGAGATCGAATTTCTCCAACTCAGGCAAGGAAGCATGACCGTGGACCAGTATATCGCAAGGTTCGAGGAGCTGTCTAAGTTCTCCTCTTATCTGCGATATAACCCGGATGAAGCATGGAAGGCGGTTAAGTTTGAAGCGGGACTAAACCCGGAGTTAAAGAATGCTGTTATAGCTATGGAGATCAGGGAGTTTGTACCTCTGATAAATAAATGCAGACTCCTGGAAAAGAGTTTAAGGGCAGTGGAGGACGAGAAGCAAAGGCGAAACCTATGGAAAAGGAAGAAAAATTTTCCCAACCCTAGAAAGAACGTGAGAAGAAGTGGATATGGAGCTGGTAAGAGGCCATTGATTGCGGGTCCTAGGCCTTTTCAACAAGACCTCGCCTCAGTCAAGTGCGCTAAATGCGGACGCATGCATGGTAACCGGCCATGCTACATGGGACAAGATGTCTGCTTCAATTGCGGACAGAAGGGACATTTTGCGAAAAACTGCCCACAGAATGTAGGAAAGCAGCCAGAACAGAGGCCTCAGGTGAAAGGAAGGGTTTTCACCCTGAGCGGCCAAGAGGCAGCTCAATCTTCTGAAATGATTCAAGGTACATGCTATATTTATGGATTTGCTCTTATGGTGTTATTTGACTCTGGTGCTAGTCATTCATTTATATCAGAAGAATGTATTAGGAAGTTTCAGTTCCCTATTTCTGAAACTCCCTATGAGCTATCTGTAGTAACCCCTACAGGGGAACGGGTATTAACTTCCTCTGTATGTAAGGACTGTCAAGTCACCATCCAGGAGAAAACTTTTTCTGTAGACCTCGTCAGTTTACCTTTAAGAGGTATTGAGGTCATTCTAGGGTTAGACTGGATGTCTAGAAATCGAGTCTTGTTGAATTGTTGTAACAAGACTGTTGAATTTCTACCTTCTACTCCGAAAGAGGAGGTCCAGTTATTGATGTTAAATGCCAATCAAGTTAATAGGGAGTTGAAGAATGGAGTACTTGGATACATTCTCTTGTATTTATCAAACCTAGAAGTCGAATCGAAACTTGATGAAATTCCAATAGCCAACGAGTTTCCTGAAGTGTTTCCATCAGATATTCCAGGCTTACCTCCCAAGAGAGAGATAGAGTTCTCTATTGATCTCCTACCTGGGACAGGGCCTATCTCTATTGCACCATATCGAATGGCCTCGAAGGAACTACAAGAACTAAAGAAGCAGTTGGAGGAACTATTAGACAAGCAATTCATTAAACCGAGTGTATCACCTTGGGGAGCTCCTGTATTGTTTGTTAAGAAGAAAGACGGGAGTTTGAGACTATGCATAGATTACAGACAGCTGAATAAGGTGACTATCAAAAATAAGTATCCTCTCCCTAGGATAGATGACTTATTGGATCAATTAAAGGGAGCCTCCATCTTTTCTAAAATTGACTTGCGGTCAGGATATCATCAGATTAGGATTAAGGAGGAGGACGTACCAAAAACTGCCTTCAGGACTAGGTATGGGCACTATGAGTTTCTCGTAATGCCCTTCGGGTTAACGAATGCACCTGCAATTTTCATGGATTACATGAATCGCATTTTTCGACCCTACCTAGATCAGTTTGTTGTAGTGTTCATTGATGACATCTTGATATATTCTAAGAGTAAGAAAGAACATGAACAACATCTCCGAATCGTGCTGCAAGTGCTGAAAGAGAAAAAGTTATATGCTAAATTGGAGAAGTGTGAATTTTGGCTGTCAGAGGTGAAGTTTCTCGGACATGTCATCTCTAATAGAGGGGTAGCCGTAGATCCTAGCAAGACGGAAGCAGTGATTAAGTGGGAGACACCAAAGACGGTTACGGAAATCAGAAGTTTCCTTGGTTTGGCAGGATACTACAGGAGATTTATACAAAACTTCTCTCGTATAGCCTTGCCATTGACTAAATTGACCAGGAAGGGAAGTCCTTTCAAATGGACTGATCAATGTGATGCTAGTTTTCAGGAGCTGAAGACAAGACTGACCACTCCTCCTGTTTTAATTATTCCAGACCCCACAGGACATTTTGAAGTGTATAGTGATGCTTCAAAGAAAGGGCTAGGGTGTGTGTTAATGCAAGACAAGAGAGTAGTTGCTTACGCCTCTAGACAACTAAGACCCCACGAAGGAAACTATCCAACCCATGATCTTGAATTAGCGGCAGTAGTGTTTGCCTTAAAGATTTGGCGACACTATTTGTACGGGGCAACCTTTGAAGTATATTGTGATCATAAGAGTCTTAAATACCTCTTTGATCAGAAGGAGTTAAATATGAGGCAACGAAGATGGGTAGAATTCCTCAATGACTACAAGTTTGAGATAAAGTATCATCCCGGAAAGGCGAATGTTGTAGCAGATGCCTTGAGTCGAAAATCTCTGCATATGGGTCAGATGATGGTGTATGAGATGCAGATGCTAGAGGAGTTTCGAAATTTGAAGCTAGCCACTACTCTTACTCCAAAGAATCTAGTCATTAATGGTTTAAGTATAGGGTCTGACCTTAGAGCCCAGATCAAAGAAGCTCAAGCTCACGATCAATACTTACAAGATCATAAAGACCAAGGTAATTTTTCTGTAATGGAAGATGGAGCAATCATGTATCAGGGAAGGATTTGTGTCCCTCAAGAACAAGAGTTGAGGACTAAGATACTGAAGGAAGCGCATCAAAGTAAATACACAATCCATCCTGGATGCACTAAAATGTACCAGGATTTAAAAAGGATGTATTGGTGGCCAGGGATGAAAAATGACATTGCTGAGTTCGTGGCAAAATGTTTAACTTGTCAGAAGGTGAAAGTGGAACATCAAAAGCCAGCAGGATTTCTTCAACCTCTGGAGATTCCTGAATGGAAATGGGACAGTATTTCGATGGACTTTGTTGTAGGTTTACCTAAGACCTCAGTGGGACATGACTCTATCTGGGTAATAGTTGACAGATTAACCAAATCTGCTCACTTTTTGCCCATAAAAATAAACTTTTCACTAGATAAATTGGCCCAATTGTACGTTCAGGAAATAGTTAGACTCCATGGGATTCCCTTAAATATTGTTTCTGATAGAGATCCGAGGTTCACGTCGAGGTTTTGGAAGGCATTGCAAGAAGCTTTTGGTACTCAATTGCGGTTCAGTACTGCCTACCATCCTCAAACTGACGGGCAGACAGAACGAACCATTCAAACCCTAGAAGATATGTTGAGGGCCTGTGTGATAGAGCAAGGTAAAGGATGGGATAAGTACCTACCTTTAGTAGAGTTTGCTTATAATAATAGCTATCACTCTAGCATTAAGATGGCCCCCTATGAAGCTTTATACGGTAGAAAGTGCCGATCTCCACTATGTTGGTTCGAGGTAGGAGAAAAGAACTTGTTAGGTCCTGATTTAGTTCAACAAACCACTGAACAAATCAGGATGATACGAAACAAAATACTTACAGCTCAAAGTCGGCAAAAGAGTTACTACGATAAGAGACATAGACCTCTAGAGTTTGAGGAAGGAGACCATGTATTTCTGAAACTTTCCCCGACTACTGGAGTTGGTAGGTCTCTCAAAACAAGAAAGCTAAGTCCGCGATTTTTAGGACCCTACCAAATTCTAAAGAAAGTTGGGACATCAGCATATCAAGTTGCTCTCCCACCTAATTTGTCCAACCTGCATAATGTTTTCCACGTATCACAGCTGCGGAAGTATCTTTCAGATTCATCACATATAATACTGGATGAACCAATCCAAATAAAGGAGAACATGACATACCAGCTAGTACCTGCATCCATATTGGACACTGACGTGAAGCAACTGAGAAATAAAACCATTCCCCTAGTTAAGGTGTTATGGGAAGGTTTGACTCCGGAAGAAGCAACTTGGGAGCTGGAAGAAGTCATGAGGAAGAAATATCCGCAATTGTTCTTATAAGGTAATTTCTGAAATTTTGAGGACAAAATTTCTTTTAGGGGGAGAGAAATGTAACATCCTTAATTTCGTTTCTTTTATTGATAAGGGTACATAAAAAATTTAATTAAGGAAATAAAATTTATTAGACAATATTTTAGATATCTAAGGAAATATAATCCTTAGAAATTCTTCACCTTATGTATATGCATAGAAAATGTTTCTAACATTAAGAGAACAAATAAAGAAGGAAAATCTAATAGGAAAGAAATTAGAAATAACATACTAAAGAGATGCAAAATTCTTGGATAAGGAAGATAAATTTTTAGAAACAAGTAAAGGTCTTAAAATTTCAAAGAACATTGAATTAGGGTAATTTTTCCTAATTCAAGAACTATAGTTACTAAGTTTAAAATCTTTACCCATACATTGGGCTTTTACCTATGGACACTTCATATAGAGTTTTTCCACTTCACATAAGTTTCTAGCAAGCCCATTGGATAACCTAAACAAGAAATTAAACATAGACTTGGACTAGGATATAGTAATTTCACCAATAGCCCAAAAATTATGAAAATGTGACCAAGCCCACCAAGAAAGGAAGAATTTTATCCAAAGCAAAGAAAATGGGTAGGACAAGCCCATAATGGGTAAGAATAAGCCCAAATCCAAGAGGAAAAATAAAATAAAATAAATTAGATGATGAAATAATAATAAGAATAAAGATTAGGTTACATGGCATTAAGACAAAAATTTAGCAAGTGGTGTGATTCTACATTCATCATTTAGGCAAGTGGCATGATAATACAAGGCTTTAGGACAAAAACATCTATATCCTTCACTCATAATTTTAGCAAGTGGTATGATAATACATGGTATTAGGACAAAACATTCATAGCCCACACAAATAATATCAACCAAATAATGGAGATTGAAGGGCTAGAAATTTGCCACTTAAAAAGGCAACCTATCATAATTGATTAAGACAAAAGAAAAATTAAATGAATCCCTAAATCAAAGGGACCTTGTCCCTTATCTTAAGAACATATCATCATAATTTTCAAAATACAAATCTCCTTTTCCTATGCATATCTTGACTAAGGAAGAGGAAGACAAGAACATAAGTTGTTTGTTTTCCAAAAATTCAACAAAGTTTATCTTAATTGTGATAAGGTAGATCCATGATCATGAAAGGTGAATTATTTGGTGGTCTATATAAGAGAACCCACCCTTACAACACTTTAATTTCGTCCAAGTGAGAAAGAGAGAGAAATAGAAGCAAGGTAGAGTGAGGAAAGGAGAGAAGAGAGAAGAAGAAAGGAAGGAAGAAGAAGGAGAAGTTTAGAAAGCTAAAGGTAAGTTTAACAATATTTCTTTTTGAAGAAAACTTTTGAAACTTATAATATTTATATGAGATTTTGATCTTAGAACTTGTATGATTGGTCATGATGTTGCTATATCATGTTACATATTGATCTTGCATGTGATGTATGTTTGAATACTTAGGTTGGTGTAGATAGTTCTGCATGGTTATGGCTATGGGTGGCAGAATTTTAAGTTTCGGTATTTTAATTTCTGGGAACAATATATAAGGAATTAAAATAAATGGTTAACATAAGAATTAAAGATATATGTGTCCCGGATTTTTAGCCACTGGAATCATTCCATTTGGAGTCCATATGAGGTAGCTATGGTCCAATTAGTAAGCCAAGGTCAGAAAATGGTTCATCAGGGAAGATTATGTTAGGACAGCTTTTGTATTTTAATTTCTGGGAATTTTCTTTATGGAATTAAAATAAATGGTTAACATGAAAATTATATATCTATGTCTCATGGAAATATACCCACTGGAATTATGCAATTTAGAGTTCATATGAGGTAGATATAATCCGATTAGCAAGCAGAGGTCAGAAAATGTTTATTCAGGGAAGAGTATGTTATTAATGCTTTAGTTTTTGAATTTCTGGGAATATTCTGTAGGGAATTAAAATAGCGCGCCAACATAACAATTATAGATATATGGCTCATGGATTTTTACCAACTGGAATAACGCAATTTGGAGTTCCAATTTGGGAGATATGGTCTAATTAGTCAGTAAAGGTCAGAACCTATCCGAGAGGAACTATCATGTACTTTGATGGAGTAATATCACCTTTGTTTCTTAATTTTTCGCTACAATGTTCAACATAATAGTTTTAGATAATTGTTTTAAAAAATACGATGAAATTATTACCTCGTTACAACTTAACTCAATATAACATTTATTTAATTTATACAATACTGAGTTTCCATACACAATATTATTTTACAAACTACACACCATTATTTTACAAACATTTGTACAAAAATACATATTAGTTCTAATCATCTATATCGACTACTTCCGGGGACACTGGTTCGGGTGGCACGTCCACCGGAATCTCAGTTACATCTACGACAGTTATATCTGAAATAACTGGAAGTTGCCCAAGGTAGGGCACCTCGATCCAACGTACAGAGATAATAAGTGTCATAGAGAATATCTGCATATTTATTATTCTGAACATGATATGGAAATATAGTGAGAATTAAATCTCAGTAAGTTCAACAATAAATCATAATTTACCATCAATATAGTTCATCATGTCATGTTCAGCTGTATAAACTACAGAAAATATCTTTAAGTCACATGAATGCACTTTATCATGCACATGAAAATTATACAGTTATGACATGTATGGTATGAATAACTATTTTTCGAGTTTCATATGATGGCTATCAACTTATTCTTACTTCAAGCTACCCCGGTCAGGGTGAGTATTCTCTACTTTTCGGTACGGGCTTATCTCACTCCGTCCGACATGGCACACTTTCTCTTTCTTTTCTTATTAACATGATCATAACCGTTGGTAGGGCGTCCCCTACTGGTGCACCACACGGATTGCCATGTGACCGTGCTCATTTCTTTTCTTTTCATATTAATAGCCGAAAATATGATTCCAATAACGAGTATGTTCATTATATTCTCATGCCATAATGTATCAAAACATAATCATTCTCAAAATTCATTGGTAAACTGAAATTATGCCATGAATATAATCATTTTCTAATTTTCACTTTATAAAATATTTCCATGTCAAAATTTCACACTAATACCTCGATAACTGGATAGTAATTGTAGTCTGTAAACAGCGCACCAGGAAAGTTCCCAGAAAAGAGAGGTGGGTCACTAATGGACACGCTTAAGTACCAAGTCTTTCCTTGCCAGAGCTTTCCTTAGACATGCACTTTTCACAAATCACAATTTTTTTTTTCAATAACTAGAATAATTCTTTTCATTTTCTTTATGTCTAGGCATTTAGTCATTTTATTTCTACTTATATCATTTCCAACACATGTTCTTACAAATTTTATAGAGCATTTTTCCTCAAATTGATTTCTATTATTACCTTAAAAATTCATCTAGGGTAGAAAAATATTGAAAATAGGTTTACTAACTTTTAACACAGCATTTGCTTACAAATCAGAGCATAACTCTCTCATTTTAACTCCGATTAAGATGATATTAGTGTCAATGAAACGCTAAGACAATTATCTAAAACTATTATGTTAATTATATCAACAAAATAGTATGATATTGTGGTGTTATTACTCCTTTAAATTTAGTATTATTTCTTCTCGTTTAGGTTTTGACCTTTACTAACTAATTAGACAATATCTCTCAAATTTGAACTCCAAATTGAGTTATTCCAATTGGTAAAATTCCATGAGCCATATATCTATAATTGTTATGTTGGCGCGCTATTTCAATTCTCTACAGAATATTTCCAGAAATTCAAAAACTAAAACATTAATAACATACTCTTCCCTGAATAAACATTTTCTGACCTCTGCTTACTAATCGGATCATATCTACCTCATATGAACTCCAAATTGCATAATTCCAGTGGGCATATTTCCATGAGACATAGATATATAAGGTTCATGTTAACCATTTATTTTAATTTCATACAAATAATTCCCAGAAATTAAAATACAAAAGCTGTCCTAACATAATCTTCCCTGATGAACCATTTTCTGACCTTGGCTTACTAATCGGACCATATCTACCACATGTGGACTCCAAATTGAATGATTCCAGTGGCTCAAAATCCATGACATACATATCTTTAATTCTTATGTTAACCATTTATTTTAATTCCCTACCAATAATTCCCAGAAATTAAATTACCGAAGCTATCCTAACATATTCTTCCCTGATGATTCATTTTCTGACCTTTGACTACAAATCAGACCATAGCTACCTCATATGGACTCCAAATTGAATGATTCCAGTGGCTAAAAATCCATGACATACATATCTTTAATTCTTATGTTAACCATTTATTTTAATTCCCTACCAATAATTCCCAGAAATTAAATTACCGAAACTATCCTAACATATTCTTCCCTGATGATTCATTTTCTGACCTTTGACTACTAATCAGACCATATCTACCTCATATGGACTCCAAATGGAATGATTCCAGTGGCTAAAAATCCGGGACACATATATCTTTAATTCTTATGTTAACCATGTATTTTAATTCCTTATAGATTGTTCCCAGAAATTAAAATACCGAAACTTAAAATTCTGCCACCCATAGCCATAACCATGCAGAACTATCTACACCAACCTAAGTATTCAAACATACATCACATGCAAGATCAATATGTAACATGATATAGCAACATCATGACCAATCATAAAAGTTCTAAGATCAAAATCTCATATAAATATTATAAGTTTCAAACGTTTTCTTCAAAAAGAAATATTGTTAAACTTACCTTTAGCTTTCTAAACTTCTCCTTCTTCTTCCTTCCTTTCTTCTTCTCTCTTCTCTCCTTTCCTCACTCTACCTTGCTTCTATTTCTCTCTCTTTCTCACTTGGACGAAATTAAAGTGTTGTAAGGGTGGGTTCTCTTATATAGACCACCAAATAATTCACCTTTCATGATCATGGATCTACCTTATCACAATTAAGATACACTTTGTTGAATTTTTGGAAAACAAACAACTTATGTTCTTGTCTTCCTCTTCCTTAGTCAAGATATGCATAGGAAAAGGAGATTTGTATTTTGAAAATTATGATGATATGTTCTTAAGATAAGGGACAAGGTCCCTTTGATTTAGGGATTCATTTAATTTTTCTTTTGTCTTAATCAATTATGATAGGTTGCCTTTTTAAGTGGCAAATTTCTAGCCCTTCAATCTCCATTATTTGGTTGATATTATTTGTGTGGGCTATGAATGTTTTGTCCTAATACCATGTATTATCATACCACTTGCTAAAATTATGAGTGAAGGATATAGATGTTTTTGTCCTAAAGCCTTGTATTATCATGCCACTTGCCTAAATGATGAATGTAGAATCACACCACTTGCTAAATTTTTGTCTTAATGCCATGTAACCTAATCTTTATTCTTATTATTATATCATCATCTAATTTATTTTATTTTATTTTTCCTCTTGGATTTGGGCTTATTCTTACCCATTATGGGCTTGTCCTACCCATTTTCTTTGCTTTGGATAAAATTCTTCCTTTTTTTTTTGGTGGGCTTGGTCACATTTTCATAATTTTTGGGCTATTGGTGAAATTACTATATCCTAGTCCAAGTCTATGTTTAATTTCTTGTTTAGGTTATCCAATGGGCTTGCTAGAAACTTATGTGAAGTGGAAAAACTCTATATGAAGTGTCCATAGGTAAAAGCCCAATGTATGGGTAAAGATTTTAAACTTAGTAACTATAGTTCTTGAATTAGGAAAAATTACCCTAATTCAATGTTCTTTGAAATTTTAAAACCTTTACTTGTTTCTAAAAATTTATCTTCCTTATCCAAGAATTTTGCATCTCTTTAGTATGTTATTTCTAATTTCTTTCCTATTAGATTTTCCTTCTTTATTTGTTCTCTTAATGTTAGAAACATTTTCTATGCATATACATAAGGTGAAGAATTTCTAAGGATTATATTTCCTTAGATATCTAAAATATTGTCTAATAAATTTTATTTCCTTAATTAAATTTTTTATGTACCTTTATCAATAAAAGAAACGAAATTAAGGATGTTACACTTATTCTTCATGCCACTCTCCACTAATGTAGGCCAAAACTACCTCTAGGATCAATAGGACTTTATTTAGCTTGTAATGTGGCCAAGGTATAAGGTAAGATAAAGTATACAAATTTAGGCTCAATCACCCAGCACTACATGATTAAATCTGATCTCTTGAGATTTCCTAAATTTGGGGAGATTTTCCCCCCACACTCATTTTCTTGTTTCAATTGAGTTTAATCCATCCTTTTCCTTGGTCCTCAATTTTTTTTTCTTTCACCCACAAAATTTGCTTTTATCCTCTTTGTATTTTTCTTCTCTCTTCTTTGTGTAATTCTCTTTTTTTTTTCTTTGCATAATTCTTTTCTTTTCCTTGCTCCACCCTTCCATCCTTATGTAAATAAGGCTCTACAAAACAAGTATTCAAAAAAATAATCATGGAGTGAGTGAATAGGATCAAAAATAAGGATATTCATACAAAATTTGGCTTTAAGCTCATTTGTGGTTTTTCGAAGGAAAAGTTCATTAATCTCAAAATAGAGGAACTAAGGATATTTTATTGTTTAGGTTAGGCTTGAAAGGCTCAATCTATCCAATAATGCCTAAATCATCTCCTAAATAATAGTATTAGCCTAAGATTTTGCCTCAAGTAGCATTCAAATAAGTTTTAGAATCCTGTGGAGATCATGAAATATGTTTGAATTATATAAACCTTCTCTAAGTACAAGATAAATTTAATGCCAAAAGTTATTGTGCAAACATATTTCAGGATTCTAAAATCAAAAGTAATAAATTGTAAAAAGGGATAAAATTGCACACAATCATGAATTTTCTATATTTTTCAAGAGTTAAAAGAAAATTGGACAGTCATATCATTGGCTGTTGGTTGTGTCTAACATCCCAAAACATAAATTGAACACTCACACAATCACTCAACTTGCTAAACACAATAAAAATGCATTAATAGTGAAAATCAGAAAATTGATACTCATAATAGGGTCACAATGATTCAGACAAATAAACTTCCAACCCCACACTCAAACTTTACATTGTCCTCAATGTAAAAGAAAGATAAGAATTAGGGAAAGATATAGAAAAATATATGAGTTAAGTGGACTTCCCTGAATTTGTTTGGGTTAGAATGAGCGTGTTGCATTACTGGACCTTGAATTTTCTACTTTCCACTTTATTTTGACTATGTTGGGTTGCCTCCCAATAAGCGCCTTTGTTTAATGTCGTTGGCTCAACTCAAAGCTCCTTATGTCATTCAAGGAGGGTCCTTAATGTCTACTTTGAATTGGCTTGCCTTTGAACGTGCAGAATTTTGAGGTTCAACTACATTATGAAGAGGAAAGTTAGCATTAGTTAAAGGTTTAATTAAATGAGAACTCTACTTACCTGGAAATAATTGATGTCTTGAGTAGCTTTTGGCATCCAATTTAATTTCATCTTTTTGAGTTTTTGCCAAAGCAGGGGGCAGCTTTCCTCTATCTTTGAGTAGGGCATATTTATTTGAGGTTATCACTGATGGTGGTTCTCTACTGTATATGCCATTTAAATGGCTAGGGAGGCTCTTTAAGCCTAGGTCAGAATACTGCAAAATAGAAGCTATAGGAATCTTATTAGAAATTGGTAATAACATAGAAAGATCCTTACCTGTTTCCTGCACTTCTGGTGCTTCCTCTCCTGCTGTAATATTCTCTTCGAATTTGGCATTCAGGGTAGATTCCACAGTCTCTTTATTAATAGGCTTACTATTGTCAACTTTCAAGTCATCTTTTCTATTAAGTGCAGAATTTTCCTCTTTTTGCACTAATGATGCTAGAGCTAGACTTTCAACTTCTGAATTCTGAGCCTCTAATCGATTGACTGTTGTTGCAAGTTTCCCAATTTGATTTGTTAAGCTTTGAATGCTAGCCCTTACCTCTTGTTGAAATTGATGAGTATTACGTTCAATAGATTTAACAATTTCTTCTAAAGAACTACTCACCTGAAAATCTTGATATGCAGACTGTCTAGGATAATAAGCCTGTTGGGTATGCTGAAAATTTACAAAAGTTTGTTCTGCAGGACTAATTTATGCATTCCCATACCTGAAGTTGAGATGATCCTTCCATCCAGGATTGTATATGTTTGAATAGCAATCATATCTCACTTGTTGTAGTTCAGGGAAACCACCAACCATATTTACCTGCTCAAATGACTCGTCATAGAAAGTTGGGTACCCAATAGACGGATGCTCCATGATTGAATGATTTCCATAGAAATTTTCTCTTTGCATATTTTCTACATGTTGACGAACAAGAGAGCAAGTTGTTGTTCAAGGGAAAAACTACATACCTTACCAGCATGTCGTAATGAAGAGTTTAGCCTAGTGCCAAATTGTTGAAAATTGGCTGCCATATTCAAAGTTATGAACAAAAAGAAAAAACTAAAATAAAATAAAATCACAAAAGGTAAATAGATACAATTCCTCGGCAACAGTGCCAAAATTTAGTGCGTACTGTCGCAGGTACACCCAAATTGATACCTTACCTCAAAACTAACCTGTAGTAGTGGAAGTAAGGGTCGATCCCATAGAGACTGGAATTACCTTATGTGATTAAGAAAGGGGAGATTGATAATTGTAAATAAAACCAAGTAAACAATAACGAAAGTAAATAAGAGAGAGTGATTAATGATAAAGACGTTGGTTTCGGTTGATATCCACCGTCAAGGGTTTACATTGATCATTGACAACATAATCAATCTGTAATTGAATATCTATCATTGGGGTTCTAACCCTGTTTCTCCTTAAGTCTCATAAATTAATGACAATCGCACTAATTAAACCCTAATTAACAAGCAATCCTTTAGCACATCGGTAAAACATAACTTGTTAACCGCATGAAGAACTAGAGAAACTGACAGAGCTAAACAAATATAAACACATCGGCTATATCTAATTTAGTTAATCATTCATCATAGGTTCAATGATTTATAATCCAAAATCCTCAAACCTATTTTCCTCATGAATCGAAGAATTGAAGACTTTGTTCAAAACACAATTTAGCTGTAGATTAAGACAGACAATATACTAGTAGGCCTCCTAGCAATCATATGAATAATCATTAAGAAGAAGAACAGATGAATAATCAATACTCAATTCAAATTGAAACAATAAAATCAAATTCAAATCTCACAATGTATGAAAGTACCTTGAGGTTTTAATCTACCTCAACCAATTACAGAGAACTAGCCATGCAGGGCCATAAGAAAATCAAAAGAAGAATTGAAGAATATAACTAAAAACTTAGACAAAAGATTCAAAACAATCCTCTGCTTTCTTTCCTCCCTTTTTATAGATTAACTCCTCCTAATCGAAGTAGGCATGTATCTAGGTTAAATCCCAGCTCATTGGGCTTCAATTGGAGTCAAAAAACCCCAAAAATCACGATTTTAATTACCTGTACGGCCGCGGCGCCGCGGCGCTATGGACCTGCAATGACACATTGCCATAGCGCCCAGAAATTCCAGAATTTGCAAAGGTGCCGAACAGGAAAGTTGTAGCTCTATGTCTCTTTTTCCATAGCCACTGGAATCGCCTTAATTTGATCTGAATTGAAGGAGACAACATTAATGACCAAAGGTCAGAAATCATCCTGCTGCACTATGATTCTAATTTATGAGCTCTGTAATGCTATTAAATCTCCTGGATTTGATCAGTTTTTCAACATAAATGTTGTAGATAATTGTGTTATATTTTCACAGCAACTTGAATTACATTGATCAGAGTTCATAAGAGGGAGATATTCTCAAAAAAGTGTTGAAAGGTCTGAAATCGCTGCAATGTAGCATTTTTTCATGAATTTCTTATCTTTTTCTTCTTCCTTTGTTCCTACAACACAAAACACAAAACTAAGCTAATTCCTAATTATGTTATTCTTAAATCAAACAAAAATTAAGTTTAAAGATATTAATATCATGCTTAATTAAGATCACATCAACGATTCTTTTCCCGATGACCAACTCCTTGCAGTCACTTTTTCTGATGCTCTTTGGTATGCAGACTTTGTGAATTATCTTGCATGTAGAATATTACCTAAAGGGTTGAGCTACCATCAGAGAAAGAAATTTTTCTCTTATATCAAGTCTTACTATTGGGATGATCCATGCATATACAAATGGTGTGCAGATGGTATCTTCTGAAGGTGTATTCTGGGGGAAGAGGTATATAGCGTCATATTTCATTGCCATAATTCACCTTGTGGAGGCCATACTAGCACTTCTAAGACTGCTGCTAAAATTCTCCAAGCTGGATTTTATTGGCCTACGCTTTTCAAAGATGTGCACAACTTTGTAAAAGCATGTGATCGGTGTCAAAGAGTTGGCAACATATTAAGAAGGAATGAGATACCCCTGAACAGTATTTTAGAAGTAGAAATATTTGACGTTTAGGGGATTGACTTTATAGGACCCTTCCCATCCTCATGCGGGAATAAGTATATCCTAGTAGCTATGGACTATGTGTCTAACTGGTTAGAAGCAGTGGCATCACCCACTAATGATGCTAAAATGGTTGCCAAGCTCTTCAAGAGGGTGATTTTCCCAAGATTTGGAGTACCCCGAGCTGTGATAAGTGATGGAGATTCCCACTTCACCGAGCAACAATTTCAGAATCTCTTAAAGAAATATGGAGTCACTCTTAAAATGGCTTTAGCTTATTATCCTCAAACAAGTGGGTAAGTGGAAATATCAAATAGGGAAATCAAAGCAATATTGGAGAAGACCATATCAAAGGCAAGAAAAGATTGGTCTCTCAAGCTTGATGATGCATTATGGGCATACAGAACTGCATATAAAACACCCATAGACACCACACCTTTTCGGTTAATATATGGAAAACCTTGTCACTTGCCGGTAGAGCTTGAGCATAAGGCATATTGGGCAATCAAGACAATCAATTTTGATTTGACAGCTGCTGGAAAAAGGAGATGCCTACAATTGAATGAGCTTGATGAGCTGAGGCTTGATGCCTATGATAGTGCCAAGTTATACAAAGAAAGAACAAAAAGGTGGCACGATAAGCACATTTTGAGGCATCAATTTCAAGTAGGAGATTGTGTCTTGCTATTTAATTCAAGGCTGAAGCTTTTTCCTGGAAAGCTCCGTTCTCGTTGGTCTGGCCCATTCCAAGTAAGTCGAGTTTTTCCATATGGAGCAGTGGAAGTTTGGAGTGAAGCTACCAGATCCTTCAAGGTTAACGGTCCATGCCTCAAGCATTTTGTTTCATTTCTCGCTTGAAGATTTAGTTTTCACCCTTAATTTAGCTAATTTCTTAGGTTAGAAGTTTAATGAGTGTTTTCTTATGATTTTCAAGTCCATTCCTATGTGTCCAAGGTAATATAAAAGGCTTGAAATCAAGGGAAGTCAAGGAGAATAAAAAGCTGAGGAAAAATTTGAAGATTTGGAGGTTCCAGCCAGTAACACGGCCATGTCATGTCCTACACCATGCCCATGCTGCAAGCACAGGCCAAATCCTACAAGATTGGCCAAAACTCGCGAGAAGCATGGGCAAGCCGTGTCGCAGGACACGGCCGTGCCCCAAGTCAAAAGTTGAAAACCAAAAATTTTCTTGGTTTTCCAGCCCACAGCACGGGTTGCTCGTGCTGATGAACACAGCCCACTACCCTAGCCCGTGCTCCTGAATTACAAAAAAAAGAAAAAGCCCCGAAGGCTACAACTGGCCGCCCAAAGAACGACCGTGCTTCAGGTTGGCCACCAAATTTAACCCTTCTTCTTCCCTCTTTTTCTTCTCCCGTGTTTCCCCTACCCATGTTATGCCCTAACCCGTGTTCTTCTCCCTCTCTTTGGCCATTCAACTTCGTCCACTTCCCCCATCTCCCTTCGACTTCCCTTCCCTCACACCGAGCCCTAGCCTTCGTTCATCCCCTTCCTCGTTCTCCCTTTTCCTCTCTGTCTCCATTGCCATTCTCCTTAACCGACACATCCACCCTCAATTTTGCCTCATTCCTCGGCCTTTCCCTAATTCCTATCCTAGCCCCGTCCCTCTTTTTCCCATTCTCCCTCACCAATCTACTCTCCCACTCATACCAGTGTTTCCACCAACCCATTGTTGTGTTATTGCCTTCATCATTTTGCTGCATCAGGTACTTTCTATCTCTAGCTTTGTTTTACTTTTCTGATTGAGAATCGTTGGTTATTGCTGTTTGGACTGGTTTATGCATCTGAATAAGAATGGTTTTAGTTTTTTGGAATTAGTCTCACAGTTGGCTTATGTCTGTGGATTTCTACAGTTGGTAGTTGTCATGCATTACTCTACTTTGCTATCTCGTTTATGAGTTTTCCATTGCTGAGTTACTGTATTGAATTCTTGCTAGTTGGTATATATGCATAAAGCCTTTCTCTGACTGACTGACTGCATTTTGAAACCAAACTCTGCCTGCTTAGAGCTCAACCTTCTGACACTTTACTTGGATAGTTTTGAAAAATTCTGCAGAGCTTGGTCACTTCATTCTTGAATTTTCTGGTTGATTGGTAGCTTGAATTGCATTTGACTTTTAATTCTTAGAATTTTTGGCAGAATTTTGGATACATGTGTGCTTGAACTACTGAATTCTACATTGGCAAATATTTCTAGTTAAGTAGCTAATATTTCCTTCATTTGTTTGCATGGGACCTTCTGTTTAATGAGACATGTGTGTTTGAACATGAATAGATTGAACTAGCTAACCTGAATTCTGATGTTTGTGGTGTTCCCTCTCCCCATTTACCTTTTGTCTTGCATCTCAAAATGGGTCCCAAAAGAGCCCGAACAGGCCAATCATCCACCCAATCTCACCAACCCAGTAGAGGAAGAAATCAACTAGCACCCCAACTTCCTCATCAAATAAAAGAGTTTGGTATTGAGTTCGTTGATGATAGTCAACGGACCTGATACGATACTATAGTTAGACGGGGAATGCTGAGTACCCGGTACATGGATGAGGATTGTTTGGAAAGGTTTAGTCTTTTAAATGATGTCTAATACTTGGTTGATCGGATTGGGTGGAACCCATTTATTACCCTACGATACCCAGCCTACCCTAGACCTACCCTAGAGTTTCTCAGTTCTATTAAAGTAGTCCTGTTTAGGGGTCCAGATGTCCATTAGGGACAGGTAAACTTTAGACTATTTAACCATAGCTTTAACTTAACTTTAGCAGAATTTAATACACTGTTTAGCCTGCCTCCAAGGGGAACTAGATCAGTACCCTCAGATTTTCTTGCCAACATTTTTTGGAACTCAATTGCTATTGAGGGGCAGTACAATGCATCAAGTTCTAAAGCATCTTTCATTTGCAACCCTACCTTCTGATATTTACAGTGTCTTATGGCCCATACTATTTTTGGTAGGGCTGAGAATGATGGGGTTGCCAATCAAAGAGAGCTTTACTTTTTATATGCTATGGTAAACGGTACCAAAGTGGATACCAGAGCCTTCATGGCTCATCAGATGGCTCGGGTAGGTGGGGCAATGAATGGGAAGGTAGTAATAGGAGGCTTGGTTACTGCCATTGCTAGAGGGCTAGGATTTGAGGCCAATCTCCAGGGCATGCAACCAGTAGTTGGTAGTAACAGGATTGATTTAGAATCCTGCTTGCATATGAAACTTGTTGTTAAGCAAAATGCTGAATACTGGTTGTATCTTAGAGGGCATAAATTATTCAATCTCCCTAACCCTTTTAGGACCGCAGTCACCAATAAGGCAAATTGGATATATCTAATAGATGAGGATAGAGCAGATGCTGAGCTTCCTCTTGAGGAGGAAGATGTCTCCCTTGAGCCACTTCTGGCTCTTCCACCCTCACCCTATTCCTAATTCACTGACCGTCTAGGTACATCTTCTGCTCCATCGGAGGATCAGGCCTCCATTTCTTCTAGGCTAAACCACATTGAGGCCGAGCAGCTTTCATAGAGAGCAACCTTGCATGCCATGCAAGACTCCATCCAAAGCATGCAGGGTATGATGCAGACTTTGTATACCTGGCAACTGGGTCAGCACCCTCCTCCACCACCACCAGATGACCAGTGAGTACGTAAGTTCCTTCTCCCCTTTGCCTATATTTTTTGTCCTTTCTGACATTAAGGACACTGTCTAGTTTAAGCATGGGGGAGTAGACTTGCGTATTTGATTTTTGCTGGCTGAGTTTATGATTTGCACTGGCTACTTTTATTTGTTGATTTAGTTGTTCTTTGCATGTATATATTGTGCATATCACATTCCTTTTGTCTTTTTGCATAATCACATAGTTGCTATTTCCGTGATAGATTGGTGTAGTATAGGTTAATTTTAGATCATGAATGTGTGTTGCACAATAGGATATGAAATAAGTAGTTATTATTTTAGTCTCTCTCTTCTAGCATTAAACCTATAATTTTTTGAAAAATATCTCTTTATTGTGCTGTGACTTGTATGCTATGAATGATTTTAACACTATGAGAGTGTGAAGGTAGGGAGAGGTAAAAAATGAGGGAATGTGCACCCCAAAAAGTTTTCACTCTGAGTACCCCTTCAAGGCACCAAAAGGCCTTAGTATGAGTACTTAAATAACTTTACCTTAGTGAGATGGAGCATAAAATGCACTCACTGCATGTTTCTATATATAAAACAATGATGAATGAATGAATGAAAAAGAGAAAAGAAAGAAAAAGAAAGTAAGAAATAAAAGAGTATGAATGAAACAAAAAGAGTGATAATAGAAATAAGGGTAAAGTAACATAGGGAGATCTAAAGGATGAGGTAGCCTACTTCAGTGTCTGAAAATCAGTCTGGTGCATACAACCAATGGTAACAGTAGAAGCAGATATATAAAAGAAGAATTTGGTTTAGTTTTAGAAGAACAGAGACTATCTAGTAAATTTCTATTCATATATTTATTGTGTTCACATTGATTGAGTGACAAATTACCTGTATTGCACTTTTCTATCTTCTAGAATGTGATTGCATCTTTCCCCCTTCTTGATATGACATGTTTTTTGCTTGAGGACAAGCAAAGCTTTAAGTATGGGGGAGTTGATAAAGGAGAATTTTGAGTACTTAATGCCTATATTTTATCCTCTAATTCATAGTAAACTTGTGGTTATTTCCCTACTTTTGGTTATACTTTGTTCTGGATACTGCTGTGGTTTGTTTTGTGTTTGTAGGAGAGCAAAAGAGGTAAAGAAGCAAGAGAAAACAATCATGGGAAGAGCTAAAAGGACTTCGGATATGCTAAGGAGGAAACACACCAAAAATCAACAAGAAAGTAGTTTGGCAGCCCCCAACATAGCCAGGCCGTGCTTGGTGGCATAAAGCACGGCCAAGCCGTGCTCTAGGCAGAAGATGTAGAGAACCTCTAGAAACCAGCCCGAAGCACAGCCAAGCCGTGTCCTGGAACATGGCCGTGCTTCGGGTTCGTACTGCACGTGATTTTTAAGGTTTTTGGCTGCTGACTTAATACATAAGTGGGGAAAACACAGAGACAGATATTTAGACTGGAGGAGACACTTTAGACTCAGTTTTTAAGCTTAGAAAACACTCATAGGTTAGGTTTTTACTTGAATCATTGTAGATTTTGATGTTTTAGGGTAGAATTTACTGCATTCAAAGGTTTCATCTGACTTTTCCGAAGACCAGGTTTTATCTTTCTATTCGAATTCTTCTCTTCTACTTCAACTTATTCTCTTTAAATTGTACTGAACTATCAAGATTTACTTAATGAATATGAATTTGGTTTCCATTTATACGATGTGTGAGTAGATTTAATCTAGGGTTTCGGGGAACCCTATTATGATATGATGATACCGTGCTGATGACTTGAATGTTGAAACTCTAATTGTGATTACTTCTAGATTGATTAGGATTGACTATTATATGCATGAATGAGTGGGTAGAATGCCTGATCACCAATCTATCACGTCTTAGGTTTTTAATCGATGAACTGAAAGGTGAAGATTAAAACCAAAACTTAATAGTTAATTAGGGATATCTTAATCACGAAAGTAGTTTAAGATACTCTAGGATTGAATCAATTAGTGGGCACGAGAAAATCGATTAATTGTATTCAATGGTTGGCTTAAAGTTTAATGGACTTAGGTTGAACTAAGAACCACGAAAGTAGGCAATTAGATCAACCTAGGTAAGATTGGTAATACTTGAAAGAGATTGTTAATTAATTAAGGTTAAACCATCCCTAATAATCTTAATAATTGCAATTAGAGGTAAATTTTAGTTGTTGAGTATCACAAGTGTGGTGAACCCTAACCCTAGGCTTTACTTAATTGGTTATTTTCATCTATTTAAATTGTTACACTTTCTCATCTAATTGCATCGATTTAGATAGCATCTTTTGTTAAATTCTAGTAATTGGCATTGTTCTCTAAGGGATACGACCCGTACTCGCTGGACTAGCTACAGCTACGCCGTGCGCTTGCGGTAATTGGTAAAACAAACACAATAAAGATCTATATGTTACATTCATAATTTCAGCAAGTAGGTAATAATACATGGCATTATGACAAAACATCCTTATCCTACACAAATAATTTTAGCCAAGCAAGGGAGACTTATAGGTTTTATAAACACAAGAGAATGTAACCATGTACTCAACTCTTCAACTCTCGATTGACTTGATTGGCAATTAACTCTCGATTGACTTGATTGGCAATTAGCATCAATAATTGCATCTCTTTTTTGTGGAATAGGAGGTAAAAATTCAACGGTCTTGGTGCAACAATTTAGCAAGACCCAATTTTTAGACATCTAGTTTCACCCTAGAATGGCATCAATATCTCTAAAAGGTAGATAGACGAGGTCTACAGAAAATGTTTTCTCCTTGATGGTGACCTAATAGTCTTTACATACAGAGAAAGTTAAGACCCTTTCTCCTATGGGAGTTACTACAAATAGCTCATAGGTGGTTTCAGAAATAGGATATTGAAGCCCCCTAATACATTCTTCTGATATAAATGAATGACTAGCACTAGAGTCAAACAACACTATAAGATAAAATCCATAGGTGTAGCACGTACCTTGAATCATTTCTGAGGATTGAGCTACCTCTTAGCCGCTTAAGGTGAAAACCCTTCCTCAATTGCTTCACGTCGGTGTCCAATATGGATACTGGTACTAGCTGGTATGTCATGTTCTCCTTTATTTGGATTGATTTATCTCATATTACACCGAAAAGTTTAGGGGTCAAAATATAAATAATGAAATATGAGTACATCCATATGTTGACCTAAGAGGTCATAAGAGGTATTATTTGCTCACTAAATTGTCAAACTCACTACACGATATCTACATTTTTTTCAGATAAGAATACAAAGTTTGGTCTCAGAGGATCATAAGCAACATTTAAAGATAGTCTTAGAAACTCTAAAGGAGTATGTTTGGCAAGGATGGTATCCAAATAGACCCTAAGAAAGTAAAAGTGGTACAACAATGGCTATGTTCTACTACAGTGAAAGATGAAGATCCAAGTCCAATTTGCACTTTCTGTGGTTGTCTGTTGTCTAATCTATTTTATCTGTAATTGGATCAGGTACATGAATAAATGCTTGTAATGCATCAATAAACTCATTAGCATTGGAAGCTGAGATGAGAATTTATCGTGCTAAGTGCGAGATAAACCTTTGTTCCAAAGCTTGATCAAGAAAGACAATAGACCATCAAAGAAATGGTTAACATTTAACAAACCTATTGGTTGTGATGCATATTCAATTGTGCCTAGGAGACTATTTGAAAAATCTCTTCTAAAGTACCAAAACCCCCGATTAAGGCGATGAAGGCATCATCATTGCTCATCATTCTAGCCATGCGCCCATACATGGAAGCTACTCTAAATTCTTCCCCAATTGTCTTGCCTATGATGTTGGATGCAGCTAGAGCAGTAGGCATAATACCTAAAACTTGGCATCCTCCTATATGTACAACTGTAGACACGTAATCCATTAACCCACAATTTCCTCCACCATAGACTAAATGAATTTTTCTCCTAGCTAGCACCATACCCAGATTTTTTGTTGTTTCCACATACTCTCGATCTTTTCCAGGACTGGAACCACAAAAGATATAAATATTTCAAAACTAACGGAATGTGGTTCCCTCCACAAGTGCACTTACCCTAATTTTAAGTATGAAGGTAAATATACTAATGTGTGTATTTATAGAACTTAGAGAAGAGCATACTTATCATAGCTATGCAAATAAGATGGGTATAATTACAACAGCAATGTAAGTAGCCGGTGAATATTAGCTAAATTAAAGTGAAAAATTCAAAAATAATGGCATGCATATATATAGTATTTGTGATTGTAGCTCATATTAAGCACATAAAGAGAATAAGATTAAGGTATCACCAGAAATTTTTTTTTTCTTAGTAGTAATTGATAAAGCATTGATGTCTTGATTCTTGTAGGGAAGTTGTAAGTGATAGGCATCATTGTAAACAAAAGTGAAAATGCAAACCAAATAGTTGTTGAAGAAGGACAATCAAATTATTTATCTTATTTTTTCCAATGTTCTTACCAATCAACTATTAGTATTATTAAGTCAACTCGTTATTTTAGAAATTTTTAATTTAGACTGGTTTATTTTATAGTTGATCGATTAAATCTATTTTAAGGCAATGAACTACATCCTACCAGTTAACTACATGCTCTTTGTTTTTTACAAACATTTATAAGCTCAAAATGATTCTTTTTCATGTGCTATTCTTCCACCAAATAACAGTAACTTTGAATTAGATTTTGGCACATATATTCAAAACTTGTGGCCACTGATTTTTTCCAAAATAGCAACTAAGTTATGTTTATAGATTTTCAAGAATTATGGCCACCGATTTTAACTCTCTTCAATGTTTTGTCCAAGCTTTTGACTTTCTATTTACTTGTCACACCCCTAATTTAAGGGCACATGAAACACATGCTTTACAAACATATATTTTCCATAATATGTATAATACACTCCTTTATCATTGAAAATATTTACATATAGGTATTCTCATGTATACACAATATATAGATTTAGTCTATAAATATCAAAGTAACAACAGAAACAAGGATCCTGCCTATGACGTTCAAAGCATACTCTAGAATGCAAGTACATTATAAATCAAAATCTACGAGCCCTACAAACAAAATAAGCTCACTAGAGAATATGTCGCCTAGCTGATCAACTATCTAAAGGTGAAAGACCAAACTCTGTATTCTTATCTAAAAAAATATAGATATCGTGTAGTGAGTTTGACAACTCAGTGAGCAAATAATACATCCTATGACCTCTTAGGTCAACATATGGATGTACTCATATTTCAAAATTTATCACGTAGAAAATTATAGTTCTGAAGTACATCTATATGGGACCTGTATTCCAAATATTTTCAAATCAAAGGATATTCAGATATCCAAAACCATATGCAATACTGTATGATCATTAATAAAATATCGTTATGCATCAAAATATTTCACATGAAAACATTTAGAGGATCCTATATAGAACCACCATATCAGAGTTCAAGCCCTTTCGTACTTTGGTAGTGTAGGATTTCCTTAAACACAGCATTCCAGCTAAGGTTTTCCCTACCACCATTCAAGAAGACATATGAAGGGACTCTAATATGGGCATTTCCCAAGCACACAGCAAGGGAGGGTAAGGGAGGGCAAATCACATATCATATAGTCGGCATCTTGCCTATATATAAGGCATCCCGCTCTCTTTCATATATTATATCCCATGTGTTGGCCGTCACATGAGGCTAGCACCACCCTTATTAGATAAGGTATCAAGGTGCACTAGCGCTAACATCACCTACTGTTAGCAAACAGTGTTTCCAATAGGATTCCTCCACAGAAATTATTATTTACACATATGCCATATTGTTCAAAATCGAGATTTTAGTATAATTCAAAATTTTCAATCTTAGTACAATTCATATGTCAAAAGTTTCCTAATCAGGGTTACCACATATACATGCCTTTTTTCAAGGCAATCTTATAGCTTTACATATCAATACCATGTACAAAATATATTTCTTTTATCATATGATGAGAAATACATTTTGAATCACATATTCAATGAGATCAAAAATCCATTTTCAAAACCATACTCTTCTTAAACTATATTCCAGATAGTAAATAAATTAGGTAATTTAATTCATTTCAGAGATATATAAAAGTATAAATAACTTGTAAAAATAACCAATTATATATTTAAAGTTCAAGAATAGTATAGGGTAAGTCATATAAAGAATTATCTACTCACAGGGTAAGGCTCTTGGTTGGACAGCCTTAAAATTGATGGAGATCAAGGTGCTGTCAAAACTACTATAAACCGTTCCCAAGATCCTTTGCAAGGGATAGGCGGTGCAATGATTAGGAGCAGGGCGAAGTGGGCCAAAGAAGCTTTACTGGGCTTGATCTTGAATGTGTAAGCTAAAGAGGAAGTTGTTGGGCCAAGTCTAGACATCAAGTGGGCCACACTTTGCAGCCTTGACGATTGCATTAAAGAGGGCAATTCAGAGGCCCAACAAAGTTTGTTAGATCTTGAAGATAACTAGCTCAAATCTGCATTGATTTAAAGATGTATTATGGGCTTTAGTTTAAATGTTTTGTTTTGGATATTATTAGTATTTGAGCCCATTCTTTATGCAGCCCAAATAGTAGTTTAATTATGGGTTTGTTTTTTATTAGTTTAGTTGGGCCAGATAACTAATGTTATTTGGGCCATATTTTTATTAGAAGTCCAATTAGGAGTTTAAGGCCTTTAGGCTTTCCTACTAGGGTTAGGTTTGATTGTCTATTTAAGAGTTCTTCAAGTTCATGTATTAAACAGATTTTGATGATTAATAAAGATTGAGTTTTCTCCTAAAGTGAGAGCTTCCCTTAGTTCTTGGGCAAAGAACTGAATCCGATCTTATCGAGACAACTCGTGGTGATCAAACATCCATTGAATTTTCAAGACGATCCTTGCTTTCGCCAAACACTCCGTTTCTTCATTTAGAGGAACACATCATTTGGTATCAGAGCTTTGGCTCCTTGAGATTTGGTTGGTGTCCTATCTTTTCTTTTCTATTTTCTAGAATCATTCTTCTTCTTCTACCTTTCTTTAGGTCAAATTTGAGTTCTAATTCTAGTTCTAGTTCTAGTTAATGTTCTTCTAGTTCTTTTAGAAAAAAAAGAGTTCTAGTTCTAGTCAATTTTCTTTTCCTACTTTTATTCTAACTCCTAGTACTAGTCAATTTAGTTTTCTTCTTCCAAAAAAATTTGAATTTTGAAAAAAAAAGAGTCCTATTCCTATTTCAAGTTGGTTTCTTGTTCAAAAATTCAAAATTCAAAATTTAAAATTCAGAAAAAAAATCACATTCCTAGTCCTAGTTGAATTTGGTCTCTTCTGCAAAAAAAAATTCGCTCAAAAAAAAAGAAAGAGGTGAGCTGAAGTTCAATAAAAAAGAGAGAAAGAAGAGAAATTCGTTCAAAAAAAAAGCAGCATACTGATATTAGTATCCCTCATATTTTTTAAATTCAGTTCCTAGGGTTGTCATTGTCTGAAAATTTATTCTTCTTAATTCACTTGTTTTCTTAGATAAGTTTGTTGATCAGGTTCTTATTTAATAACTTTAAGGGAAAGAGAGTAAATTGAGTGCAAACACATGAGGTTTGTGAGACAAACATGAGCACTAAAATAAATCAACCTAAAGTTGATCTTAAATTTTACATGAAGGCGGTTCAGGAGCAATTTAAGTTGATACATATGAAGTTAGATAATTTTGAGTCATTATCCAAACCTAAGCCTTCCAAATAGTTTGGTTTTCGTGAGGAAGAAAGGGGACGTATGGAAAGTAAGCATTCTAGTGATTCTAGTGAGGATGACATGCCACTAATGGAGGATTGTAATAATATGGAGATTAGTAAGCTAGTGAATAGAGAAGTATTGGTTATTAGAAGTGCTCTTAATATGCAGCCTAATGATGATATTGATGATGAACAATGTGAGCAAATCTTCCAAACCAGGTGCCATGTGAATAACAAGGTATGTAACTTGATTATTGATAGTGAGAGTTGCACTAATGTAGCTAGTACCTTGATGGTTGATAAATTGGGTCTACCCACATTGAAACATCCTAAACTATATAGGCTAAGATGGTTGAATGATAGTAGAGAAATATGGGTGACAAATCAGGTTTTGGTATCTTTATCTATTGGTAACTACAAAGATGAGGTGCTTTGTGATGTAGTACCAATGCATGCTGGACACTTGTTGTTGGGACGTCCATGGCATTTTGATAGAAGGGTTAATTATGATGGATACAAGAATCGATATACATTGACCATGGATAATCGAACTTTTGTTCTAACACCCCTAAAGCTAGCTGAGGCTTTTGCTGATCAAGTGAGGATTACAAAAGAGTGTAAGTTAAGAGAAACAAAAGAAAAAGAGGAAAAAGAGAATATGGCCAAAACTGAGAGTGAGAGGAAAGAAAGAGAGGCTGAAAGATGTGAGCAAGAAAAAGAGAAGAAAGATTGTATGGCCAAAATTGAGAGTAAGAGAAAAGAGAGAGATGTTGAGGTATGTGAGCAAAATAAAAAAGAGAGTAAGGCCAAAATTGAGATATGTGAGCAGAAAAAGAAAGAGAATTGTGAGCCAAAGAAAGAGGAAAATAAAAGAGTGAGTGCTTTTACATTAAAAAGTGAGATGAAGAGTGCTTTGGTATGCAAGCCAAACCTCCTTGTGCTAATGTACAAGGATATTTATTTTACTAACACTCATAATCTTTCTTTGCCTAGTATGGTTGTGTCTTTGATACAGGAATTCATAGCATTAAAATATCCTACTTATGATAAAGAGTTATATGCATTGATGAGGACTTTGTAAACTTGGCAGCATTATCTATGGCTGAGAGAATTCATTATTTATTCAGATCATAAGAGTTTAAAATTCTTGAAGTGCCAAGGTAAGTTGCATAAGAGACATGCTAAGTGGTTAAAATTCATTCAGACATTAAATTATGTGATTAAGTGTAAAAATGGGAAGAAAAATGTGGTAGCTTATGCATTTTCTAGAAGATATGCGTTATTCACATCCTTACATGCTAAGTTGCTTGGTTTTCAATATATTAGAGACATGTATGTTAATGATGTTGATTTTGGATCTACTTGGAATTTGTGTGATAAACGTGCTATTGATGGTTTCTATAGACATAGAGGCTACTTGTTTCAAAAGAATAAACTTTGTGTGCCTAAGTGTTCTATGCGTAACTTGTTAATTAAGGAGAGTCATAGTGGAGGTTTAATGAGATATTTTGGAGTGACTAAAACCTTAAAAATTATGGATGAACTTTTTTATTGGCCTTGCATGAAACATGATGTCATTTCATTTTGTGCTAAGTGGATGACATATAAACAAGCTAAGTCTAAGGTTATGCCACATGGTCTTTATATTCCATTACCAGATGTTGAGTTTGCTTACAATAGATCTGTGCATTCTACTATTGCTTGTAGTCCTTTTGAAATTGTTTATAGCTTTAATCCTCTAACACCTTTGGATATTTTACCTTTGTCTACTAATGTGTTTGTTAACTTGGATGGTAAGCAAAAGGCTGAATATGTAAAAGATTTGCATGCTAAAGTTGGAGCTAACATTGAGAGGAAAAATAAGCAATATGCAACACAAGCCAACAAGAGCCGAACAAAAATTGTATTTGAACCTGGTGATTGGGTTTGGGTACATATGCGCAAAGAGAGGTTCTCGGTTCAGAGAAAGTCTAAGTTGCATCTTAGGGGAGATGGACCTTTTCAAGTCTTGAAGCGAATCAATGACAATGCCTATAAGATTGATTTACCAAGTGAGTATGGCAATATTAGTGCTATATTCAATGTTGCTGACTTGTCTTTATTTGATGTAGGTGATGCCTTTGATTCGAGGACGAATCATTTCGAGGAAGTAGGGAATGATGGAGATCAAGGTGCTTTCAAAACTACAATAAATCGTTCCCAAGATCCTTTGCAAGGGATAGGCGGTGCAATAATTAGGAGCAGGGCAAAGCGGGCCAAAGAAGCTTTACTGGGCTTGATCTTGGATGTGCAAGCTAAAAGGGAAGTTGTTGGGCCAAGTCTAGACATCAAGTGGGCCACACTTTGCAGCTTTGAGGATTGCATTAAAGAGGGCAATTCGGAGGCCCAATAAAGTTTGTTGGATCTTGAAGATAACTAGCTTAAATCTGCATTGATTTAAAGATGTATTATGGGCTTTAGTTTAAATGTTTTGTTTTGGATATTATTAGTATTTGAGCCCATTCTTTATGTAGCTCAAATAATAGTTTAATTATGGGTTTGTTTTTTATTAGTTTAGTTGGGCCAGATAACTAATGTTATTTGGGTCATATTTTTATTAGAAGTCCAATTAGGAGTTTAAGACCTTTTGGCTTTCCTACTAGGGTTAGGTTTGATTGTTTATTTAAGAGTTCTTCAAGTTCATGTATTAAACAGATTTTGATGATTAATAAAGATTGAGTTTTCTCCTAAAGTGAGAGCTTCCCTTAGTTCTTGGGCAAAGAACTGAATTTGATCTTATCGAGACAACTCGTGGCGATCAAACATCCATTGAATTTTCAAGACGATCCTTGCTTTCGCTAAACACTCCGTTTCTTCATTTAGAGGAACGCATCAAAAATGCACTTTTCCAATCTAAATTTAACCAAATAGACCTCATAATCAAACTCAGAAGGTCAAAAAACTTAGAAATTGACTTTGAGAGCTTGGTCAACACTGGTCAATTGATGGTACTGTTCACAACTGAAAATACTATTCACATCAGCCTAAATCACTATTCATGCTGGTTGGAATTATTATTTAGAACTACTGGAATCACTATTCACATTGGTCGTAGTTACTGTTCATGACACAAAAAGTTGTCAGATGACTGTGAAAATTTATATCCTATAGTTTAGCTATCTCCCGAATCCATCTACGATGTTAGATTTTCAATTTGAGATATCTAAATAAGAGATTCATATTTTATCTTTTTCTAAGATTTTCTACTTTCGATCTACAGTGATTCTGTGGCTGATTTGAAAAATTATTCGGCCAATATCATAGTACTCTTCATCCTGAATCCAGTGGTACCCTTAGTTTTGAGATCGGAGGCTCAGAGGTACTCTAGATCTAGAGAGAGAAAATGAGAAAAGAGAAAGTTACTATTCACTATTCATTTCATCGATTACAGAAAGAATATTTTCCTTTTTTAAATATAAATTGATGGAAGGGCTAATTGGCAATTTGCTAATTGTTAGAAGAAGTCCCTACAAATTTCATTATTTATATTTTGACCCCTAAACTTTTAGGAAATTATAGTTTGACCCCAAAAAATATTAATAAGTTTTTATTTTCATCCGTAAAATCTTTCAATTACATCCTTACTCCTTTATTTCTTTTAATAATCTATATATAAATGAAAAGTACTAAATCTTAGGGGTGTTACATTGTGTTTTAGGAAGAATAAAGAGGAAAATAAAGAGAAAATTATGGAAAAATGTTGATTTCCAACCCTTTGTCACTAATTGAGAAATATATCTCCCATTTGAACTCTGATTGACGTGATTCCAACAACTATGAAAAGAAGAGACATAGAGCTATAACTTTTATGTTTGGAACTTTATCAAATTATAGGTCCTGCATCACAATTTCTGGAGCATTGTGCGCTAAACAGTTTTAAAGTGTCGCAGGGCTTGCCTCATGCGCTATGCCTCCCGTGTCCTGAGAACTGAAGCATCACGATTCCACGTGTTGAAAATTCAAAGTACCGCAACGACTGGTCCTATATAATTTGTACCCACTGCACCAAAATGTTGAAGTCGTGGTTTTTAGGTCTTTTTAGCTCCAATAGAAGCCCAGTGGGTCGGGAACTGACCTATAAATGATTGTACTTCATTGAGGAGGAGTCAATCTATAAAAATGGGGAAAATAAAGTATCAAAGGCATCAAATTCTTAATTATCTTCTTTAATTCTTCTCTAAATTTTCTTATGGCCTTACGCGGCTGATTTACTTTTTGTTGGTGGAGGAAGATTGAAACCTCAAGGAATCTTCATGCATTGTGTGATTTGGATTTGGTTTTCTTAGTTCACTATTAATTGAGTATTGATTATTCATATGCTCTTCTCTTTTCAATTATTATTCATATAATTGCTAGGAGGCCTACTAGTATATTATTTGTCTTAATCTACTGTTGAATTATGTTTTGAACAAAATTTTCATTATTGTAATTCAAGAGGCAAATAAGATCAATGATTTTGGATTATAAATTATTGAACCTATAATGAATATTTAACTAAATTAAATCTAGCCAATGTGTCTATATTGTTTTAGCTCTAGTAGTTTCTCTAATTTTTTATGCGATTAATAGGTTATATTTTACCAATGGGTTAAAGAATTTCTTATTAATTAGGGTTAATTGAAGCAATTGTCATCAATTACTAAACTTAAGGAGGAACAGGGATAGAATCCCAATGATAGATATTCAAATTAAGATTGATTAAGATTGATTATATTATGTATGTTTGAATATTTAGGCTGGTGTAGATAGTTCAGCATAGGTATGGCTATGGGTGGCAAAATTTTAAGCTTATGTTTTTTAAATTCTGGGAAGAATTTGTAAGGAATTAAAACAAATGGTTAACATGTAAAACGTAGATCTATGTCTCACAAAATTTTAGCCACTGGAATCACTCAATTTGGAGTCCATATGAGGTAGACATGGTTCGATTAGTAAGCAGTGGTCAGAAAATAGTTAATCAGGAAAGAATATGTTAGGATAGCTTCTGTGTTTTAATTTCTAAGAACATTTTATAGGCAATTAAAATAAATGGTTAACATACGAATTATAGATATATGTCTCACAGAATTTTAGCCACTGGAATCACTCAATTTGGAGTCCATATGAGGTAGATATGAGCCGATTAGTAAGCAGTAGTCAGAAAATAGTTAATCAGAAAAGAATATGTTAGGATAGCATCTGTGTTTTAATTCTGGGAACATTATGTAGGGAATTAAAATAAATGACTAGCACAAAAATTATTGCTATATCTGTCACAGATTTGTATCCATTGGAATCACTTAATTTGGAATTCGTATGAGAGAGATATGGACAGATTAGTAGGTAGAGATCATAACCTACCAGAGAAGAAATAACCTGTACTTTGAGGGAGTAATATCACCATGATTTCTTCATATTTCGTTCAACTGTTCAACATAATAGTTTTAGATAATTGTTTTATCTTTAAATTGACACCAAGATCACCTACATCAGAGTTACATTGAGGGAGTTATGCTTTGATTAGTAAGAGAAGGTTAGATAGGATGAAAACCTACATCAAGAAAATAATGAAATAAAATTAATATTAAAAAAAAGAATCTTATAAATGAAAATAATAAATGACTAGTATATGCCATAGCCATTGTCATTGCATGAACTTCTTACCATCTTAAGTGTGAAATTTTGACATGAAAATATTTTATAAAGTGATATTTGAAATGGTTATGTTCATGGCATGATTACCAATGACTTTTGGCTATTATTGTGAAAAGAAAAGAAATTAGCACGGTCACATGGCAAATCCGTGTGGTACACCAGTAGGGGACGCCCTACCAATGGTTATGAATATGTTAATGAGAAAAGAAAGAGAGAAAGTGTGCCATGTTGGACGGAGTGAGAAAAGCTCGTACCGGAGAGTAGAAAATACTCATCCTGACCGGGGTAGCTTGATATGACAATAAATTGATAGTCATCATATGATATTCTGAAAATAATTAGTCCTGTCATACATGTCATTACTGTACAATTCTCATGTACATAGATATAGTGGATTCATGTGACCAAAGATATTTACTGTAGTTTATACAGCTGAACATGACGTGATGAGCTATATTGATGATGATTTATTGTTGAACTTACTAGGATTTAATTATCATTATATTTCCATGTTATGTTCAGAAAATTAGTTATGCAGATTTTCCTATGGCTCTGGCTTTTAGTGTACGTTGGATCGAGTTACTTTATGTTGGGCAGATTCCAGAATCAAATAATAAGTTTGTGGTAAAGTTGGTTCAGATCCCGGTGAAGGTGCAATCACCTACACTTATATCTCCGGAATTGGTCAACCATAATAAATAAGATGTAGTTATTTATGTGTTTGATTTTGTTGTACGTACGTTTTGATTAATGATGTGTATGTGAACTCTATATTGAATAATAAATAATAATAAAAAAAGAGGTTGTTACAAATAAAGTATAGTTTTAGGCCATGTTGTCTCTAAAAGGGGTATAATGGTAGATAAAGCTAAAATTGATATTATACAAACTCTACCTTATCCTACATATGTGCGAGAAGTTCATTTTTTTCTTGGCCATGCAAGTTATTATAGAAGATTCATAAAGGACTTCTCTAAGAAAGCATCACCTATGTGCCAATTGCTTCAAAATGATGTACAATTTGAAATTGATGAAGAATGCAGGGAAGCTTTTGACAAATTGAATGAGTCTTTGATTTCAACTCCAATCATCCAAGCAACAAATTGGAACCTCCCTTTTGAAATTATGTGTGATGCTAGTGATCATTCAATTAGAGCAATACTTAGCCAAAGAGTTGGAAAGACATCCCATGTGATATATTATGTTTCTAGAATATTGAATGATGCCCAAAAGAATTATACCACCACTAAAAAAGAACTCTTTAGCTATTGTCTTTGCATTAAAAAAATAGATTATATTTAATATGTTCTAAAATTTTTTTTTCCTGATTATGCAGCTTTGAGATACTTAGTGATGAAAAAGGAAACTAAACTTAAGATAATCATATAGGTGTTACCTCTTACAAAATTTGATCTAGAAATTTAAAACAAGAATGGGTCTGAAATAATGTAGCAATTCACCTAAGCCGCCTAATACATATGGAGGAGAAACTAAAAATTAAATAATCATTCTTAGACGAAAATTTATTTTCAATTTCAATTTATATGCCATGGTATGCAAATATTGTAAATTATTTGGCTACTAATTAGTTACCTCCTCTTTTGACTAGGCCAGCTAAAAATAGGATTAATAGTGATGCAAAATACTATACATGGGATAATCCTTACCTATGGAAGCAATGCTCAGATCAAATTATAATAAGGTGTATTCCTAACTCTGAAGTTCTATCAATTCTAACCTTCTGTCATCCTGATATACGTAGAGGACATTTTGGGGCAAAAAAGGACAGCAAAGAAAGTCTAAACTTCAATTTTACTAGCCTACTTTGTTCAAAGATTCATATCATTTTTGTAAGTCATTTACAAACTGTCAGAAAACATGTAATATATCGAAGGAAAATGATATGCCATAAACACTAGTATTATTTTTTGAAATTTTTTATGTTTGGGGTATTGATTTCATGTGACCTTTTTCCTTATCATATAGGTATAATTATATTTTGCTGGTAATGGATTATGTCTCAAAGTGGGTGGAAGCTAAGCCCAATAAGATTGATGATTCTAAAGCAGTTCCATATTTAATTAAATCCCATATTTTCTCCATATTTAGGATCCCAAGAGCATTAATAAGTGATAAAGGAACTCAATTTTGCAATAGGACCATTGAAGCCCTACTAAAAAAATATAATGTCATTCATAAGCTGTCAACTACATACCAACCCCAAACTAATGGGCAAGCTAAGTGTCCAATAGACAAATAAAAAATATCATTAGTAAAACAATAAATCCCAACCATAGAGATTGGAGTCTCAGATTAGATGAGGCTTTATGGGCATACAAAACATCATATAAGACCCTAATTGGTATGTCTCCATACATGTTAGTATTTGGAAAAACTTGTCATGTTCCAGTTGAATTAGAACACAGAGCATTTTGGGCTATAAAGAAATTTAACATGAACTTGGAAGAAAGTGGAGAACACAGGAAATTACAGCTTCAGAAATTGGAGGAAATCATAAATGAGGCCTATGAAAATGCAAATATCTATGAGGCCAAAACTAAACTCTTACACGATCATATTATCTCACGTAAAGAGTTTACTAAAGGACAAAAAGTCCTCATTTATAGTTCTAGGCTTTGCTTGTTTCCAGGTAAGTTACGTTCTAGATATGAGGGACCATTTATTGTTATTGATATTTTTCCTCATAGGCAGTTGAAATAAAAAGCATGGATAATCATAATAGCTTCAAAGTCAACAGCCACATGCTTAAAATGTTGTATGAAGGATTTCAGCAAGAGGAACTACATTGGATGACTCTTCAAGACCTTCCTTGGTTCTATGAGTTTATGTTGAGCCAACAAGATTAAACAAAGACGCTAGTTGGGAGGTAACCCAACAACATCTCTTCTTCTTTTTCATATTTTTCTTTCTTTTATTTATTTAATAAAAACCATTTTGAATTGTGGATGCAAAAAGCTGCGGTACCTATTTCCCAGAACAAGAGAATGCTGCGATGTTCCTTACCAAGGTCAAGTGAACGCCACAGTGCTTAATTCTTAGAAAGGGGGAGCGCTGCGACATTCTCTATAAGAGGGGTCACGACCCCCTCTTCTTCCACCCATCTTTTCACTGAAACTCACTCCCATTCACCATAACTTGAACTCCATCACTTCCATTGAGCTTAAATTACATTTATTTACATGGATTAAGTGATTTTACTTCCTATTTTGGAGGATTAATCATCTCTTTCAGCATTTTGGTTAAGAATCATTAGATTTTTCAATGGTTTCCTAATGCATATCCATTCTTTATCTTCTTATAAGAGAATCAATCTCAATTGGGTAAGAATTCTTTCACAATCTCTAGTGTTCGTGGAATCACACTTCTTTGTTAATAGATTGCATACAATTAGGAGTCAAAATTGGGAAAGTATCACCCATTTTTCCCCCAATTCCAAGAGTGCACACTTGTTGTTTGATAAAAGACCCCAATGAACTTTCAAAAGATAGATGGTTCCTAAGAATTCACAACTAGCCTTCTCCAAGGGGAAGAACCAATTAGATGATCCTCTTGCATTCGATAGTAAGGCATTTGTGAATGAGGAAATCTATCAACACTATATTAAAGTAATGGTTCACAAACCCATCATTCTAGAAAGAGGTTTTATTATCATCACTGGTCTCCCTAATAGAGACAATATTTTCTAAAGGAATTGGGAATTTTTTTAAAAGAACCCAAAACTAGGGGTCACACTAGTAGTATAGAAATTTTACTCTAATGCTACAGTGCATGAGCGCTATAAAGCACAGGTCAGAGGCGAGATGGCAAAGTTCACCCCTCATGCAATAAATAAGTTCTACTCTTTGCTTGATATTGAAGATGATGAATACTCTTTGCGTCTTCAATCAAAACTTGATTTTGATGATATTATATGTACTATTTGCCATAGAGAGGCATCTTGGAAATTAGATAACAATGACCAACCTGTGTTTTTTGCAAAGGAAAATATAAATAAAGTAGGTAAAGCTTGGCACTATTTTGTTGTAGCCAGATTCATGCCCAGCTTGAACATGAGTCAAGTTAGGCAAGACAGGGCCATTTTTATTTATGCCATACTAAAAGGATTTTCAATTGATGTAGGCAAAATTATCCACAGGAAAGTGCTATGATGCATTCGTTCTCGAGGTGGCACCCTTTTTGTCCCTAGTTTAATCACTAGTTTATGTGGAAATACAGGAGTAGGCTGGGACTCAACCAAGGCTCTCATCCAGCCAATGAGACCTATCTCTTACAAGGACATTAAAAAATATAAAGGCCATGAGGAAGCAACAGAAAAACCTAGTTGTAGTTTAACTCCACCATAATCCCAACATACCATTGAAGATTTATGGGAGTGAATAGAGATCCTCAGCCATCAGATGAATGACCTAGCACTCTACTAGTACTCCATCACACAACATAACAATTCATGATTTAGCTAGCTAACCTATGCCCTGAACCTTTCTATAGCATTCCTGGTGCCTCCTAAAATGCCCTTTATGCCTACACCTGAGCATGATGAGATGGATGGTGATGATTAAATAGGGAAGTTCCACTAGACCCTTCTTTCTTTTATTACTTGTCTCTTCTATTTCCTTCTTTTCTATTTACATTAAGGACAATGTAAATTCTTAAGTGTGGGGGGGATCACTTTATTGTTAAGCTGGATGATTGTATAATAAATCATATATTTATGCACTATTTACTTAGCTGCTTGCTACAGTAAACTTCTGTTATCTATGCACTTTGATTTCAGTTATTAAATGGCGTGAGCATGTGACTTTATCTCAATATTTGAGTTTACATTAGGTAGAACCAATAGGCAATGATATAATTATTTAAATTGTCACTAGCTCTTGAGAGATGTAGGAAATTCATGGTTATGTGTAATTTTAATTTCTTTACAATTTATTATTTCCTATTTTTTAGATCCTTGAAACTCTTTTGCACTATAACTTTGGGTATTTAATTTGTCTTTTACTTAGAAAAGGTTTATATAACTCAAAAAAATTTCATGATCTCAATAAATTTTTAGAATTTATTTAAATGCTACTTGAGGCCAAATCATAAGCTGATACTATTAATTAGGAAATTGTTTAGGCATTACTTGATAAGATTGAGCCTTTCAATTCTAATGATAAAGGGGAAATTTGAGTGTTTAATGATTATATTTTATCCCCTAATTTAAAGTAAACTTATGATTATTCTCCTATTTTTGGTTATGCTTTGCTCTGGATATTGCTTTGATTTGTTTTATGCTTGTAGACGAGCAAAAGAGGCCAAGAAGCAAGGGAAAACACTTATGAGAGGAGCCATATGGACTTGGAACATGCTGAGGAGGAAGCAAGGAAGCAACCCTGAAGAAATTGGTAAATTCTGAGCCTAGTAGCTTGAACCACAGCCAGGTCGTGCTCTGTGTGAAAGATAAAGAAAATTCCCAGAATCTCGCCCGAAGCACGGTCGTGCTTCGTGTTCGTATACCACATGATTTTTAGCGTTTTGAGTAGCCAAATTGTTATAAATACATGGGCAAGCACAACCAAGAGCATCTAGACTCATACAAACATCGTAGACTCAATTTTTAGGCTTAGAAAACACTCTTTGATTAGGTTTTTACTAGATTCATTATTGAATTCATGTTCTAGAGTAAGATTTACAGCAATTGAAGCATTGTATTTTATCATTACATTCTGTAATTCAAGTTTCATCTTTCTACTTTAGTTCTCTACTTCCACTTCTACTCCTCTTGAATTGTATTGAACTTGAATGATTTACTTAATGAATATGATTTTGGTTTATGTTGCTATGATGTGTGAGTAGATATTGATCTAGGGTTTTGGTAAACCCACTTATGGTATGATGATACTACATTGTTGAGTTGAATGTTGGAACCCTAATTGTTACTTCTAGGTTAATTAGGATTAACTATTATGTGCATGAATAAGTGTTGGTAGAATGTCTGATCACCAATCTATCACGTCTTAGGTATTTAATTGATGAACTAAAAGTTGAAAGTTAAAATCGGAACCTAATAGTTAATTGGGGATATCTTAATCACAAAATTTGTTTAAGGTTCTCTAGGAATGAATCAATTAGTGGGTAAGAGAAAATCGATTAATTGTATTCCATGGTTAGCATCGAACTTAATGGACCTAGGTTAAACTAAGAACCACGAAAGTAGGCAATTGGATTAACTTAGGTATGATTAGTAATACCTAAAAGAGGTTGCTAGTTAATCAAGGCTAAACCATCCCCAATTACCTAGATAATTGCAATTAGAGGTACATGTTAAATGTTGAATATCATAAGTGTGGTGAACCCTAACCCTAGACTTTTATTAATTGAATTACTTATTAGTTTAATTGTGACAAACTTTCTATCGAATTACATCGATTTAGATAGCATATTTCGTATAATTCTAGTAGTTGACATTTTTTTCTGTAGGATACGTCTCGTACTTACCGAATTAGCTACAACTATGCTGTACCCTTGTAGTTAATTATAAAACAGACATAACAAGTTTTTGGCATAATTGTCGTGGAGCAATCGTCAATATTATTTATATTGCGAAATAGCTAGACTAGATCACTTTCTTTTAATTTTTCTTCATAATTTAACTTGCTAATTTTTTCCTTTTTTCTTCCTTTATAGGTGTGTTTCTCTTTTATGCGAAGAGAATGTAGGTTCGTCGCTGAATTTGATCCGAAAATTGAACGCACACTATGAAGGAGAAGAAGAAGACATCAGCAAGAACATTCTGCACCTACCATGTCAGAGAGAGATAACCGTTCTCTTAAGGATTTCACCACCCCAGATGCTCATGGCCTGAATCCAAGTATTGTCAGACCAGTTGTGGAGGCCAACAACTTTGAGATGAAGCCATCTCTTTTGCAAATGGTTCAGTAGAATCAATTTGGAAGGTCAACTACTGAAGACCATAATCTCCAACTGTCAATATTTCTAGAGTATTGTGACACATTGAAGATGAATGGAGTATCTTCTAATGCTATTAGACTGAGATTGTTACCATTCTCTCTACAGCACAAGGCCCGGGCATGGTTGCATTCTCTTCCATTGGGGTTAATAACTACATGGCAGCAGGTTTCTCAAGCTTTCTTAGCCAAATACTTCCCACTAAGTAAGACAGCTCACCTTAGAAATCAAGTCACTACCTTTGCCTAGAAAGATGGTGAGTCTTTATATGAAGCTTGGGAGAGATTTAAAAAGCTCCTCAGAATATGTCCACACCATGGGTTGGAGAAGTGGCTCATAGTCCAAATATTTTATAATGGACTAATTTACAACACCCATATGTCTGTGGATGCTGCAGCTGGAGGGGCCATTATGAAAAAAACAGTGGATGAGGCCTATGAGTTAATTGAAGATATGGCTCAAAATCACTACTCTTGGTCTAATGAGAGGCAGCCATCAAGAAAACCATCAGGTTTGTATGAAGTTGATGCATTTAATCATCTAACTTCTAAAGTTGATTCCTTGTTTCAAAAATTAGATAACTTAAGCATCAATGCTGTTGGTTCCCCTTCTCTATCTTCTGCATGTGATATTTGTGGAGGTGTTGGTCATGTAGCCAATGAATGCCATCTTGGAAACTCTGCACCTTAAGATTGTGAGTAAGTAATTTTTGTGAAAAACCAAAGAAACAATCCCTATAGCAACACCTACAATCTAGGCTAGAGAAATCACCCAAATCTTTCACAAAAGCTAAATACAAATCAGCCTCAGTATAATTTTAGGCAACCTCCTGGGTTTCAAAATCAGCGACCATTCAATTCTCCTACACAACCTAAGTCAAATTTGGAGGTTCTAATGGAAAATTTCATCACCACACAGAGTAAGCAAAATGATGAATTTAGAGCTCAGAATCATTCAATGAATGAGGCCATAAAATACTTTGCCTTTAAAGTTGACTCGCTTGCTACACATAATAAAATGCCAGAAACTCATATAGCATAGTAAGCGAGTTCTTCAAACAAAAACTTGGGCAAATTCCCTAGCCAACCTGAGAATCCAAGAGAACATTGTAAGGCTATAACTTTGAGAAGTGGTAAGCAATTAGGTGAGTCAGTGGAAAAAGAGGAAGATAAGGGGGAAGAATTTAGAGATGTGCCTGAACAAGACTCTGTAGAAGAAGAGCAAGTTAGTGAAAGGAAAGAGGAAGAATAGCCTAAATATATGGCTCTTGAACTATACAATCCACCAGTTCCTTTTCCCCCAGAGACTAGCTAAAGCTAAATTAGAAAAGCAGTATGAAAAATTTCTTGATGTGCTGAAAAAGCTGCACATTAATATTCCATTCTTGGAAGCTATCTCTCTAATGCCTTCTTATGCTAAATTTCTGAAGGAAATCCTCTCTAACAAGAGAAAGATTAAGGAGTGTGCCACAGTTGCATTAATTGAAGAATGTAGTGCATTGATCCAGAATAAATTGCCTCCTAAACTCAAGGACCTTAGAAGCTTCTCTATACCTTGTTCCATTGGAGATGTACACATTACTAGAGCTTTATAGGATCTTGTAGCAAGTGTAAGTCTCATGCCATTATCTATATGCAAGAAGCTCCAGATGGGTGATTTGAAGCCAACTACTATTTCCCTCCAGTTAGCGGACCCATCTGTTACTCATCTGATAGGTATATTAGACGATGTTCCTCTAAAGGTAGGTAAATTTTTCATACCTATTGATTTTGTTGTTTTAGAGATGGAGGAAAATAACCGAATCCCCATCATTCTTAGAAGGCCTTTCCTAGCCACTACAGGTGCAATTATCAATGTAAAAGATGGAAAGATTTCCTTGAATGCAGGGGATGAAAATATTGAGTTCAATTAAAATGATGCAATGAAATGCCCATCTTTAAGTGATTCTTGATGCATGATTGGTGTAATTGAGCAGAATATTGTTGATAATGCAGTAAGTTTTTGTTCTACTGACCCACTTGAGCTTTGCCTTGTGGATAATGTAACATCCCTAATTTCATTTCTTTTATTGATAAAAGTACATAAATATTTAATTAAGAAAATAAAATTTATTAGACAATATTTTAGATATCTAAGGAAATATAATCCTTAGAAATTCTTCACCTTATGTATATGCATAGAAGATGTTTCTAACATTAAGAAAATAAATAAAGAGGGAAATTAGAAATAACATACTAAAGAGATGCAAAATTCTTGGATAAGGAAGGTAAATTTTTAGAAACAAGTAAAGGTCTTAAAATTTCGAGAATATTTGATTAGGGTAATTTTTCCTAATTCAAGAATTAGAGTTACTGAGTTTAAAAACTTTACCCATACATTGGGCTTTTACCTATGGACACTTCATATAGAGTTTTTCCACTTCACATAAGTTTCTACCAAGCCCATTGGATAACCTAAGTAAGAAATAAAACATAGACTTGGACTAGGATATAGTAATTGGACCAATAGCTCAAAAATAATGAAAATGTGACCAAGCCCTCCAAGAAAGGTAGAATTTTATCCAAAGCAAAGAAAATGGGTAGGAATAAGCTCATCAGGGTAGCAATAAGCCCAAATCCAAGAGGAAAAATAAAATAAAATAAATTAGGTGATGATATAATAATGTAATAATAATAAAGATTAAGTTACATAGCATTAAGATAAAAATTTAGCAAGTGGTGTGATTCTACATTCATAATTTTGGCAAGTGGCATGATAATACAAGGCTTTAGGACAAAAACATCTATATCCTACACTCATAATTCTAGCAAGTGGTATGATAATACATGGCATTAGGACAAAACATTCCTATCCCACATAAATAATATCAACCAAATAATGGAGATTCAAGGGCTAGAAATTTTCCACCTAAAAAGGCAAACCTATCATACTTGTTTAAGACAAAAGAAAATGGAAATGAATCCCGAAATCAAAGGGACCTTATCCCTTAGCTTAAGAACATATCATAAAAATTTTCAAAATACAAATCTCCTTTTCCTATGCATATCTTGACTAAGGAAGAGGAAGACAAGAACATAAGTTGTTTGTTTTCCAAAAATTCAACAAAGTGTATCCTAATTGTGATATGGTAGACCCATGATCATGAAAGGTGTATTATTTGGTGGTCTATTTAAGCAAAACCCACCCCTACAACATTTTAATTTCGTCCAAGGGAGGAAGAGAGAGAAATAGAAGCAAGGTAGAGTGAGGAAAGGAGAGAAAGAGAGGAGAAGAAAGGAAGGAAGAAGAAGGAGAAGTTTAAAAGGCTAAGTACTCAAGGTAAGTTACCTTAATCTGCACTTGAATCCATTTTTCTTCTTCATCCTCGATGTTGAAAAATTCAACCTCCTTCTCTTACCTAAGCTGCTAGAAAAGCTAAGGGAAGGGAGGAATCTTGCTACTTCTTTCAAGAGGAAACAAGAAAACCAATTCACTAAGTAAGCTAGGGAGATTCTTAGGTAAGTTTAACAATATTTCTTTTTGTAGAAAACTTTTGAAACTTATAATATTTATATGAGATTTTGATCTTAGAACTTTGATGATTGATCATGGATGTTGCTATATCATGCTACATATTGATCTTGCATGTGATGTATGTTTGAATACTTAGGTTGGTGTAGATAGTTCTGCATGGGTATGGCTATGGGTGGCAGAATTTTAAGCTTTTGTGTTTTAATTTCTGAGAATATTCTATAGGGAATCTAAACCAATGGTTAACATAACAAATATAGATTTATGTCTCACGGAGTTTTATACACTGGAATCATTCAATTTAGAGTTCATATGAGGTAGATATGGTCTGATTTGTAGATAAAGGTCAGAAAATGGTTAATTGGGGAAGAATATGTTAGGATAGCTTCGGTGTTTTAATTTCTGGGGACAATCTATAAGGAATTAAAATAAATGGTTAAGATATGAATTATAGATATATGTGTTACGGATTTTTAGCCACTAGAATCATTCAATTTAGAGTTCATATGAGGTAGATATGTTCCGATTAGTAAACAAAGGTCATAAAATGGTTAATCAGGAAAGAATATGTTAGGATAGCTTCAGTGTTTTAATTTATGGGAAAATTCTATAAGGAATTAAAATAAATAGTTAACATATGAATTATATATTTATATGTCACGGATGTTTAGCCACTATAATCACTTAATTTGGAATTCTTATGTGGGAGATATAGTAAGATTAGTAAGTAAAGGTTAGAACCTATCCGAGAAAAAATAATATTGAATTTAAGTAAGTAATAACACAAAGAGTTATTACTATTTTGCTGATATGATTAACATAATAGTTTTAGATAATTGTCGTAGATTTCCATAGACACCAAGATAACCTCAATCGGAGTTAAAATGAGGTAGTTATGCCCTGCTTAGTAAGCAAAGGTCACACAACACGGCCAGGCCGTGTTCTGGGTGCTTCAAGCACGGGTTCGCCATGTTCGGAGCTATTTTTGAGTACATTTGAAGTATTTTTAAAGCATGGCCATGTCCTGGAACATGGCCAGACCGTGTTGGAAGCTGGTGAAACCTATTTTCAACATTTTTCTACCCTAGATGAACCTCTTTAACTATAGGGTAATAATAGAAATCAAATTGGAGAAAAATGCTCTATAAATTTGTAAAAACATGTGTTAGAAATGATATAAATAAGAAGAAATTGACTAAAGGCCAAGCATAAAGAAAATGAAGAGATAAAATTAATATTTAAAAAAAGAAGACGAATCTTATAAATAAAAATAATAAATGACTAGTATATGCCATAGCCATTGCCATTGTATGAACTTCTTACCATCTTAAGTGTGAAATTCTGACAAGGAAATATTTTATAAAGTGATATTTGAAATGGTTATGTTCATGGCATGATTACTAATGATTTATGGTAATAGTTATATTTTGATGAACATACTTGTTATTGAAAGCATATTTTTGGCTATCATTGTTAAAAGAAAAGAAATGAGCACGGTCACATGGCACTCCGTGTGGTGCACCAGTAGGGGACGCCCTACCAACGGTTATGATTATGATTATGAGAAAAGAAAGAGAGAGTGTGCCATGTCGGACGGAGCGAGAAAAGCCCGTACCGGAGAGTAGATGATACTCACCCTGACCGGGGTAGCTTCATATGAGAATAAATTGATAGTCATCATATGATATTCTGAAAATAGTTAATCCTGTCATACATATCATTACTGTATGATTCTTATGTGCATAGATATAATGCATTCATGTGACCAAATATATTTTTTGTAGTTTATACAGCTGAACATGACGTGATGAGCTATATTGATGATGATTTATTGTTGAACTTACTGGGATTTAATTCTCACTATATTTCCATATCATGTTCAGAAAATTAGTTATGTAGATTTTCTATAGCTCTGGATTTTAGTGCACGTTGGATCGAGTTATTCTATGATGGGCGGATCCTAAATAAAATGTTTGTGGGCGAGTTGGCACAAATCCCGGTGAAGGTGCAACCACCCGCACCCGAATCTTCAGAATTGGTCAACCCGAATAAATAAGATGTAGATATTTATGTGTTTGAAATGTTGTACGTACGTTTTGATTATTGATGTGTATGTGAACTTTATATTGTATAATAATAAATAGAAGAAAAAAAAAGTTGTTACATAATTGGTATCAGAGCAGGTCAATCCTAGATGGCCAGTGGGTGGATGGTTATCTGAATCGATCTTATAGTGTCTTGAGGTTGTTGTGGTTGTGCTGTGTAGGGGATCAATGATTCATATAGGTAATAAATTACTAGTGTTTCCTATCTATATGTCGAGGTGGTGTTATGACTGCTATTAAATATTTTTGAAGTAACTATTGGGCTTGATCGCCTCAATAGCAGCATAACTTTGTTTTGCCACAGTAGGAAATGGCACCACCAAGGAGGAATCCAGCAACCAATGCAAGGGAAACCCTACACAACCTTGCCACGGCAATTCGAGACCAAGTCATGACCACCAACCAAATTTTACAATATCTCCATAATGCTAATAACCCAAATGGTGAGAATAGTGCTAACAACCGGATGGCTAGAAAAGATAATGGCATATCCGAGTTCCTGAGGACTAGACCACCTTGTTTCCAAGGTGGCTATGACCTAACGGTAGCCGAAAGGTGGATAAGGGAATTAGAGAAAATCTTTGAAGTGATGGGCTGTACTGAAGAGCAGCAAGTTATTTTTGCTGCATATATGTTAAAGGATGAAGCAGAATACTGGTGCCGGGAGCTAGAGAACTTTTAGCTCATTAGGGAAGACAGATCACCTGGCAAGTGTTCAATGACATTCTTTTTGAAAAGTACTTTCCAAGTACTATACGGGCAGAGAAAGAGATCAAATTTCTCCAACTCAAGCAAGGCAGCATGACCGTGGACCAATATATCGTAAGGTTCGAGGAGCTGTCTAAGTTCTCCTCTTCTCTGCGATATAACCCAAATGAAGCATGGAAGGCGGTTAAGTTTGAAGCGGGACTAAACTCGGAGATAAAGAATGCTGTTATAGCTATGGAGATTAGGGAGTTTGTACCTCTGATAAATAAATGCAGACTCCTGGAAAAGAGTTTAAAGGCAGTGGAGGACGAAAAGAAAAGGCGAAACCTATGGAAAAAAAAGAAAATTTTTCCCAACCCTAACAAGAACGTGAGAAGAAGTGGATATGGAGCTGGTAAGAGGCCATTGACTGCGGGTCCCAGACCTTTCCAACAAGACCTCACCCTAGTCAAGTGCGCTAAGTGTGGACGCATGCATGGTAATCGGCCATGCTATATGGGACAAGATGTCTGCTTCAACTGCGGACAGAAAGGTCATTTTGCGAGAAACTGCCCACAGAATGTGGGGAAGCAGCCAGAACAGAGGCCTCAAGTGAAAGGAAGGGTTTTCACCCTTAGCGGCCAAGAGGTAGCTCAATCTTCTGAAATGATTCAAGGTACATTCTATATCTATGGATTTGCTCTTATGGTGTTATTTGACTCTGGTGCTAGTCATTCATTTATATCGGAAGAATGTATTAAGAAGTTTTAGTTTCCTATTTCTGAAACTCCCTATGAGCTATCCGTAGTAACCCCTACAGGGGAACGGGTATTAACTTCCTCTGTATGTAAAGATTGTCAAGTCACCATCCAGGAGAAAACTTTTTCTATAGACCTTGTCTGTTTACCTTTAAGAGGTATTGAGGTCATTCTAGGGTTAGACTGGATGTTTAGAAATCGAGTCGTACTGAATTATTGTAACAAGACCATTGAATTTCTACCTCCTACTCTGAAAGAGGAGGTCCAGTTATTGATGCTAAATGCCAATCAAGTTAATAGGGAGTTGAAGAATGGAGTACTTGGATACATTCTCTTGTATTTATCAAACCTAGAAGTCGAATCGAAGCTTGATGAAATCCCAAAAGCCAACGAGTTTCCTGAAGTATTTCCATCAGATATTCCAAGCTTACCTCCCAAGAGAGAGATAGAGTTCTCTATTGATCTCCTACCTGGGACAGGGCCTATCTCTACTGCACCATACCGAATGGCCTCGAAGGAACTACAAGAACTCAAGAAACAGTTGGAGGAACTGTTAGACAAGCAATTCATTAGACCGAGTGTATCACCTTGGGGAGCTCCTGTATTGTTTGTTAAGAAGAAAGACGAGAGCTTGAGACTATGCATAGATTACAGACAACTGAATAAGGTGACTATAAAAAACAAGTACCCTCTCCCTAGGATAAATGACTTATTGGATTAATTGAAAGGAGCCTCCATCTTTTCTAAAATTGACTTGAGGTCAGGATATCATCATATTAGGATCAATGAGGAGGACGTACCAAAAAATGCCTTCAGGACTAGGTATGGGCACTATGAGTTTCTCGTAATATCCTTCGGGTTGACGAATGCATCTGTAATTTTCATGGATTACATGAATCGCATTTTTCGACCCTACCTAGATCAATTTGTTGTAGTGTTCATTGATGACATGTTGATATATTCTAAGAGTGAGAAAGAACATGAACAACATCTCTGAATCGTGCTGCAAGTGCTGAAAGAGAAAAAGTTATATGCCAAATTTGAGAAGTGTGAATTTTGGTTATCAGAGGTGAAGTTTCTTGGACATGTCATCTCTAATAGAGGGGTAGCCGTAGATCCTAGCAAGACGGAAGTAGTGATTAAGTGGAAGAGACCAAAGATGGTTATGGAAATCAGAAGTTTCCTGGGTTTGGCAGGATACTACAGTAGGTTTATACAAAACTTCTCTCACATAGCCTTGCCATTGACAAAATTGACCAGGAAGGGAAGTCCTTTCACATGGACTGATCAATGTGAAGCCCCTCCTGTTTTAATTATTCCAGACCCCACAGGACATTTTGAAATGTATAGTGACGCTTCAAAGAAAGGGCTAGGATGTGTGCTAATGCAAGATAAGAGAGTAGTTGTTTACGCCTCTAGGCAACTGAGACCCCACGAAGGAAACTATCCAACCCATGATCTTGAATTGGCGACAGTGGTGTTTGCCTTAAAGATTTGGCGCACTATTTGTACGGGGCAACCTTTGAAGTATATTGTGATCATAAGAGTCTTAAATACCTCTTTGATAAGAAGGGGTTAAATATGAGACAACGAAGATGGGTAGAATTCCTCAATGACTACAAGTTTGAGATAAAGTATCATCCCGGAAAGGCGAATGTTGTAGCAGATGCCTTGAGTCAAAAATCTCTGCACATGGGACAAATAATGGTGTATGAGATGTAGATGCTAGAGGAGTTTCAAAATTTGAAGCTAGCCACTACTCTTACTCCAAAGAAGCTACTCATTAATGGTTTAAGTATAGGGTGTGACCTTAGAGCCCAGATCAAATAGGCTCAAGCTCACGACCAATACTTACAGGATCATAAAGACCAAGGTAATTTTTCTTTCATGGAAGATGGAGCAATCATGTATCAGGGAAGGATTTGTGTCCCTCAAGAATGGGAGTTGAAGACTAAGATCCTACAGGAAGCACATCAGAGTAAATACACAGTCCATCCTGGATGCACTAAAATGTACCAGGATTTAAAAAGGATGTATTGGTAGCCAGGGATGAAAAAGGACATTGCCTAGTTTGTGGCGAAATGTCTCATTTGTTAAAAGGTGAAGATGGAGCATCAAAAGCCAGTGGGATTTTTATAACCTCGTGAGATCCCTAAATGGAAATGGGACAGTATCTCGATGGACTTTGTTGTGGGTTTACCTAAGACTTCAGCGGGACATGACTCTATCTGGGTAATAGTTGATAGATTAACCAAATCTGCTCACTTTCTGCCCATAAAAATTAACTTTTCACTAGATAAATTGGCCCAACTGTACGTCCAGGAAATAGGTAGACTGCATGGGATTCCCTTAAATATTGTTTCTGATAGAGATCCAAGGTTCATGTCGAGGTTTTGGAAAGCATTGTAGGAAGCTTTTGGTACTCAGTTGCGGTTCAGTACTGCCTACCATCCTCAGACTGACGGGCAGACAGAACGAACCATTCAAACTCTAGAAGACATGTTAAGGGCCTGTGTGATAGAGCAAGGTAAAGGATGGGATAAGTTCCTACCTTTAGTAGAGTTTTCTTATAATAATAGTTATCACTCCAGTATTAAGATGGCCTCCTATGAAGCTTTATACGGTAGAAAGTGCCAATCTCCACTATGTTGGTTTGAGGTAGGAGAAAAGAACTTGTTGGGTCTTGATCTAGTTCAACAAACCACTGACCAAATCAGGATGATACGAAACAAAATACTTACAGCTCAGAGTCGGCAAAAGAGTTACTATGATAAAAGACATAGACCTATGGAGTTTGAAGAAGGAGACCTTGTATTTCTGAAACTTTCCCCGACTACTGGAGTTGGTTGGTCTCTAAAAACAAGAAAGTTAAGTCTGCGATTTTTGGGACCCTACCAAATTCTGAAGAAAGTAGGGACATCAGCATATCTAGTTGCTCTCCCACCTAATTTTTTCAACCTGCATAATGTTTTCCACGTATCACAGCTGCGGAAGTATCTTCCAGATTCATCACAGGTAATATAGGATGAACCAATCCAAATAAAGGAGAACATGACATACCAGCTAGTAGCTGCATCCATATTGGACACTGACGTGAAGCAACTGAGAAATAAAATCATTCCCCTTGTTAAGTTGTTATGGGAAGGTTTGACTCCGGAAGAAGCAACTTGGGAGCCAAAAGAAGTCATGAGGAAGAAATATCCGCAATTGTTCTTATTAGGTAATTTCTGAAATTTTGAGGACAAAATTTCTTTTAGGGGGAGAGAAATGTAACATCTCTAATATCATTTCTTGTATTGATAAAAGTACATAAATATTTAATTAAGAAAATAAAATTTATTAGACAATATTTTAGATATCTAAGGAAATATAATCCTTAGAAATTCTTCAACTTATGTATATTTATAGAAGATGTTTCTAACATTAAGAGAACAAATAAAGAGGGAAAACCTAATAGGAAAAAAAAATTAGAAATAACATACTAAAGAGATGCAAAATTCTTGGATAAGGAAGGTAAATTTTTAGAAACAAGTAAAGGTCTTAAAATATCAAGAACATTGGATTAGGGTAATTTTTCCTAATTCAAGAACTAAAGTTACTAAGTTTAAAATCTTTAACCATACATTGGGCTTTTACCTATGGACACTTCATATAGAGTTTTTCCACTTCACATAAGTTTCTAGCAAGCCCATTGGATAACCTAAGTAAGAAATAAAACATAGACTTGGACTAGGATATAGTAATTGGACCAATAGCCCAAAAATAATGAAAATGTGACCAAGCCCTCCAAGAAAGGTAGAATTTTATCCAAAGCAAAGAAAATGGGTAGGAATAAGCCCAAATTCAAGAGGAAAAAAAAATTAGGTGATGATATAATAATGTAATAATAATAAAGATTAGGTTACATGGCATTAAGACAAAAATTTAGCAAGTGGTGTGATTCTACATTCATAATTTTGGCAAGTGGCATGATAATACAAGGCTTTAGGACAAAAACATCTATATCCTACACTCATAATTCTAGCAAGTGGTATGATAATACATGGCATTAGGACAAAAAATTCCTATCCCACATAAATAATATCAACCAAATAATGGAGATTCAAGGGCTAGAAATTTGCCACCTAAAAAGGCAAACCTATCATACTTGTTTAAGACAAAAGAAAATGGAAATGAATCCCTAAATCAAAGGGACCTTGTCCCTTATCTTAAGAACATATCATCATAATTTTCAAAATACAAATCTCCTTTTCTTATGCATATCTTGACTAAGGAAGAGAAAGACAAGAACATAAGTTGTTTGTTTTCCAAAAATTCAACAAATTGTATCCTAATTGTGATAAGGTAGACCCATGATCATGAAAGGTGTATTATTTGGTAGTATATCTAAGCAAAACCCACCCCTACAACATTTTAATTTCGTCCAAGTGAGGAAGTGAGAGAAATAAAAGCAAGGTAGAGTGAGGAAATGAGAGAAAGAGACGAGAAGAAAGGAAGGAAGAAGAAGGAGAAGTTTAGAAGGCTAAGTACTCAAGGTAAGTTACCTTAATCTGCACTTGAATCCATTTTTCTTCTTCATCCTTGAGGTTCAAAAATTCACCCTCCTTCTCTTACCTAAACTGCTAGAAAAGCTAAGGGAAGGGAGGAATCTTGCTACTTCTTTCAAGAGGAAACAAGAAAACCAATTCACTAAGTAAGCTAGAAAGATTCTTAGGTAAGTTTAACAATATTTCTTTTTGTAGAAAACTTTTGAAACTTATAATATTTATATGAGATTTTGATCTTAGAACTTTGATGATTGGTCATGGATGTTGCTATATCATGTTACATATTGATCTTGCATGTGATGTATGTTTGAATACTTAGGTTGGTGTAGATAGTTCTGCATGGGTATGGCTATGGGTGGCAGAATTTTAAGCTTCTGTGTTTTAATTTCCGGGAACATTCTATAGGGAATCTAAACAAATGGTTAACATAACAAATATAGATTTATTTCTCACGGAGTTTTAGCCACTGGAATCATTCAATTTAGAGTTCATATGAGGTAGATATGGTCCGATTTGTAAACAAAAGTCAGAAAATGGTTAATTAGGGAAGAATATGTTTTGATAGCTTCGGTGTTTTAATTTCTGGGAACAATCTATAAGGTATTAAAATAAATGACTAAGATATGAATTATAGATATATGTGTCGCGGATTTTTAACCACTGGAATCATTCAATTTAGAGTTCCGATGAGGTAGATATGTTCCGATTAGTAAACAAAGGTCAGAAAATGGTTAATCAGGAAAGAATATGTTAGGATAGCTTCGATGTTTTAATTTCTAGGAATATTCTATAAGGAATTAAATTAAATGGTTAACATATGAATTATATATTTATGTGTCACGGATGTTTAGCCACTAGAATCACTTAATTTGGAATTCTTATGTGGGAGATATGGTCAGATTAGTAAGTAAAGGTTAGAACGTATCCGAGAAAAAATAATATTGAATTTAAGTGAGTAATAACACCAATATTTATTACTATTTTGCTGATATGACTAACATAATAGTTTTAGATAATTGTCTCATCATTTCATAGACACCAAGATAACCTCAATCAGAGTTAAAATGTGGGAGTTATGCTCTGATTAGTGAGCAAAGGTCACACAACACGGCCAGGCCGTGTTTTGGGTGCTTCAAGCACTGGTTAGCGTTGTTCGAGGCTGTTTTTGAGTACATTTGAAGTATTTTTAAAGCATGGCAGTGTCCTGGAACATGGCCAGACTATGTTGGAAGCCGGTGAAACCTATTTTCAACATTTTTCTACCCTAGATGAACCTCTTTAACTATAGGGTAATAGTAGAAATCAAATTGGAGAAAAATGCTCTATAAATTTGTAAGAACATGTGTTAGTAATGATATAAATAAGAAGAAATTGACTAAAGGCCAAGTATAAAGAAAATGAAGAGATGAAATTAATACTTAAAAAAAGAAGACGAATCTTATAAATGAAAATAATAAATGACTAGTATATGCCATAGCCATTGCCATTGTATGAACTTCTTACCATCTTAAGTGTGAAATTCTGACAAGGAAATATTTTATAAAGTGATATTTGAAATGGTTATGTTCATGGCATGATTTACCAATGATTTATGGTAATAGTTATATTTTGATGAACATACTTGTTATTGAAAGCATATTTTTGGCTATCATCGTGAAAAGAAAAGAAATGAGCACGGTCACATGGCACTTCGTGTGGTGCACCAGTAGGGGACGCCCTACCAACGGTTATGATTATGATTATGAGAAAAGAAAGAGAAAGTGTGCCATGTCGGACGGAGCGAGAAAAGTCTGTATCGGAGAGTAAAAATACTCACCCTAATCGGAGTAGCTTGATATGATAATAAATTGATAGCCATCATATGATATTCTGAAAATACTTAATCTTGTCATACATGTCATTATTGTACAATTTTTCAGGGGCATAGATAAAGTGCATTCATGTGACCAAGGTTTTTTCTGTAGCTTATATAGATGAACATGATGTGATGAGCTATATTGATGATGATTATGATTTATTGTTGAACCTACTGGGATTTGATTCTCACTATTTTTTCCATATCATGTTCAGAAGATTAAATGTACAGCTATTTTCCATGATTATTATTATTACTGTACGTTGGATTGAGGTGCCTTACCTTGGGCAAATACTGATTATATCAGATGTATCAGTAGTAGACATGACTGAAATTCCAGTGGAGGTGCCGCCAACCGCACCTGTGTCCCTAGAAGTAGTCTACGTGGATGATTAAGTCTCATATGTACATGTATATGTTAAACTTTTGTACGGATGTTTGTAAATTAATGATGTGTATGTGAACTCAGTATTGTATCAATAATAATGGTAGATTTTAAATCTTAATTATGCTTGGTTAAATTAAATAAATGTTATTATGAGTTAAGTAGTAAAAAGGTAATAACTTCATGGTATTTTACAAATATTAAAAAAAAAATTGAGTTGTTACATAATGGAGTTGTTACACTCAACACGGGAACTGAACAAGAACTAGTCAAGATTATGGTGGTTCATGATTTTTTGAAAGTCTTTCCTCCAAAAATTACTGAACAATCGCCTAAGCAGGATGTGAACTTTTCATTGATTTGGTGCCAGGAGCGATCCTATTTCTATTACACCATATAGTATGGCTCTTGCAGAGTTAAAAGAGCTTAAGAAACAGATTGAAGATCTCTTGGAAAAGAATTTTATTCGACCTAGTGTTTCTCCTTGGGGAGCTCTGGTGGTTTTTGTAAAGAAGAAATATGGAAGTTTACGGTTATGTATTGATTATAGGCATCTCAAGAAAGTGACTACCAAGAATAAGTACCCGTTGCCGAGGATAGATGACTTGTTGGATTAACTTAAGGGGACAACTATTTTCTCCAAAATAGATCTAAGATCAGGATATCATTAGATTTGAGTAAAGAAAGAAGATATTCTCAAGACAGCCTTCAGATCTAGATACATGCATTTTGAGCTCCTAGTTATGCAATTTGGAGTTATTAATGCACCCGCAGTCTTTATGGATTATATGAATAGAATCTTTCAACCTTATTTGGATTAGTTTGTAGTTGTCTTCATCGATGACATTCTAATAAACTCAAAGGATATAGCGGAGCATGAACGTCATCTTCGATCAATGCTTCAAGTCAAGAAGGAAAAGAAACTCTGATAAATTGGAGAAATGTGAGTTCTGGATGCAAGAAGTGAAGTTCTGGGGCACGTGGTGTCAAAGGACAGTGTATCAGTTGATCCTAGTAAAACAAAAGCTATATTCAAGTGGGAAAGACCAAAGACAGTAACCAAAATTAGAAGCTTTCTAGGTCTAGCTAGATATTACAGAAGATTCATACAGGATTTTTCGCAAATAGCGTTACCCTTGACCAGATTGACTCGAAAAGGAAGTTTAATTCAATAGACTTCATAATGTGGGAACAGTTTCTTAGAGCTTAAGACTTGGCTTACTACACCTCCGGTCTTGATTCTCCCAGATCCTTTGGGATGCTTTGAAGTTTATACGGATGCTTCCAAGAAGGGACTAAGGTGTGTTTTGATGCAAGAAAATTATCCCACACACGATCTGGAGTTGGCTACTATAGTTTTCGCCTTGAAGATTTTGTGGCATTATCTATATGGCACGGTGTTTGAAATATACAACGATCACAAAAGTCTAAAATATCTTTTCAATCAAAAAGAATTGAATATGAGACATAGAAGGTGGATGGAATTCATTCATAATTATAAATTTGAACTAAAGCATCACCCGGGGAAAGCGAATGTGGTAGCAGATGCATTAAGCTGAAAGTCTCTGCATTTGAGTTATATCTAATAAAGGAGATGGGTTTGATTGAAAAATTCAAGAATTTGAGGTTGTCAGTGGTAACTACTCCTAAAAGTTAACTTATTTGTGAGCTACGGGTGGAATGTGATTTGAAGATGCAAATTAAGGAAATGCAAGCACGAGATCCTTTCCTTCAAAGTTTGCATAATTCACCAGACTTTATAAAGTCGGAAGAAGGAATCATCCTTTATCAAGGAAGAATGTGTGTGCCTCAAGGAGAGGACTTGAAGATAAAAAATTTGGATGAAGGACATCAGAGCTAATATGCTATCCATCAGGGAGCCACAAAGATGTATCAAGACTTAAACAGATCCTTTTGGTGGCCAGGAATGAAGAAAGATATAGCGAAATATGTAGCAAGGCGCTTAACTTTTCTGAAAGTCAAGATTGAACATCAGAGGCCTTCTGGAACACCATAATCCTTGGAGATTCCCGAGTGGAAATAGAATGACATTGCCATGGACTTTGTCACTAGTTTTTCCAGGACTCAAGCTAGTCATGATGCCATTTGGGTAATAATGGATCGATTGACAAAATTTGTACACTTTTTACCTATAAGAATTAACTACTCGCTGGATAAATTGGCACACATTTATATGAAGGAGGTTGTCCGATTGCATGAAATTCCAAGTAGCATCATTTCAGATCGAGACTTAAGATTTACCTCCAGATTTTCGAAGGCTTTATAGGAGGCTTTTAGTACTAAATTACGATTTAGTACTACGTATCAACCACAAATAGATGGTTAAACCGAAAAGACAATACATACAATGGAAGATATGTTACGAGCATGCACCTTAGATGAAGAAAAAGAATAGAATAAGTATCTCCCTTTAATGGAGTTTGCTTATAATAATAGTTACCATGCAAATATTGGGATGTCACTGTATGAATATTTTTATAGTAAAAGGTGCAAATTGCCTCTGTGTTAGTATGAAGTGGGTGAGAGGAAGTTGTTAGGTCCCGAGTTAGTTCAGCATACTACAGAGTGGATACAAATGATACAAGATAGAAAGCGAACTGCCCAGAGTCGACAAAAAAGTTACTATGACCAGAGGAGGAAGCCCTTGGATTTTCAGGAAGGGGAACAAGTATTTTTGAAGATATCTCCAATCACTAGAATTAGGTGAGCTATAAAGGTTAAGAAATTAAACCCACAATATATAGGACCTTACCAGATACTTAAGAAAGTTGGGCCATCGGCATATCAAATATCCTTACCCTCAAGACTATCAAACTTGCACAATGTGTTTCATATTTCTTAACTTTGAAAATATCTACCGGATCCATCACATGTGATTTAGGAGGAAGAAGTGGCAGTAAAAGAAAACTTTACTTTTCAACCAGACCCGATTGAGATTCTGGACATAAGTGTAAAGAAACTACGTAGTAAAACTGTTTCGTTCATGAAGGTATTATGGAGAGGACTATCCGAGGAAGAAGCTACATGGGAGAGAGAAGAAGATATGAGGCACTTTTATCCATGACAAAAAGAGAGAAGGAAAGAAGAAAAAGGAAAGAGAGAAAGGAAAAGTAGAGTTAGAAAGTTGAAGGAGAAGAAGGAAAAGGTAAGTAATCTTCCCTAAACTTATGTTTGAGTCATGGAAATTTCTTGGATCTCATGTTGTGTGGGAAAAATATGCAGCTTGGTGGTGAAAATCTAGTTAGAGAAATTATCCAAACCTAGTGAGAGAAATAACTTAGGTGGTGCAAAAAGGTAAAATCAACACCCTATTTATAAGTTTTCTTAAATAAATGGCTTGATGGGTGTCTTGTATGCATTAATGGGAGTATGATGGTAGGGTAGATGGAAATACTGATGATGCATTTATGATGTTAATAGTTGTTTTCATATATGTGCATGAGGCAGAGATTTGGGAAAAATTATTATGGTTAGATTTTGGAGTTAAATCCATGTTTTTTAAGGTCATATGTTGTGCATAATATGGATTTTATATGCTCAAAATGTTGGTATAGTTGTTCGCTAGATTTTTTTGGCTAGTTATGGAAGAAAAAAGAAAAGATTTCTAAGTTTCGTATGGCCAAACTTGGTGGCACGGTTAGGCCATGCTTTGGGCTGGATGTACAAAATGACGCAGAACACGGCCAAACCGTGCTCTATGCTGATTTTTGGGAAACACAGCCATGTTGTAGGGGAGCACATAGAGGAAGTATGGGTATGAAGCACGATCGTGCTTCATGCTGTCTTATCCTTTTATTTTATTTTTGTTTCCTTTTTAAATCTTTACTAATTATCAATGTTTAGGAAATGATAATTGGTTGTGTAATGTCTATTGAATTAATTATGAAAGCATGAAGGAATGATCCATGAATGCTATATTTGAATGCCATAGATCACTTGTATGTGCAACCATAAAGGAGTAAATAATATGTGAATGTTATAGAAAGATGCAAGTGCATGTATGCTTTACTGTATGTGATGTGATGAGTTATTATAGCATGCATGAGAACAAATGTTGACGATGCTCATGATGATTATTGTTATGTATGCTCTTTTTTTAGACAAGTGGCTGGAAAAAAATGTAAAAGACATGAGCATGGTTAGGAGGACCCTCTCTGAAGCAGGGTGGCCTGACAACAAGTGTCACCTTGCTGCATTGAGGCGACTGACGGTCAGAATGATCCTCTCTGAAGCAAGAAGGCCTGGCAATAGGTGTTACCCTTGCTGTATTAAGGAGGCTGACAAGTCCAGGAAGACCCTTACCCAACTAAGGTGACTCGGTGATGTAACATCCCTAATTTCGTTAAAAGTACATTAACGAAATAAAATTTATTAGACAATATTTTAGATATCTAAGGAAAATATAATCCTTAGAAATTCTTCACCTTATGTATATGCATAGAAAAAAAAATGTTTCTAACATTAAGAGAACAAATAAAGAGGGAAAACCTAATAGGAAAGAAATTAGAAATAACATACTAAAGAGATGAAAAATTCTTGGATAAGGAAGATAAATTTTAGAAACAAGTAAAGGTCTTAAAATTTCAAGAACATTGGATTAGGGTAATTTTTCCTAATTCAAGAACTAGAGTTACTAAGTTTAAAATCTTTACCCATACAATGGGCTTTTACCTTTGGACACTTCATATAGAGTTTTCCACTTCACATAAGTTTCTAGCAAGCCCATTGGATAACCTAAGCAAGAAATAAAACATAGACTTGGACTAGGATATAGTAATTGGACCAATAGCCCAAAAATTATGAAAATGTGACCAAGCCCTCCAAGAAAGGTAGAATTTTATCCAAAGCAAAGAAAATGGGTAGGAATAAGCCCAAACCCAAGAGGAAAAATAAAATAAAATAAATTAGGTGATGATATAATAATGTAATAATAATAAAGATTAGGTTACATGGCATTAAGACAAAAATTTAGTAAGTGGTATGATTCTACATTCATAATTTTGCCAAGTGGCATGATAATACAATGCTTTAGCACAAAAACATCTATATCCTACACTCATAATTTTAGCAAGTGGTATGATAATACTTGGCATTAGGACAAAACATTCCTATCCCACACAAAAAATATCAACCAAATAATGGAAATTCAAGGGCTAGAAATTTGCCACCTAAAAATGCAAACCTATCATACTTGTTTAAGACAAAAGAAAATGGAAATAAATCCCTAAATCAAAGGGGCCTTGTCCCTTATCTTAAGAACATATCATCATAATTTTCAAAATACAAATCTCCTTTTCCTATGCATATCTTGACTAAGGAAGAGGAAGACAAGAACATAAGTTGTTTGTTTTTCAAAAATTCAACAAAGTGTATCCTAATTGTGATAAGGTAGACCCATGATCATGAAAGGTGAATTATTTGGTGGTCTATATAAGAAAACCCACCCTTACAACATTTTAATTTCGTCCAAGTGAGGAAGAGAGAGAAATAGAAGCAAGGTAGAGTGAGGAGAGGAGAAGAAAGGAAGGAAGAAGAAGGAGAAGTTTAGAAAACTAAGTACTCCTGGTAAGTTACCTTAATCTCCACTTGAGTCCATTTTTCTTCTTCATACTTGAGGTTCAAAAATTTACCCTCCTTCTCTTACCTAAGCTGCTAGAAAAGCTAAGGGAAGGAAGGAGTCTTGCTACTTCTTTCAAGAGCAAACAAGAAAACCAATTCACTAAGTGAGCTAGGGAGATTTTAGGTAAGTTTAACAATATTTCTTTTTGAAGAAAATTTTTGAAATTTGTAATATTTATATGGGATTTTGATCTTAGCACTTTGATTATTGGTCATGAATGTTGCTTCATCATGTTACATATTGATCATGCATGTGCTGTATGTTTGAATACTTAGGCTGGTTTAGATAGTTCTGCATAGGTATGGCTATGGGTGGTAAAACTTTTAGCTTCTGTTTTTAAGATTCTGGGAAAAATTGGTAAGGAATTAAAATAGCGTGCCAAAATAACAATTATAGATATATGGCTCGTAGATTTTTACCAACTGGAATAACTCAATTTGGAGTTCATATGAGGTAGATATTATCCGATTAGTACGCAGAGGTCAGAAAATGTTTATTCAGGGAAGAGTATGTTATTAAAGCTTTAGTTTTTGAATTTCTGGGAATATTCTGCAAGGAATAAAAATAGCACGCCAAAATAACAATTATAGATATATGGCTCATGGATTTTTACCAATTGGAATAACTCAATTTGGAGTTCATATGAGGTAGATATGATCCGATTAGTACGCAGAGGTCCGAAAATGTTTATTCAGGGAAGAGTATGTTATTAAAGCTTTAGTTTTTGAATTTTTGGGCATATTCTGTAGGGAATTAAAATAGCGCGCCAAAATAAAAATTATAGATATATGGCTCATGGATTTTTACCAACTGGAATAACTCAATTTGGAGTTCAAATTTGGGAGATATGGTCTAATTAGTCAGTAAAGGTCAGAACCTACACGAGAAGAAATAATACTAAATTTAAAGGAGTAATAAAACTACGATATCTTACTATTTTGTTGATATGATTAACATAATAGTTTTAGATAATTGTCTTAGCTTTTCATAGACACTAAGATCATCTTAATCGGAGTTAAAATGAGAGAGTTATGCTCTGATTTGTAAGCAAAGGCTATGTTAAACGTTAGTAAAACCTATTTTCAATATTTTTTCTACCTTAGATGAATTTTTTTAAACTATAGGGTAATAGTAGAAATCAATTTGAGAAAAAATGCTCTATAAAATTTATAAGAACATGTGTTGGAAATGATATAAGTAAAAATAAAATGACTAAATGCCTAGACATAAAGAAAATGAAAAGATGAAAATAATATTCAAGAAAGAAGAGGAATTTTATAAATGAAAATAATAAATGCCTAGTGTATGCCCTAGTTATTGCCATTGTATGAACTTACTATCATTTTAAGTGTATAATTTTTAACATGGAATTTACCCTAGTACTCATATAAAATTTCCAAGAAGTTTTGAAAGTGCCGGTTTTATTTGAAAAATCTTAGTATGCTCCGTGGTTGCAGTATTTCCACATCAGAAAAGAATTATTCTAGTTACTGGAAAAAAAATTGTGATTTGTGAAAAGTGCATGTCTAAGGAAAGCTCTGGCAAGGAAAGACTTGGTACTTAAACGTGTCCATTAGTGACCCACCTCTCTTTCCTGGGAACTTTCCTAGTGCGCTGTTTACAGACTACAATTACTATCCAGTTACCGAGGTATTAGTGTGGAATTTTGACATGGAAATATTTTATAAAGTGAAAATTAGAAAATGATTATATTCGTGGCATAATTTCAGTTTACCAATGAATTTTGAGAATGATTATGTTTTGATAAATTATGGCATGAGAATATAATGAACATACTTGTTATTGGAATCATATTTTCGGCTATTAATATGAAAAGAAAAGAAATGAGCACGGTCACATGGCAATCCGTGTGGTGCACCAGTAGGGGACGCCCTACCAACGGTTATGATTATGTTCATGAGAAAAGAAAGAGAAAGTGTGCCATGTCGGACGGAGCGAGATAAACCCGTACCGAAAAGTAGAGAATACTCACCCTGTCTGGGGTAGCTTGAAGTAAGAATAAGTTGATAGTCATCATATGAAATTTGAAAAAAAATAGTTATTCATGCCATACATGTCATAACTGTACAATTTTCATGTGCATGATAAAGTGCATTCATGTGACCTAGAGATATTTTCTGTAGTTTATACAGCTGAACATGACATGATAAACTATATTGATGGTAAATTATGATTTATTGTTGAACTTACTGGGATTTAATTCTCACTATATTTCCATATCATGTTTAGAAGAATAATATGCAGATATTCTCTATGACACTTATTATTACCGTACGTTGGATCGAGGTGCCCTACCTTGGGCAACTACCAACTATATCAGATGTATCTGTCATAGATGTGACTGAAATTCCGGTGGACGTGCCACCCGCACCAGTGTCCCCGGAAGTAGTCGACATAGATGATTAGAGTTACTATGTATCTTTGTACAAATGTTTGTAAAATAATGGTGTGTAGTTTGTAAAATAATGGTGTGTATGGAAACTAAGTATTCTATTATAAGTATTGTATCACTATTAATAACAATTATGCTTGGTTATTATTACGAGTTAAGTGGTTAGAATTAAAGTAGTAATAACTTCATGGAATTGTTTTTAAATATAAAAAAAAAATTTGTTATGGAGTTGTTATAGGTGACATGCAGCACCTTATAGAGGTAAGGTGACTAAATGGTCGTGGCTGTGATGCGGTATTGGGATAGGGGACACCTTATAGCCTAGTATGGTCAATGTGGGAAGAACCACTCCAACCAAGGCACTCAATAGTGGGTGAGTAGCTATAGGGGTAAGGCTCACGCCACGCTGAGATTTGAAAATTGAGAAATTATCAGATGATGAGCTACTATAAGCATTGTATAAGCCACTATGAGCAATGTACTGGTACCTTATTAATACATGATTTGTTATAATTGTGTGATATTAATACATAACCTGTAAAAAGCCGGCATGCGTATATTGTACTTTTATTGTACAAAAGAGAAAATGTTTTCTATAATTTATACAACTAAACATAACACATAATTTTTTAAATATGCCTTCATCTCTCCTAGATGTTGATCTTGCTAGGATTTTATATCTCACTATGTTTGTGGTGTTATGTTCAGATTAGTAGCATGTCACTCATAGTGCTGACTATCCTGCTGGAGCTTTAGACGTTGGACATCCCTTACTTGGGACAGTTCACTGTAATGGTGAACCTTCTGGTCATCAACATGGTAGAGGTTTCTACACCCAGGCCACCTCCTCCACCAATAGTACCCCAAGGGCAATGGCCACGGGGAAGGGAAAATAGGACAGTGGTTATGTATATATTTTGATGGTGTAAATGGGCTAACCCCATTGTTTTGGTGTAACCACACGGTACTTCGCCTTTTGGGATTTATGCTTAGTACCTAGGGTTACACATGTAGATACCTGCTAATCTTTGATGTTATATATACTCCTGTATATATTTATATAAGATGCATATCTTTTGGTTGGTTGTTGTTTGATGTGTAATGACCTAAAACAAAACTAGTCGTTACATAGACAATTGGGAAAAAAGGCAGAAACAACACTGTTTAGGGGAGCATATTCCTTAGAAGCACAATCTGTCCAACCCCAGGTACTTGAAAATCGTGGAGAGAATGAGGAGGAGTACAGGTTGTCTGCTACGAGAGTCGAGAAGGGATGGATATCGTGGCTTAGACTATTAAGGCAGAAATTTTCTTTAAGGAGCAGAATGTTCTTGATGAAGTTAAGGTAAAGCTTGCACATGCGAGTCTGGAGGGAGCAACAATTTATTGGTTCAACCTCCTTAAGGAGACATAAGGCAATTTAATGTCGAAGAAGTTAAATAGAGAACTCATAGCCAGGTATGGGGGGCATAGACATGAAATTCCCTTTGAGGAATTGGTAGCCTTAAAGCAGACGGGAGATGTGGAAGAGTACATAGAATCATTTGAGTTAATCTCTTCTCAAGTGCCGCGACTTCCTGAGGAGCAGTATCTTGGTTATTTCCTGAGTGGGTTGTAGCCTACCATTCGACACAGAGTCAAGACCTTCAATCCCCAAACATAGAGCCAGGTGATGCAAATTGTCAAAGATGTTGAAGAGGAACTCACAGAAGATGGAGAAACTTCCCATAAAGTGATGGGAAAGGGACGATTATAGAGTAGTTATGAATATGGAACTACCAGTTTTAGTAAGCATGATGTGGGTCAGCCTTACCAGGGGAGTCGACCCGGACCCACGATGGGGTAGGGTCTAGACAAAGGCTGCAACTCCCATGCATCCAATTCTTTGACTCTAGCTACAAGTACAGGCATCAGGTCTTCTTTTTCATCTTGTCATGTTCATCTGTATAAGCTACAACAAATATCTTAGGTTACATCAATGCACTTTATCTATGCACATGAAAATCATACAGTAATGACATGTATGACATGAATAACTACTTTCAGAATATCATATAATGACTATCAACTTATTTTCATATCTAGCTACCCCAATGAGGGTGAGTATTTTCGACACTTCGTCCAACATGGCACACTTTCTCTTTCTTTTCTCATTAGCATAATCATAGTCGTTAGTAGGGTGTCCCCTACTGGTGCACCACATGGACTGCCAAGTAACCGTGTTCCTCTCTTTTCCTTTCTTTTCTTTTCACGTTAATAGACAAAAATATGATTTCAATAACAAGTATGTTCATTATACTCACATGCCATAATTTATCATCAAAGCATAATCACTACCAAAAATCATTGGTAAAATGCAATCATGTCATGATCATAACCATTTTTGAATATCACTTTATAAAATATTTCCATGTCAAAATTACACACTTAAAATAGTAAGGAGTTCATGCAATGGCAATGGCTAAGGCATACACTAGTTATTTATTATTTCCATATATAATATTCTTCTTATTTTTTATATATTATTTTCATCTTTTCATTTTCTTTATGCTTGGCCTCTAGTTACTTTCCTCCTACTTATATCATTTCCAATACATGTTCTCACAAATTTTATAGGGCATTTTTCTCCAATTTGGTTTCTATTATTACCATATAGTTAATGAGGTTCATTTAGGGTAGAAAAATGTTAAAAATAACCTTTACCAGCTCCTAACACATCCTAGCCTTGTGCCAAGACATGGCCATGCTTGAAAATACTTCAAACGTACTCAAAAATAGCCCTGAGCACGGCCTACTTGTGCTGAAGCAACCTAGAACACGGCCTCGCCGTGTTTTGTGACCTTTTCTCACTTATTTAACCATATCTCCCTCATATGAACTACAAATGACATGATTCCAAAGCCTATAAAAATTTAAGACAATTATCTACAACTTTTATGTTTATCATTGCTTTAAATTCCTTATGAATTAGTCCTAAACAATCAAAAACAAAAATACTTACTTTTACCACCCTAGATTCTAGAATGATTCTAACCTCTACTCATTAATCAGTCATATCTCCCTCATATGGACTCCAAATTAAGTGATTTCAAAGCCTATAGATCTGTGATACATATATATATTATGTTAACAATTTTCTTTAATTCCCTATAGATTTTGCCCAGAAATTCAAACACAGAAGCATACTTAACAAATTCTTCTCTCGTTAGCTAGTTTTTGACCACTTCTTACTAATATGACTATATCTCCCTCATATGGAATCTGAATTACGTGATTTCAGTGCCAAAAAAATTTTGAGACATATATCTACATTTTTCATGTTAACCATTTCTTTTAATTCCTAACCTATTCTTTCGAGAAATACAGAAACACTACCTTTCCTAGTTACTATGAAATCTAGTTTTCTTAGCCTAGAATTTCCTAAAGTTCTTTAGGGTAAGAGTAGTAACCAGTTTTAAATTTTGAAACTCCTCTAGCATCTACATCTCATACACTATCATCTAACCCATGTATAGAGATTTTTGACTTAAGGCATCAGCTACAACATTTGCCTTTCTTGGATGTTACTTTATTTCAAACTTGTAATCATATAGAAATTCTATCCATATCCGGTGCCTCATATTTAACTCCTTCTGATCAAAAAGGTACTTAAGACTCTTATGATCATAGTATACTTCAAATTTTGCCCCATACAAATAGTGTCGTCAAATCTTTAAGGCAAACACCACCGCTGTCAATTCAGGATCATGGGTTGGATAATTTCCTTCATGGGGTCTTAGTTACCAAGAAGCGTAAGCAACTACTCTCTTGTCTTTCGTTAGCACACTCTCTATCCCTTTTTTTGAAGCTACACTATACACTTCAAAATGTCTTGTAGGGTCTGAAATAATTAAAATAGGAGGAGTGGCCAATCTTGTCTTAAGCTCCTAGAAACTAGCTTCACATTGATCAGTCCATTTGAAAGGACTTTCTTTCCTGGTCAATTTAGTCAATGGCAAGGCTATACGAGAGAAGTTTTGTATAAACCTCTTGTAGTATCCTGCCAAACCCAAGAAAATTCTGACTTCGGTAACTGTCTTTGGTCTTTGCCACTAAATCACTACTTCTATCTTGTTAAGGTCTATGGCTACCCCGCTATTGGAGATGACATGTCTGAGAAACTTCACATCTGTCAACCAAAATCCACACTTCTCTAATTTGGCATACAAATTTTTCTCTTTCAACACATGCAGCACGATTCGGAGATGTTGTTCATGTTCTTTCTCACTCTTAGAGTATATTAAGATATTATCAATGAACACTACTGCAAATTGATCCAGGTAGTGTCAGAAAAAGCTATTCATGTAATCTATGAAAATTGAAGGTGCATTTGTTAACCCGAAGGGCATTACGAGAAACTCATAGTGCCCATACCTAGTCCTGAAGGCTATTTTTGGTACATTATCCTCCTTGATCCTAATCTAATGGTATCCTGATCTCAAGTCAATCTTAAAAAAGATGGAAGCTCCCTTCAATTGATCCAATAAATCATTTATCCTAGGGAGAGGGTACTTATTTTTTATAGTCACCTTATTCAGTTGTCTATAATCTATGCATAGTCTCGGGCTCCCATCTTTCTTCTTAACAAACAATACAAGACCTCTCCAAAGTGATACACTCGATCTAATGAATTGCTTGTCTAACAATTCCTCCAACTGTTTCTTGAGTTCCTGTAGTTCCTTCGAGGCGATTCTACAAGGTGCAATAGAGATAGGCCCTATCCTAGGTAGGAGATAAATAGAGAAATCTATCTCTCTCTTTGAAGGTAAGCTTAGAATATCTGGTGGAAATACTTTAGGAAACTCATTAGCTATTGGAATTTCATTAACCTTCGGTTCGACTTCTAGGTTTGATAAACACAAGGGAATGTAACCAAATACTCCACTCTTTTACTGCATCTCCTCTTGTAGAGTAGGAGGTAGAAATTCAACGGTCTTGGTGCAACAATTTAACAAGACCCAATTTCTAGACATTCAGTCTAACCCTAGAATGAAATCAATACCTCTTAAAGGTAGACATACGAGGTTTATAGAAAAAGTTTTCTCCTCGATGGTGATCTGACAGTCTTTACATATAAAGGAAGTTAACACCCTTTTTTCTGTGGGAGTTACTACACATAGCTCATAGTGGGTTTTAGAAATAGGATATTGAAGCTCCTTAATACATTATTTCGATATAAATGAATGACTAGCACCAATGTCAAACAACATCATAAGAGCAAATCCAAATATTTGGCACGTACCTTGAATCATTTTAGAGGATTGAGTTGCCTCTTGGGCGCTTAGGGTGAAAACCCTTCCTTTCACTTGAGACCTCTGTTCTGTTTGCTTCCCTACATTTTATGGACATTTTTTTCACAAAATGACCCTTTTGTCTGAATTTGAAGCAAACATCTGGTCTCATGTCGCATAACCGGTTACCATGCATATGTCTGCACTTAGTGCACTTGACTGTGGCAAAGTTTTGTTGGAAAGGTCAGGGATCCACAATCAATGGCCTCTTACTTGCTCTATATCCACTTCTCCTCACGTTTTTGCCATAGTTGGGGAAACTTTTCTTCCTCTTCCACAGGTTTTTCCTCAGCTTCTCGTCCTCCACTGCCTTTAAACTCTTCTTTATAAGTCTAGATTTATTTAGCAAAGGTACAAACTTCCTTATTTCGAAGGCTATCACCATATTCCTGATTTTTGGGTTCTGTCTTGCTTTAAACTTAATATCCTTCCATGCTTCATCAGGGTTAAACTTTAGGTAAGAGGAGAACTTAGACAACTCCTCAAACATAGCGATGTATTGATCTACTGACATATTACCTTGTTTGAGTTGGAGAAATTCGATCTCCTTCTTGGCCTGTATAGTACTTGGAGAGTACTTCTTTAAGAAAATATCCTTAAACACTTGCTAGGTGATCTGCCTCCTCTGGTGAGTTAGCAGCTCTCTAGCCCTTTGCCACCAACACTTAACTTCATCCTTCAACATATATGCAGCAAAGACAACCTGCTGCTCATTAGTGCAGCCCATCTTGGAAAGTACTTGGAGAGTACTTCTCTAATTCCTTTATCCACCTTTCGGCTACCGTTGGGTCATAGCCACCTTGGAAAGAAGGTGGTCTGGTTCTCAAGAACTCAGATAGGGCATTATCATTTCTAGCCACCCGGTTGTTTGTATTATTTTCTCCATTCAGGTTGTTACTATTCTGGAGATGTTGCAGAATTTGATTGGTGGCTATGACTTGGTCTCGAATTGATGTAGCCAAGTTGTGCAGGGTTTCTTCTGCATTTTTTTTTCTAAGGTTTCACCTTGGTGGAGCCATATCCTACTATAGCAAAAATAGACTTATGCTGCTATTGAGTTGATCAAGCCCAATAGTTAGTTGAAAAATATTTATAATAGTCATAACACTACCTCGGCATATAGATAGGAAACACTAGTAATTTCTTACCTATATGAAATC